>JBBAXF010000003.1:1378743-1895899 GCA_037837765.1 Delichon dasypus
GCTAGGCTGGGGGTCGCTCCTTTGCATAGTGTCAGAAACAAGGCTCACTCTTTAAAATTTTAAAAAATTAAATTAGGGATAAAAAGGGACAGTATCCAATGCTGGGGTGTCTGGCAAACGGCCAGGAAGCACACAGTTAACTATAACAACTCTTCTTGTCTAGTTTATTATTGCCACTTTCCGTAATTTTTGCTAAGAGCAGAAGTAAAAAAGTATATCCATACAGGAATGCCATTTCAGGGATTATACATATAGCTTTTCCCTGAATACTCAGATCACCAGGATGCCCCAGGCACAGCTGTGGCCAGGGACAAGGTGGATTTTGCCCCTGCACTGGGCTGGGCCCCCTGAGTGTGCCAGGAAGCAGCTCCTGGCAAGAGGCGTGAGTGGGGCGAGGGAGGGGCTGTGCTGGCAACTGGAGCAGGAGCACAGCTCAGAGCCCGTGTGGCCGTGCTGGGCATGGGGAGAGTGTGTGTGGGGAGTGTGGGGTGCCCATGGGGGCAGTGTGTGAGCACTGCCTCCGTGTGCTGGGAGCAGCAGGCTGGGCCAGGCAGTGAGCAGGGCAGGTGTGGGGCTGGGCAGAGGGTGCAGGATGCAGGCCGGGCTGTTGGATGGGCACAGGGGCTGTGCCAGTGCTCCAGGGAGCCAGGAATGTCCCTGGCTGTCTGCACTTGGGAACTGAAGAATTTTGCTGGGAGGATGTGGGTGATGGTGAAGGCAGCACCTGGTCTAGGGCAGGCTCTGAGTGAGTGAGTCTGTCTCTGTGTCTGTTTGTCTCTATGTCTGTGTGTCTCTGATTTCTCTGGGATACACACTGAGCCATAGGGTTGATCCTGGAAACAGGAAAGCAACAGGCACATCCAGTGTGCTGGGAAGGAGACCCTGGCTCTTGTGCCATCCCAGGCTGGGCTCCAGCAGCCGGGTGGGAGCAATCCCCAGGGCTGCAGCAGCTGCAGGGCCTCTGTCAGGAGAATGGAGCCTCTGACAGCACCTTAGGGAAAGTCTCTTTTCTTCCTCCACAGACATGGCTTCACAGGAGGACACACGAGAGGGGGATGTAAAAGCACAGCTCCTGGCAGAGGAATTAGAGAATCAGGGATTGGATGCTGGATACTGGCTGCCCAAGGTGATGCAGATCCTGGGGATCAAGTGCAGAGAAGCCCTGCAACATGTGGAGTATGAAGACTACCTCAGGCTGGAGTGCGAGATACGACACTCCTGGGAGAAAAGGGCACTCCAGAAACTCCTGAAAATAAGAGACAAAGTGTCCTCCATCAATGTTGAACGGACCTTCCAGGCTGAGCACCCACTTCCCAAATCTCCCATAGTCACTCACCTTGAAGAGCTCATCAAAACACTGCAGCAAATGAAGGAGCACATCCATACGGTCACTGACGCACCAGAAACCTCTGCTTCTGCCGTTCATGAAGCAGAGAAGAAAATCACCCTGACCAGCAGCCTCGCCATTTACTCCTTACTCCAGTCTCTCCAGGAACGGATTCAGAAGGACATGGAACTGTTGGTGCTCTTGATTGCAAGCAGCACAGGGTACCAGGTGGAAAGCAGCACTTTCCAGCACCTCCTTGGACACCCAGAAATTCAGTACATGGCCAAGGAAATGGAAGCGGCACATGAGCAGTACGTGAACCTGAAGGAGCAAGATGCCAACAGAGCTGAGGCCTCCCTTCTGCAGCTGGGTCTGGCTGTGACACCTGAAAGTCAAGAGCTGTCCCCTGAGCAGAAGAAGTGTTTGAATCTCCTCCAAAAGCACAGTGGAGGCAAAGAATCAGAGACGCTGGAACGAGACTTGCATTCCTTGATCAGTAGATCAAACCAGGAGTTCCTGCAGTTGCTCAAGCGCCTTGGACTCCAAAGTTACTACCCAAGAAGAATGGGGATGGGAGATTTCCACACCATCTGCAAGACATCTCTGCAGGACAGCCAGCCCAGCAAGGACACAGAACTGCCATTATACTTCTTGCAAAAGCTGTTAATCGGGGATTACCAGGTGAGGTACCTGACTTGCTGGGATGACAGGAAACCAAAATCTGTAACCCTGCCACAAACCAAAGTGAAAGAGCACCAACACTCGGACTACTTTGAAAACATTCTTAATAATCTCCCAGAAGCAGCCCCTGAATATGCAAACAGGGATGGCCATGTGCACCCCATGGACCTGCAGATGGCCATTTTCCATTGTGCTGATGACTTCCTCAGACAGACCCTTGCAACCAAGCTGGCCTTCTGCCAACTGGCGCTGCCTCTGCTGGTGCCCAACCCGTGCACTTCACGCATTGAGTTCCCGCTCTACGCCCTCAGCCAAATCCAAAGGAGCTGGAAAGAGGCGGAGAAGTCAGGAAAGGAGGCCGGAGCAAAGAGTTACAACAACAAACTCATCTTTCAGGCACAGACACCCATTGTGTCCTTCATCCGCATTGGCAGCTCGGCCTCCTCTTCCAAGTCTCAGCTCCTGAACGCTCTGCTGAGCAAACGCAAACATGACACTTTCTTCCACCGCCAGTGCAGAGGCAGCACCAGAGAGCGTTTGCTGATGGAAGGGGTGGTGGAGATCGCCTGGTACTGCCCCCGTGGAAGCCCCGATGACACCTTTGAGTGCTGCGTGGCTTTCTGCAACCTGCATGGAGATGCTAGGGACCACGGAGCACAGCTGCAGTTCCTGCAGGAGATATCTGCTGTCAATGTGGCTCTTGTATCTGATTCAGAGCACATGGACAACAGGGGGAAAAAGCTTCTGCAGGGCCTGTGGCAGTCACAAAGGCCTTTGATTTGTCTTCTCACAGAAGAAGACAACGTTGCAGCTGGACAAGCCAGCAAAACCGTAACAATGGGGATCAAGGACAGAAATGAAGCAGAACTGATGGACCAGCTGACTAAAAGTATCAAGGATCTCGTGGAAGGGTCCAATGTACGATTCAGTCTGGACGCCTGCGTGGGCAAAGCTCTCCAGCACGGATTCATAGTGGATATAGATCAACCCACATGCGTGACAGCCAAAGCAAAGGCAAAGGAGCTGGTGGACCTTCTGAAGAAAGAGAAGCTGTCTGAGATCAAATCCCAGCTGCTGCCACTTCAAGGAAAACTGTGGTACCAGTGGTGCAAAAAGGACAAGGAACTCACTCGCTTGCAGGAGAAAGGGAATAAGAGCATTGAGCACCATCGCAGCCAAATTGAATATGAGAAGAAAGTGATAAGGAGAAAGCAACTTGAGCGATCTTTTCCTCTCAACCCACTGATGAAATCATTCCTTGTCTTTCTCCAGACCCAGCCAGCAGATACCAAGAAATATTTCCTGCAGTGGGTGAAGGTCTTTATGGATGAGCTGTCCTATGTTCGCCTTGAAGAACTGAAGAGAGACTATCACAAGTTATGGTCTGAAACCCTAGCAAAAAAGAAAAGCAAGAAAAAACCCAAGGTGAACAGTGATTTGCTAAGTTACTTGGATGCCCTCTCTGATGAAATCAGTGATTCATCCATTGGCCTGGAGCACCTTCTGAGAGAGGTAGGGCAGATTTATGAAGTTCTGCAATTAATGGAGACAAAGACTTACAATTATGTCAAATTACCGGAAATTGCAGCAGAGCTGATGGTTTCAGGGTATCCCATGGAGCTGATGGATGGGGACGCTTCTTACCTGCCCTTGCAATGGGTGGGAGCAATTTTTGACAGCTTAATTGAGAGGCTGGGGGACAAACGAGTGTTTGTGCTCTCCGTGCTGGGCATCCAGAGCACCGGCAAATCCACCCTGCTGAATGCCATGTTTGGGCTGCAGTTCAACGTCAGCGCAGGGAGATGCACCCGCAGAGCCTTTATGCAGCTCATCCCACTGGGCGAGGAGCTGCAGCAAGACTTGGGCTTTGATTTTGTGCTGGTGGTTGACACAGAGGGACTTTGTGCCACCGAGGTGGCCAATAAACACTCCGTGAACCATGACAATGAGCTGGCCACCTTTGTCATTGGTGTTGGCAATTTGACTGTGATCAATATCTTTGGAGAAAATCCATCAGAAATGCAAGATGTTCTGCAGATCGCTGTGCAGGCTTTCCTGAGGATGAAGAAAGTCAATCTTTCCCCAAGCTGCCTCTTTGTCCACCAAAATGTCAGTAAACCAACTTCCAAGGAGCAGAACATGGAAGGACAAAGGCGTTTGCAAAAAAAGCTGGATGAAATGACCGTGGAAGCAGCCCAGCAGGAATTCTGTGACATCACCTCCTTCAGTGATGTCATTGGCTTTGATGTGAACACCCACATTCACTACTTTGCTCACCTGTGGGAAGGAAACCCCCCAATGGCACCACCCAACCCCAGCTACAGCCAGAACGTCCAGCAACTAAAGAGTAAAATCCTCCAGGCTGCCCAGAAGCAGTCACAGCGAAGAATTTTGAGGCTCTCGAGCCTGAAAGTTCGTATTGGTGATCTCTGGAATGCTTTGCTGAATGAAAACTTTGTTTTCAGCTTCAAGAATTCCCTGGAGATTGCTGTGTACAGGAGACTGGAAAGTGCCTTTAGGCAGTGGACCTGGAAGCTGCGGAGTCACATCTTAGATGTACAGATGAGACTGGACAACAGAATTCGCAATGGGGACTTGCAGAATGTCACCAGACAAGAGCTTGAAGGGCTGGTGCAAGAGACAAGTGATGCCATTGAGAAAGAAGTGGAGAAGTATTTCAGGGAAGATAAAGACCGTGAGATACTGGTGCAGTGGAAATCAAGCACAGAGCTGAAGCTGAAAGAACTAAAAGAGGCTCTTCTTCATGAAACGAAAAAGAAATGTGAGAATCTCATTGAGCTACAGAAGGAGCAGAGGAAACTGGATGCAAGGAAGTTAGAATATGAAGCTGAGCTCCTGAGAAGGAGCAGGGAGTTGGCTCTTACTCTAATACGGATGATACTAAATTCTGTCTCACTGAGAGAGAACTTTACTCTTGTCTGGAACAAGTGGATTGCTGAAGTCTCCCGTGCTGCTCGTCCTCCAGAACGAATTGATGTTGATGCAGAAATCGAAGATGTCCTCCTTGAGCACTTTAAGGAGCCAGGTTTCTATGAACGCATCAGGTCATTTCCCAAAGGCAGAGGATTTTCTTTTGACATAGAGAAACATGTCATGAAAAAAAAGCATTTTGGCATCACCACTAGGTGGATTTGTGATGTGATCAACTTTCAAGACATCACAGACAACATCATAGCACGTGTCATAGGAAACATTGATAAAAAGGAACAGGAGAAACGTGATTACAGTCGGAACTTTATCTATGAAATACTCAATGAAGTCCAGGAAGGTGTGAACTCTGTCCCCAGCAATGCAAAATGTACTTTTAACAGAGAGTACAGCATAGATTTGTCTCTGTATCTGTGCAAAATGGCAGCAGAAAGGTTTAAAGCCATGCATGAAGCATTCCAAAAGGCAAATGATGCAGCTGAGTACCTGAAGAGCAAGAGAAAAGATTTTTTCCAGTGCTTCCAGATTTCCTGCCAAGGAGCCACTTCCATCACAATTTTTGCTCTTTTCCTTTGTGACAAGATTGAACCAGCTCTTCGCCAGGAGGTCTATGAGAGGACGGCTAAAGACATTGCTGAGGACATGCAGAGCAAATTCCCAGATTTCAGAGGCAACAGAGCCAATCTGGAAGTTTGCATCTTGAGATACCTGGCAGAACAAGAAAATTTTGAGTATTTCAAGCAGTACCTGAAGTTTCCAAAGGAGTTTTTTCAGAGTTACATTGAGAAACGAGTGAAGAGTCACTGTTTAGATGGGAGTGGGAGGCTTGAGAGGTTTTTAGATTCCTCCCTTAATCTTCTCTTTGAAAAAATCCTGTCAGCTGTTTCTTTATCAACCCAAATTGTCAAAGACAGAAAAGACAGAGAGGATAAAGTCTGTCTTTGGCTGGATGAATTTTGCAGGGAACTGACAGAGGTGATCAGCTTGCCTGTAAATGACCTGAGGGGCATTGAGCACCAGGAGGTCACAGACATTGAGTTCCTGAGCAGTGCCATGGCAGAAGTTCTGGCTGCCCTGAGGGACAGGCTTAAGAATGAATTTGTGGATGTTGATATGAGCTCGTTTGCAACACAGCCTCACACCATCTTAGCAGAGCAGTTTTTGGGGTGCTGGGAAGAGTGTCCCTTTTGTGGGGCAGTCTGCACAAACACCATACAGGGACATGATGGAGACCATCAGGTTGTCTTCCATCGTCCACGAGCTCTGATGGGAACCATGTGGCAGGGGACAAACCACCTGGTCACTGATATTTGTTCCAGCCTTGTTGCAAGTGATCGCTTATTCAAAGTTGGTGACAGTAAATTGATCCCGTACAAGGCATACCGTGATGCAGGACCTCCTCTTTCCAGGTGGAAAATTCTTCCTGATTCATCCATGCAAGTTTACTGGAAATGGTTTGTGTCTCATTTCAGGACACAGCTGGAAGTTTTGTACAATGGGAAATTTCAGGGCAAAGGAGAAATCCCTGAGGCCTGGCAGAGAATTACCAAGCAGCAAGCACTGTCTGAGCTGGACAGGCCATTTTCATGGGAAGGACAAACCTTAAGATCTTGGCGGCTTAGGAGAAGTTTGTACAAGGCTCCCCACAAAATGCAGTAACAGTGATGACAACGTCAAGCCCAGTGAAGACAACGGTATCCAAATGCTCCCAAATTTGGTGAAATAAGGCATATTACTGTGGCTATCGCTCAGCAACCACCTCCCTTCAGGAGAAACCCTGAATCCTCTTGCCTTCTTATTATAAACATTTCCCTCTGCTTTGTCCTACAGCCAAACGAAACCCCCTCCTTTGGGAGATCGGCCTCGTGGCCGAACCTGAGCCCAAGGGCCAGTGCAAGGGCAAAGGCAGCACTCCAAGGCCCACTTGGATCAGCTGCTGTGAGACAAGAAGGGACAGTGCCCCAAAGGCAGTTTTCCTGCAGCAAGGAGGTGTCCTGCATGGAGAAAGGGCTGCAGGACTTGAGGCCAGCTCCATGCTAGCTGCAAGCTGGGCTGCTTGGCTTTTGGGCATCATCCTTCCCTCCCTGACTGCAGCCTCCTGGATCAACTGAGGCTGTTCTCCCAGCAGGAGCTGTTGTGCCTCTGGGCTCCGGAAAGCAGTGACACGACTGCACCGGGGCTCAGGCAGTGTTTTCACTCCCTGTCTCAGAGGTGCTGTGTCTCTGTCCAGGGCAGCTGCTCCCACTCAGGTGCCTGGGGCTGCTGCCCTTCCCTCCAGCTCTCAGCCCTGGCAGGAGCTGCTCCTGTCCTTGGCCTCTGTGCTGAGCAAAAGCATTTGAAATGCCCCATGTGGAGAATCCTATCTGCCAGCACCTTCTGCAGCAGCCCTGGAGCCAGTGCTGGTGCTGTCCAGTGGCTGGTGGCACCAGAGCCGTGCTCTGGAAAAGGTGGCAGCAGCTGGCTCTGCCCCAGGGAGCTGTGGGGGCTTTTGCTGTGCAGGTGCTGCAACCCTGCTGGCAATGCGAGGGCCAAGCCCTCCTGGAGAGCTGGCTGAAGGGCTGCTTCAGCCTCATCCCCTGCAGGCTCTGCTAATAAAGGAGTTGATTTGGACTGCACTGCTCTGTGTCTCCTTTGTGTTCAGGGGAGCCACAGCTGGGGGTGACTCGAGCTCTGTGTGCTGCAGATGGGCAGGGGACAGGGGGTGGCACTGGGGCAGGGAGTGTGGCAGCAGAGGCTCTGCTCCATTCAGGGTCTCTGCTCCAGGAGCAGCTTCACTGTCTGCAGAGAGAGCAGAGAGGGCAGGAAGCCCCAAACCACAACATCCAGGGAAACCAATGTCAGTGGCAGGTGCCAAGAGAGGCAGCGCTGGGAACCAAGCCTGGCGTGTCACACACATGGAGGGCTGAGAAGGTTGATCCCATTGAAGGTCTGTGCTGTGGAGGTGCTCAGCTGGGAAGCTGCAGGACAAAAGGGGAACAGGCCCAAACCCTGCCAAGCCCAGCCCTGGCCAAGCAGACCTGGAGCCAGTGACAGGAGCAAGAGCTGGGCTGTGTGAGCGTGTGGTGCAAGGGCTGAGTGCCAGGGACTGGGGACACAAGGGTTGGGAGAGGATTTGGGCCGGCTCCTGGAGGCAGACAGGCAATGAAGGTGCCCCTGGCCATGGTGTCACCTCCTGGGCTGCATGGGGAATGTCCCAGTGCAGCTGCTGGAGTGAGTGGGGGGACCCAGTGCCCAGAACTGGGTGCAGTGCAGAGGATCCAATGCAGCAAGGGGTGGTGGCCTCAGGCCTGGGCTGGGGTGTCAGGAGGCTGCAGCGTCCCTCACCTGCTGCCCTCACCTGTGCCAGCTGTCCCAGCTCCCTCTGCAGTACAACCAGACTCTTCTCTGCACCTTTCCCTGTCTCTGCCAGCATCCTTTGGCCAAAGTCTCCCTCAGTGGGATCGTCTGGCACCTCCTTCCTTGTAGGCCCTGCTCTAGGGAGGAGCGCAAATTGCTTAAAGCTCTTTTCCAACCTGAGCACTTCTTAGAAGTCGTGCCTTCCAGTGACACTGGGATGCAGCAGCTCTCCCAGGCTGCACCAGTTGGGACTAAGGGTGCGCTGACCCTGTGTAACATCCAGAACATTTACACGGAAGGGAATAAACTGAGGTTCCTTTACTCAGGTTTGGCACACAGGAGAAATATTGACTAGATATTCTCAAGAGGTCAAAATTACAGAGAACTTTGGTGGCAAAAGATAGAAAATCAAGGAATTTGATCAACCTTTTCTCATATCTGACAGCCTGCAGGGTCCCAAGGAGAGCTGCTGGTGCTGGGCTGTGGCTGTAAAGTGGAGCAGGAACCGTCCAGTGGGGTCTGTCTGCTGCACACACTGGGAAAGACAGGGCTGGCCATGGAGGGGGACAGGGCTGCGGTGCCTGGCTGGGAGGAGCTGGGATGGGGATGGAAGGGCAGGTGGGGAGCTCTGAGAAGAGTAATACTGCTCTTAGTTTCCCTTCCTCCTTTTGCTCTCTTCTTCCTGTCATTCTTCTTTCTCCCTCCCCAGAGAAGCTGTTGCTGCCCCATATCTGGAAGTGTCCAAGGCCAGGTTGGACAGGACTTGCAGCACCCTGGGATAGTGGAAAGCGTCCCTGCCCATGGCAGGTGGTGGAACTGGACAGGCTTTACTGCCTCTTTCCACACAGAATCCATGAGGATTTAGGGAGCTGAGAATGGTACAGGGATACTTTTAAGCCCTTTCTGGTGCCTGAAGGAGATCCAAGAGAGACGGAGAGAAACTTTTTAGTAGGGCTGGAGTGGCAGGACACGGCGAATAATCGCCCCATGCTGACCCAGCGCAGGGTTAAATGTGTTTTTCGGCATCTTTTTTCCCGCCTTTCTTGTTCCCCTCACGAGTGGGGCCCTCCCGGCCGCCAGGCGGCGCCATCTCGGCGGGGCGGGGCGGGGTGACGTCACGGCCACGCCGGGTGGGCCGATGCGGCGGCACCGGGAGCGGCGCCGGGAACACCGGGAACGGCTCCGGGAACAGCGGGAGCGGCCCCGGGAGCGGCCCCGGGAGCGCCGGTAGCACTGCGGACGGCAGCAGCGGGGACAGCGGGAGAGCCACCATGGAGTACGTGAGCCCCGAGCAGCTCGCCGGCTTCAGCAAGTACAAGGTAGCGGCGCTGACGGCGGCCGGGCTCGGGGCCTGGCGCCGTGAGGGGGGCGCTTGAGGGGCGGCTGGGGGAGGTTGGCGTGCATGGAGCAGGGGAGGCAGCAGCGGGGCCTGGGGTCCGGGGTGGGATCTTCGGAGGGGCTGTAGGGAGATCCCGAGTGTGGAGGGAGTCCCGGGGTTTGGGGCAGAGGGAGGGGCCACAGTTAACCCCGAGATTTGAAAGGAGCGAGGGGGAACTGTAGGGCGGTCCGAGTTTTGGGAGGGTCTGCCGTGAGATCTGGGGTTTTGAGGTCGGGGGGATCGCAGCGATGTGCAGGGTTTTGGGGGACTGTGGTGAGACCCGAAACCCATGTTTGGAAGGAGTGAGAGGTGCAGTGAGCCTCAGGGTTTGGTGGGTTTGCGGTGACACCCAGGGGTTTGGGGCAGGGGACTGGTGCTGCAGTGAGACCTGGGCTGGCGTTAGGGGACTGCAGGGGAACCTTGGTGATGGGGAGTTGCAGAGAAACCTGGGTTTTGGGGTGAGGCTTCAGTGAGACATTAGGCTTTCAGAGTAGGAGGAGCTCTGCAGTAAGACCCTGGTTTGGGGGTTGTTGTAGGGAAACACAGGGTTTGGGGGAATGGCTAGAATGAGACCTGAAGTTTGTGGGTTGGAGGGCTGCAGAGAGACCTGGGGTTTTGTGGCAGAGGAATTGCAGTGAGTGAGAGCCGGGATTTGAGGGGCTGTGGGTTCAGTGAGGACCAGTATGGTGAAAGTGGGGCTGTGTGCGACATGGAACCCCCCTCCTTCCTGGAATGATCAGGGTGTGACTGGGAGCTTCTCCTCCTCCTGAGCTGGGGTCCAGGGAGGTGTAGATGACCTGTCCCTGCACACAGTGAGCTCTGGGGCTGTTCCCCCAATGAAGGGACTGCAGAGAGGGCTGTGGGTTTCCTGGGAGCAGGGCTGGCCCAGGAACTGTCCCCATGGAGCTCAGGACTGTGCTGCACCTGCCCTGTGAGTGCTCTGTGCAGTCACACCCATGGAACCCACATCGCTCCCATCTCCTTGTGCCAAGCTGTGTCTTGTTCGAAGTGCTGGGAGCCTTGGAAAAAAGCACTGGAAGTGCCAACAGGCTCTGCTCTGGCATTTAAACCTCTGGGGTCTGATTTTGGGCCAAACTGGGCGATATCCTTAACATGGGAGAATGCTGGATCCTGTGTTTGTGTGGAGAGGAGGGTGTTTTCCATATTTTTTTCTTCTCCTACAACAGCAGTGAATAAAAAACCTTTACCTCACCTTCTTTGCTTTGCACTTGTTGTGGGACCCACCATGTGGGCCCGTGTTCCAGTCGTCCCTCCAGGGTGGCTCACATGATGTCGTTTGAGAGTGTGGGACAATCAGGACAATTGTGAGGCCTTCAGGGAGCAAAGCTCCTCCTGGAGCCATCAGTGGGGGCTGGAGGGGCCAGGGCTTGTTCATGCTCCTCATGCAACCTGGTGATGTGGAGAGAAATGGATTTGGGAGGGGGTGACATGGAACGGTGTAGATTCCCTGTGGAAGGCTGGCTCTGTGGGGATTCAACAGGAAAATTTCTGCCTGTTTAGAAAGGCAGTGAATGACCGTGGGTTTGTGTGGGTGCTGGAGAAAGGTCATCAAAACACTCATCTGTGAGCCAGGCCTCCCAAAGGGACTGGTTTGGCTCCTGCAAAGACAATTCCTTTGCTCCAAGAGGGAGGCTGTTGGATGTTCAGCCTGGCTCCTGTCGTGCTGGAGGGATTGGTGGGGTTGCTGCCGTCCCCCTCCACACCTGTGCAGGGACAAGTGGATCTCCAACCCTTCTGGATTGTGTGACAAGGACCAAAACTGCTCCCAGGTTATTTCCTGAAGACACCTCTGACAGAAATGCTGCTGCAGTTAAATCTGGGAGCACAGCCCATGGAAAGCTGCTTGGAGTGAGGAGAAAGGTCCCACGCAGCACAAAAAGCATCAGCTGCTCACTGTCCCCACTTAGGAACTGGTGGGTGCTCCCTGGCCTTGCTTTGGGGCCAGAGGGCTGGAATGTGGGAGCAGGGTTCTGATGGAGCTGTGTCCTGAGGACAGGAGGAGCTTTGCCCCTGTGCTTTTACTGAGTCAGCAGAGACTTTGACAGGAATGGGTGGGTTCACTGAGTGCTCCAGGAGCACCATCTGTGCCCCACTCGTGTCTCTGCCCTGCTGCCTTCCTTGCTTCCTCTGTGACTTGTTTCCTTGGGGAGCTTTGTTCCTGGCTATTTTATTTTGGGAAAGTGGCTGATCCAGCACAAATCTTGGTATTGGGTCATGTGTTCCAGCCTTGATTTAGGCATCGAGGCTTGGTGTGCTCTGTCTTTGCAGCTTCCAAAGCTGGGTTACCTTGCAGACTCACAAATGGGGCTGGCAGGGGCCTTGAAGCTCATCCAGTCCCACCCCCTTCCATGGGCAGGGACACCTTCCACTATCCCAGGTTGCTCCAAGCCCCGTCCAGCCTGGCCTGGAACACTTCTAGGGATCCACAGGCAGCTGCAGCTTCTCTGGGCACCACGTGCCTGGGCCTGGCTGTGCCTCAGCCTTTGAGCTGTGCCTGGCAGAAGCTCTCTGGCCACACACCATTGATTTGCAGAAGAGCAAGTGGATCTGTGGGGATGTGGAGGAGGCAACATGGCCCACGGAAGAAGCCTATGCTTGGAGAGAAGTTGGTATCCCTGGAGCTGACAGAGCTGGAGCAGAGGAACTTCATGCAGGATGATCCACAGCTTTGTCCAGTCCTGGCTGGGTTTATCCTCCCATGGAGTCAGGAGTCCAGATGGTTTCAGTTTGCAGTGTGCACATTCCTGGTGGCTGGGGATGAGGCAGGAGTTTGCTCCTGCTGTCCCAGGCTGGCAGGGGCAGAGGGTTAAGGGGTCCTCTGGCTGCTCTTGAAGGGACACTGATGAGCTCCTGAACCGAAGGAAGCTGTGCAGTGCTGGCAGAGAGGGTGTCATGGTTTAATGCTGCCAGAGAAGATTTCCTTGGGGTGCTGTGCCAGCGGCTGGACAGGAGCCCAGGGGTGCCCAGGTGGGCAAAAGGCCAATGGCCCCTGGGTTGTGCCATCTCTGGGGTGACAGCAGGACCAGGGCAGTGCCCGTCCCCTGTGCTAGCACTGCTGGGGCACCTCCAGTGCCGGGGCAGCTCTGGAACCCTCCTGACAAGAGAGACCTGCAGGGGCTGGAGCGTGTGCAGGGAAGGAAATGGAGCTGGGAAAGGGAATGGAGCCCCAGGAGAGGCTGAGGGAGCTGGGAAAGGGAATGGTGGCCCAGCAGAGGCTGAGGGAGCTGGGAAGGGGCTGAGCCTGGAGAAAAGGAGGCTCAGTGGGACCCTGTGGCTCTGCACAACTCCCTGACAGGAAGGGACAGCCGGGGGGGATCGGGCTCTGCTCCCAAGGAACAGGGACAGGACAAGGGGAAATGGCCTCAGGCTAGGCCCGGGCAGGTTCAGGTTGGACATCGGGGGAATTTCCCCATGGAAAGGGGGCTCAGGCCTTGGAAAGGGCTGCCCAGGGCAGTGATGAAGTCTCATCCCTGGAGGTATCCAAGGAATTCCTGGAGGTGGCATTTAGTGCTCTGGGCTGGTGACAAGGTGGGGATCAGGCACAGGTTGGACTCAATGGGCTGGGAGGGCTTTTCCAGCCTCAGTGATCCTGGGGTTCTGTGCCTGTAACACTCCTGCAGGAGCAGGGAATTCTTTGGGTGTGGGAAAGATCCCTTTGGAGACAGGCTAAGCTAAACTGGGAAGGGAGGGACCAAATCCATGCTCTGTAGGTGATGTGTGCCAGCCCTGCCTGGCAGGTGCTGAGGCTTCCCCTGAGGCTGGACAAATGCCAGGGGTGTCTGCTCCAGCACTTGTGACTTGTCACACTGGGGCAGGCGATGCCTGAGGTCCTGGCAGGCTGGAGGTCTCGATATCCAAACTCCAGGGCTTGTTTTGAGGCCATGGAGCAGGATTTGCGTGTCCACATCCCAAGGGAAAAGCAATCCAGGCACCCTGCTCTGGTCACATGTTGAATGTCCTGTCAAACCTCAGTGCTCTGTTACTGTCAGGTGTGGGATGTCCACTGCCAAGAAAGCTGCAGCCAGGCTCTGCTATTTCTGAGTACAAACTTGCAGGTGGATGCCAGAGGTCAGGTTCTTAGCAACTGTCTGCAGATGGCCTCGTGCCCAGCTTCTGGGCAACCTCCTTCTGTAAATGTGTGGGAGTGGGGAAATGGGGCCCTTGGGAGTGTTGACAGAGGTGTCTGTTCTGCTTTGCTTCCTCTGCTGGAGAGGGATTTTGGATGTGGGTGTGGAGGGACAGGACAAGGGGAAATGGCTTCCCACTGCCAGAGGGCAGGGATAGAAGGGATATTGGGAAGGAATTGTTCCTTGTGAGGGTGGGCAGGCCCTGGCACGGGGTGCCCAGAGAAGCTGTGGCTGCCCCTGGATTCCTGGCAGCGTCCAAGGCCAGGTTGGACACTGGGGCTTGGAGCAGCCTGGGGTAGTGGAAGGCGTCCCTGCCTATCCATGGCAGAGGATGCCACTGGATGGGCTTTAATGTTCCTTCCCACCCAAGCCATTCTGGGATTTGATGATAGTAAGTGAGGTCACAGCTCTGCAGCTTCCCGTGTCCTTGGCAGTTGCAGCCAGCTCTGATAGTTTGTCCCTGTCTTTCCGTATTCCAGTCACGTTCCTTGCCTTCTCTGTAGCCTTTTTCTCACCCAGCCTTGTCTGAGGTGCTTGTGATTCCATATTGTCCAGCTCTGCCCTGAGGGATCCTGTCCCCTGCTGGTGTCTCTGGTGTGACGGAGCCACTGATGACTATTCCCAGAGCTGTGATCCTCGTGTGGCTCTTTGATCCCGGTCCCATAGGAGCAGGGAAGGTGCTTGAGTGCCAAGTGTTGTGCAGGAGGCTCTGGCTGCCTGTGTCTGCTTCCCTGTGTTCCTCCCTGTGTGAGCTGGGTGCAAGTGCAAGTACAAGGCTTTGTCATGACACCACATGGATCTCAGGCATTTCTGGGATCTTATCCTCAGGGATCTTGATCTGGGGCAAATGCCAGTGAAGGAGGAGGTAGGAATGCCACTCCTTGCCTGAGGCACAGGAGGAAAGGAGAAGGAAGGTGTGATGACATGTGTCATGTTTGAGTCCAAACGTGGATCAGGCTGATAGCTCACCCCAGAAGCTTCTGCAACCAGTGTGAGTTCAGCAAAATGAAACTCAAATGAGGCTTGGGGAGGACCTTATCTAGCAAAGCTGCTGCTCCAAAAGCCCTCAAACTCTTCCATTCTGTGTCCTTGTGTCTGAGCAGGAGCTGGTGGTGGCCTTAAGGGAGCTAAAGGTGCCATTTGAAATGCTGTTTATTAGAGCTGACACTCTAAGGAGGTAAAAGTATGGATACTACATCCATTTGGATGGTGGGAATCCCAGATGGGGGAGCAGCAAATGGGCCTTCGATCCATGTGATTGGCAGGCCCCATCTGTAGAAAATCCTTCCCACGTGTGATTATTCAAGCTCTTAAAAGGTTTTCTTATGGGAAAAGAACTCTATTCCTCATTTCCAGTGTTAGATGGAAAGGACGTTCACAGGACAGTTTGGAGACCTGGGGCACCAAAGGGTCAGGCTTCAGGGATTTCCATTTATTGTGGAAAGCCTTTTCCTTCTGGATGTTCTCTTCCCTTTTCTGCACCCTTCTTCCAAGTGGGAACCCAGCTGCTGATCCCATGTGTGCCATGAAGGAGAGGGTGCTCTGCCCCTCAACCAGAAATCCCATTGCCTCCAGCCTCGGAGTGCCACAGGGAGCAGGGCTGCAGATGCTGCGCCACAGGAAGCAGATGGCTGGAAGCTGTTCCTGGCAGGATTCTCTCAGCTGCTCTGCAAACACGAGCTCTGAAGAGATCTCTGCAGGGTGTTCAGAAACACCAGTGTCAGCTCAGACCGCTGGAACAACAACTCTGGGAGCAAAGGCAGCAGGAAGGGAAGCATTTTGCTGCTGAGCTGTGGCTGTGAGGCTCAAGGCCACAGTGATTAAAGGCGAGTGCCTCCCCCCATCCTGCCTGCTCTGCTTCTCCTTAGCAGGAAGGGTGAGAAGGAGGTGGAAGCCTTTGAGCCCAGCTCTGGAATCACTTAACTCATTCCCCAGGGGCTCTTTTAATTGCTCTGAGACAGCCGGGTGTGTGTCTTCAAGCACACGCAGCTTCCCAAGGTACTGCCTGGCACTTGCTGAGTACCTCCTAGACAGTGATTTCCAAGTTAGAGGTGTTTTTCTTCTTTCTTCTCCTTTTCTGTGGTTAAGTTCAGGGGTTTGAGCCACTGCCCAGCTTCGTGTGTCCCTTGCAGTTCTTGTGGTTTGAAAGGTGCTGTGGTTAGAGGAGACAGCAGCAGTGCTTACGGATTAAATGGGAGCAACTCAGCTCACGAGCCTTGGCTGAGCTTCTCCCCTCTGCTAAGCGATGAGATGAGGGGAAGGGATTTATGCTGCTTTCTAGAGACACTTCTGACGTGCTGGAAGGTTTTGATGAGTGATGAGCTGGTGCCACTCCCAGGACTTGCTCTGGCTGTGTTTACATCTCCTCATCCTGAACAACCCTGAAATTGCTGCTGAAGTGCTGCTGGTTTCTGAGCTGTAGCCTTTGCTCTACAGGTTCTCAAAGGTATTCAACCATGTTTTGGTAGGGGATTCGCAAACTCACTTGTTTTAGCCACACAGTGGTGGTGATGAAGCTCTTTGTGGTCAGGACCTACTGCAACCTCAGTCCCCAGTGGATCCCGCAGGGTTTCTAGGAGGAACTTCTCTGTGGGTCTTTGTATGAGACAGTGACTCACCAGGGACAGGCAGCTTGTGGCTGTATTGGCTGCCACACCTCCCCTAGCCAGGGATGGCTCAGCCACAGCTTCTCTGGGCGTCCTGTGCCAGGACCTCCTCGCCCTCCCAGGGAACAATTCCTTCCCAATATCCCATCTCTCCCTGGCCTCTGGTATGGAAAGCCATTCCACCTTGCCTGTCCCTCCACCCCTTGTCCCCAGTCCCTCCCCAGGTCTCCTGGAGCTCCTTTAGGCCCTGCCAGGGGCTCTGAGCTCTCCCTTTCTCCTCTCCAGGTGAGCACCCCCAGCTCTCCCAGCCTGGCGGCAGCCCTGGAGCAGCTCCGTGGCTCCTCTGGGCTCTCTCCAGCAGCTCCAGGTCCTTGTGCTGTTGGCCCCAGGGCTGGGGCAGCTCTGCAGATGGGGTCTCACCTGAGCTCAGGGGCAGAATCCCCCCTTCCCCTGCTGCCCACACTGGGGGATCAGCCCAGGACTGGGGGTTTTCAGGTGTCAGCACACACAGGCAGGTCCTGTCCATCTTCCTGGATTCCTTGTCCTGTCCCACAGCAGGAGCCTCTGGGCTCTTCCCTTGCAGTGCAGGCGAAGGACACACACAACTCCTGCTGTGCCCATCTGCCTGCAGCACCCATCCTGCATCCTCGGGCCCACCTGAAGCAGGAGGTTGCTGTTCCCAGCTGGTGCCTGGGGACATCTGCTAAAAGCAGGTGCCTTTCTCATGGATTTGAGCACAGTGGAGCAGCAGGAAGCTGCATTCCCAATCCCAGCTGTCAGTGTGGGCACAGAGGTGCCATGATGAGCAGCCACAGGCCTGTGGAGAGGAAGGGGCAGTTGAAGTGGTGACAGTGCTAAGCCTGCTGGTACCTTCCATGTGCTGGAAAAGCCTCTCTCGTTGGCATGCAAAGCAGAGCTGTGTCCCAGCTCATGCCTTGAGTGTTGCAAGGTGTGCAGAGCCATCACTTAAACAGAGCGTGGGCTGCTTGTCACCCCATCTTGAGGCTCTTTAATTGCACTGAAAGTTTGCTGCAATGTTTATTGGTGTCTGTTGAGTCTTGGCTACAGGGAATTCCATCAGAAGAGCTACCCATTGCTAATGAACAGCAAGTCTTTGGCTGTCCAGAGGGTTTGGAAGAGAACTGGGAGTGCATTGTAGAAATTCAAGTATCACTTCCCGTGGCTGGCTCCAAAAGTGGCCACGTTGAAAGGGTTTGTGTCAGTGACCTGACTCTCCGTGCTTTACATCTTGCACAAAGCTGGATGTCAAGTGTGGGTTTTTTCCTGTAAATTGTGAAATTCTTCTTTGTGGAGAGGCAGAAATGTGCTTTGGGAGAAAAGGTTTTATTTGTGCCCTTCACAAAGGCTCTGTTGAAATTTGGGGGTAGCATTTCCCCTCCTTCTGTGCAGTGCCTTTCTCTACCTGGAATCATCTCCTGATGTGTGTGGCCTTGTGGCTTCCTCGAATGGAACAGTTCAACTTTATTTCTTTTTCTCGGGATTGTAAGAAATTCTCTTTCCTTCCTCTGACTTTTGCATTATCACAGAATCCCAGACTGGTTTGGATGGGAAGTGACTTAAAGATCATTTAATTCCAACCCCCTGCCAGGGGCAGGGACACCTTCCACTATCCCAGGCTGCTCCAAGCTGCATCCAGCCTGGCCTTGGACACTTCCAGGGATCCAGAGGCAGCCACAGCTTCTCTGGGCACCCTGTGCCAGGGCCTCCCCACCCTCAAAAGGAACAATTTCTTCCTAAGGTGCAATCTAAACCCACCTTCCTTCAGCTCGAGGCCATTCCCTGTGTCCTGTTCTTGTGGTTGGTGGGTTGGGATCAAATCCAGCTCTCCAGAGGGGCTGAGGTCTTGCCAGTGTTTGCTCTCCCCAGAAGCTCGTGGCCTACATGTGGGGCACTCCAATCTGGAGGTACCAGAGCAGCTCACTTACCCTGCAGGAAGCAGGTTTTGGGATATGCCCTTGGGGGAGGGTACAGGGGTGTGGAAGTTTGGGGGTGGTAAGAGTCTGCTGCCTTCTCTGCTGTCACTGCCTTGCTCTCCTGGTCCCTGGTGTTCTCCTTGGGCACACACAGCTGGTCTGATCCCCCTCTCAAGTATGTCCCCCCTATTTTTTGTAGCTCAAACCAGCTCTGGCAACATAGGAAATTCTTCTGGCTGCCCCAGCATTATTGTAACAAGTTTCCTGTTCCTGCATTTTTGACTCTGCCTTTTCTCCCTCCTCCCCCGAATCACCGCACTGTTCCCCGATTGCCACTCCAGAGGTCCATTGCTGACTGATCTTCTCCTAAGTGCATCCTTGAAAGTTCATCATTCCCAGCCCTGAGCTCACCATCTGTGCACCCCTGTGCAGCTGATCGCCTCGCACTCTAGCGGAAGCGGTGGTGACCCATATTCATGGATATTTGATGCTCCCAAAAAGGGAGAGCTCCTGGATGCAGCTGGAATTGGCAGGCTGCTTGCCATCAACGTCAAGTGTTGCTCCACATTATGTATCCGACGGGAAATGACTTCCTCTGCAGCAACACAAGAGTGGGATGGGGTCAGGACTTGGCACCACAACAGTGGGGCCAAATCCCGGCTCTGTCCCACCCTGGGGTGATTCCAGTGCCAAGACAGAGCCACAGCCTTCTGAGTGTCCCACCTGGAGCTGCTGTGCTGGAAAGAGAGACTGCACTGGATTTTACCCTGTGTGGGTGGTGAGGCCCTGGCACACATTGTCCAGAGAAGCTGTGGCTGTTCCATCCCTGGAAGTGTTCCAGCCCAGGTTGGACAGGGCTTGGAGTGACCTGGGATGGTGGGAGATGTCCCTGCCCACGGCAGGGGGTGGCACTGGATGAGCTTTAAGGTCCATTCAATCCAAAGCAATCTGGGATTCCATGAATCTCCCAGATGGTGTCTGAGAACCAAGACTGTGAGTATCAGAGTGTGTTGGCAGGGCAGGAATGTGGTTTTCTGAATGAATTAGCACGTGCTGTGGGGATTGGGGAGCAGGGGCGAGGCTTCTCCTCAGCGTGACAGCTCCTTATTGAGGAACGGCTCTGGCTCTGCAGGTGTTCAGTCCTGGGCTCCTCCCAGCAAGAGAGACCTGCTGGGGCTGGAGTATGTCCAGGGAAGGGAACAGAGCTGGGAAAAGGGCTGGAGCAGCTGAGGGAGCTGGGAAGGGGCTGAGCCTGGAGAAAAGGAAGCTCAGTGGGACCTTGTGGCTCTGCACAAGTCCCTGACAGGAGGGGACAGCCAAGGGGGGGTCAGGCTCTGCTCTTAGGGGAACAGGGACAGGACAAGGGGAAATGGCCTCAGGCTGGGCCAGGCCAGGCTCAGCTTGGATTTTGGGAACAATTCCTCCCTGGAAAGGTTTGTCCAGCCCTGGCACAGCTGCCCAGGGCAGCGGTGAAATCTTCATTTCTGGAGGGATTTAAAAGCCCTGTGGATGTGGCACGTGGGGACATGGGACAATGGTGGCTTTGGCGGTGCCAGAAGATAGTTGGACTTGGTGTTTGGAGAGGACTTTTCCAGGCTCAGTGATTCTGTGACTTTATGCTTTGTTTCGGAGCATCTTTCATTGCTGGATTTCATTCACTGGACCCAGTGAAACCCAGGTAGGAGGAGGGACACACTGAAGCTGCAGCTGGGACGCACAACCATGGCATCCGCATCCTTCCTGCAGCTTCCTGGTGGGAGCAAAACCCATGGGCTCGTGTGTTGGGTGCAGCTCTCCACTGCCAACATGTTCCCTTCTGGTGCCAGCTGAGAAGTGACCTTGGAAAAGGCAAACAGGGCTCGAGTTAATCAGTACCATTACAGGGCGAGGTGACTCCTCACACACTGGCCAAGGGTGGGCATAGGGCAAACGTGCCTTGTTTTTCCTGGCATGGCTCTGCTTACTTCCATTTGCTGGGATTGGTTGAGTTTTCTGCCTCCTGGCTTATCGTGAGCCTGAGGGGAGAAGGTTCTTAGCCTTGCACCTTCTTTGTATTTAAGAAGATTTGTAGGGAACAGCCTTACGGATTTGCTGGAGCTGCTCTGCTGAGTGCCCTGATCCTGCCTGGAGCAACTGTGAGCAAGATGGGATGTGCAAAACTCTCTTTGCTGTCCTCAGCAGAGGTGCCACCAGTGCTCTGCTGAGCACCGCAAACCTGAGTGTCACACCCCAACACGGCTGGGCCCAGAGGGTGGTGATGGTGTGAATCTCACCAGGCATGTGATGGGATTCTTGGCATGTCCTCTGCAGGGCCAGGAGCTGGACTTGATGCTCTGTGTGGGTCCCTCCCAGTTCAGGATACTCCAGGATTCTGTGGCAGTGCTTGGTCTCCTGCTGGCTCTGGGTAACCAGATTATTTCAAAGCAGAATTGTTTCTTCCGGGACAGGAAGACCATTAGTAGAATCTGAGCTATAAATCTGTATTTTTTTCCTCTTCAGACACATAATTGGATCTCCCAGAGGCATCCTGCTTGCACGATCAATGTTGGGTCAAAGCCATACAAGCCATTTGTGTCTGTAAATCCCATAATGACACCAGCCAGCTCATCTGTGATGGCACCAGAGCCACCGTGCCAGTCCCCAGCTCGTGGGGTGCCTGTGGCTCCCTGGAGCCATCCTGGCATGGACAGGAGGCTCCTGTGTGGTGCCAGTGATAAGATTGTTGCTGTTGGTTTTCCTCTTTCCCCTAAGGAGTTCTGACCCCATTTCCAAGGGAGCTGTCTGGGCTGGATTGGCTCCTCCCTGCAGCTCTGAGGAGAAGCCCTGTCTGTGAAAATTGAGCTGTTTTAGAGCAGGGCCCTTTACAAGTGGCTGTCTGCTTTGGGAAGGAGACTCTCTGTCTGCTTTGGGAAGGAGACTCTGGGGTGTATGAAATTCCTTCTGAGCACTTCTCTTTTTCCTTTAACCTTCTTTCCTGAAAAAGGAGAAGAAAGCCAGAGTCTAGGCTGGTAGGAATCTTTATTCATGATAGAACTGCTTAGAGAAGGATATAAGTCACTAGGTCAGCGTGTGGAGATCCAAAGTGCAGAAGGTGACACTGATTTGCAGCGATGATGAGGTGAGCGAATGATGGAGCCAGTGCCAGGCTCAAACTGGGTTTCTGGCTTCACAAGTGAAGAGGTGGAGGAGACAACTTCAGTAATGTTTTTAAGGAAGACCCCCACAAGGAAAAGCAGCTGGAGGAGGCTGGGCATGGCCAAGATGCTCTTGGGATCTATCCATGGAGATGCCTGGCAACTCATTGGTATTCTGGGACCGGCTGTCCTGGGCAGGCAGCCGTGTCCTGGCTGTCGGGAGCACTGTCCCCAAGGGTGGCAGCCAACACGGCACCAGAGCCAACCCTGGTTCTGTCCCTGTGCCCCAGGGTGTCCCCAGAGTGGGCACAGCATGGCTGGCCTTGCTTAGTACACAAAGAAGTGTCCTGGCTGGAGTCTGGCAGGAGCTGGGGGGCATAGGAAGGATCTCAAGCTGTGGGAGAGCATCCAGAAGGGCACAGACATGGGGAAGGCTCTGGAGGGGCCACACAAGGAGCAGCTGAGGGCACTTGTTCAGCTGGAGATTGAGAGGAGGGCTCATGGATGTCAACAACTTCCTCCTGAAGCGCAGCTCTGACCTCTGCTCTCTGTGATAGAGAAAGGACCCAAGGGAACTGCTGGAGCTGCGTCAGGGAGGTTTAGGTTGGATCTCAGGGAAAGGTTCTTCCCCCAAAGGGTGCTGGCACTACCCAGGCTTCCCAGGGAATGGGCACTGCCCCGAGATTGCCCAGGAGCTTCAGGAGCGTTTGGACAGCGCTGCCAGGGATGCCAGGGTGGGATTGTTGGGGGTCTGTGCAGGGACAGCAGTTGGACTCCATGATCCCTTCCCATGGTCCAAGGGATCCCATGGGTCCCTTCCAACCCAGGATATGCCATGATTCTACGGTTGTATGAGCAAACCTCTGCAGAGCACCTCCCCTTTCTCCAAGAAACAGCTCTTCTTAGATCTTTGAGTTCTGCAAGCAAGGTGGGAACATGTGTGGCCATGAGGAAAAGCTGTTGGATATTATCCCCAGTCCTTGCAGGGAGAGAGGAAAACATCCCGAGCCATGAGCCTGGTGAAACTTCCCTGAGGTACCTTCCAAGCACAGGCACAGAGGCTCTGGAGCGCTTTCTCTGCCTCTCTCTGAGCCTTGCATCTGTTTTCTTGTTCCAGGCTGTTTTGGGGATAATGAGATTAAATCAGTCTCTCCTCCTCCCCTAACTGGTGCTTCAAATCCTATTATCTTGGTAAAGCATTTGGAATTCTGCCCCCCAAAATTGCATTAAGCTGAGATAGAAATTCCTTGCAGCTTAGAGTCGCCTCCATACAGCTTCGGGGTTTGTTGCTTCTTGCTCTGCAGCTGCTGAGGCTTTGCTGATGTGGGGACGCAACTTCTGGGGCTGAACCCCAGGGAGATGGACTGACCTGCATCTGCAGGAAAGGGCAGGGAAGGGCTGGGAGGGGGTACAGAAATCCTTGCTAAGGATGGGATTCACTCAGGTGGGAATAAATGCTGTTAGACGGGACCCCAGCGAGACCCAGTGCCCCTTCTTGGTCCTGGTGCATGTCTTGGCGGGGTGTTGCTTTGCTCTTTCCCACCACTTCTGTGCTTCCAGGGAAAAGTGGGGTATGCAGACAAGGAGAGGAAGAGGTTGGAACAATCCATGGGTGCAGTGACAGGGGCTGGGTGGGACACCTGGAGCTGCTCTTTGCTGAGGGGTTTCCTTTTACCAACCAAACCAAATTTGGTACCTGTTGGAGTGAATCCAGAGGAGGACACGGAGATGCTCCCAGAGCTGGAGCCCCTCTGCTCTGCAGCCAGGCTGGGAGAGCTGGGGGTGCTCACTTGGAGAGAAGAAGGCTCCAGGGAGAGCTCAGAGCCCCTGGCAAGGCCTAAAGGGGCTCCAGGAGAGCTGGAGAGGGACTGGGGACAAGGGATAGAGGGACAGGACACAGGGAATGGCTTCAAAGTGGAAAAGGGGATTTGGGTGGGATATTGGGAAGGAATTGTTCCCTGGCAGGGTGGGCAGGCCCTGGCACAGCTGTGGCTGCCCCTGGATTCCTGACAGTGTCCAAGGCCAAGTAGGAGCAACCTGGGACAGTGGAAGGTGTCCCTGCCCATGGCAGGGGGTGGCACTGGAGTTTCTGGAAGATTGCTTCCCGCCCAAACCACTTTGGGATTCTGTAGTTGGGACTGGACTCGGGCAGGTGCCTGTGCTGGAGCTGGGGGTGTTGTCCCAAGCAGGTGTGTGAGCAGCACGTTCTGCCCAGCCCAGCACCAAGCATGTGAGCCCAGGAGTTTGGTAGCCTATGGCATTGTTCTTGGGGTTCTTATCAAAGTGTTCCCGGGAGAAGAGGACTTTAGCCAGGATAATCTATATTTGGGAGGGTCTGTGAGAGAAGATAACAGCTCATGCTGCTCTTGAGAGCCAAATGATGTCAAATTTTAACTTTCTAGCTGGAAGTTGTTTCACGCCTTGTCTAGATCCTTGATTTTTATTTCTATTTTTATTTCCCCCACCACAAACACACCGTGAGACCTCATATGTTGTAAAAGTGACGGGATGAGGGGCAAGAGCTCTCCCTCCCCATTCTCTAAGCTGTGTCTGGTGGAATCTCAGCTCCTCAGTGGAGAGGGGCCCTCTTAGACCCATCCTGCTCAAGGGGCTCCCAGTCCCACTGCTGGAAGTGGGGATGGAGACTGGGACCAGCAAGGGAACAAAGGGGTCACAGAGCAGAGTAGGTGACAGATGGCACTGTTGGGGGGTACGACCCACAGCATTGCTCTTCATCCAGGTGGAGCAGAGCAGTTGGAAGCAGTTGAAAGGATCAGCATCTTGTTCCTTGCCTGTGTCCACGTGGAGAGCTGGAGTTGGCATTTCCAAAGGGTGGAGGGTTGGTAGGGGGTACACCAGCAGTTCCACATCTCTTGCTTTTCCTGCAGCTTGCTGGAGCTCTCCCTAACTGATGGATTTTGTTTCCCTTTCCCAGTACAGCGCCGTGGACAGCAACCCCCTGTCCCTGTACGTCATGCATCCCTTCTGGAATGCCATCGTGAAGGTGAGTCCCTGTGCCACCCCGAGCAGGACAGCACAGCCCAACCCAGTCACCTCTGTAACACCATCAGCTGCTTCATTTGTGGTGCCACTAATAAGTGAGGGGGCTGCCCGCAGCCTGCCCCAAATCCCTGAATGCCTGCATCCCAGCCCAACGCTTCCTGCTGCCCCGGGATGCTCCGGGTGCTCCTGGCAGTGTTGTCTAACACCTGGACCGGTGCAGCCATGGCTGGAGCAGCACCTGCTCCTCAGTCCATGTTTTAATGAGTTCATCTGTTCTTTTGCTGCTTTCCCATAGATCTTCCCTACCTGGCTGGCCCCAAATTTGATAACGTTTTCTGGCTTCCTGCTGCTTGTCTTCAACTTCTTCCTCATGGCATACTTCGACCCTGACTTTTATGCTTCTGGTAAGGCTGCATGTTCCCAGTCAGATGGGAAATCTGTCACCTCCTCTGCTGGGAATTCCCAGTGCTCGTTGGTGAGGCCCCTGGGTCTGGGCCTTCCCAAAGTGACTGAGACAGAGGAGGGGATTGAACTCGCTGGGTTTTGTGACAAGGACTTGTCTGGGTGTGCCACCTTCCCAGCTGCCAGGGAAAGGTGCTCCTGGCTGGCTCCTGGCAGCAGGCCAGAAGAGGGAGGAGGAAAAAGCCAGGATCTTGGGCTGGAATTTGCTTTGCCTGCAGAGCAAACCAACCCAGTGCCCTTGTTTGAAAATCTAACAGGAAAATGTTAGGAAGTGCTGCTTCCCTGAAAGCAGCAGGTAGAGCCTTGTTTTTCACATCCCAGCTCATTCCCCTCGTGGCAAAACCACCACCACATCAGACTAACAAGGCCAAATCCTCTTTCTGAGCTTCACCATTCACAGCTTTAAACTTTCTAACAGTCCCCATGTTCATCTGTCTGTGAATCCAATGGTTCAGTTGTGTCCCTTTGCACACGGAGGAGTCCCAGGGAAAGGATATCCCAGTGTGATAAATCTCAGGAGCTTCTTCTCCATGTTTTTCTTTCCCTTAGACCCTGCCAGGGTCTGGTTTAGGTTACTCAGGAGAGTTCACGTAGTTCTTCTAAACTAGACCCATCATCAAAACATAGTTAGGTGGCAGAAATCCTGGTTTCTTGGGATTGCCTTTATTGGTAAACAAGTCAAGGCTGTTGAGGGCTTGGGTGGTATCTGTGGCTGTTGGATGTGGGCTGTTATGGTCCATGAGCCATGAGAAGAAAAGCTGTCAGTAGCTCAAGGTGAAACCCCCCAGGACATCAGACATCCAGAATCACGGAATCCCAGAATGGTTTGGGTTGGAGGGTCCCTAAAGCCCATCCAGTCCCACTCCCTGCCAGGGGCAGGGACACCTTCCACTGTCCCAGGGTGCTCCAAGTCCCAGTGTCCCATCCATCCCTGCCCTCTGGTAGTGGGAGCCCATTCCCCCTTGTCCTGTCCCTCCACCCCTTGTCCCAAGTGCCTCTCCAGCTCTCCTGGAGCCCCTTTAGCCCTGGAAGGGGCTCTAAGAGCTCCCTGGAGCCTTCTGTTCTCCAGGCTGGACATCCCTAACTCTCTCAGCCTGTCAAAAATTTGCTTTGGAAGGATGGAGAAGCTCTTGGCTTGGGACAATTTCACATACATATTTTGCACGTCCTTCTTGGGAAGAGAACTTTTCCCGGTGCTGGTGAGGTCTCCAGAATTTTGTGCCTTCCCTCCTCCTTGGATGGCTTTGCAGGTGTGATGCCCTCCCTCCCTTTTGCTCTGGAAAGCCACCATCCTGCTGCCCTGAGGAAACGGGAGGTGGAATTTCATGGGATCACTGTTCTCCCAGAAGACCTCCCTGTGCCCTCCTGCTGCCAAGGATCCGTGCCGCTTGCTGCCCTTCTCCAGTGCCCCTTTGGGCTCCCTGACTGCAGCCAGCTCCACTGGCAGCCTGCCGAAGGAGGTGGAGGTGCTGTTAGGGAAGAGCTCGGTTTCCATTGGCAGGATGGGACTGGAGACTGGGCGGGGAATCCTGGCATGTTCCTGCGGGGGCAGGGAGTTGCCACATCAAAGAGGCTCCACTTGATGTTCTGTGAGCAAGTGACTGAGAAGTGTCCTCTGCACACACTTCCATGGCCTGCAGTGGCACTGCAGAACTGGCCCCAGGTCTCAGATCTCATGATTTTGGAGAGCTGGGGATGAAGGACAAATATATCCTGGAAGTCAAAGTCCTCACTGACCTGGTTTTATGAGCTGTTGTGGGGCAGCTCTGCCATCACATCCCGCAAAGCTCGCATCCCAGATTCTCTGTTTCGGTCCTCGTGGCTGTGTCTCTTGGACCAAAATAAACCCTCTGGAAGCACATCCTGAGCTGTCCTGACTCGAGTTTGTCTGATCCCTGCAGCTCCTGATCACCAGCACGTTCCAAATGGTGTGTGGATCGTGGTGGGGCTCCTCAACTTCATGGCCTACACATTAGGTAAGAGTTTTCAGGGTCACCCACTCATGCTGTTGTGTTGTCCCCTCCCTGAGCCCATGGGAAGTGTTAGATTCTGTGCTCTTGCCAGGAACAGTTTCTGGGAGCTGCTTTGCAGTGTGGAGACAAGGAAGTTGTCCCAGAGCATCTGATGGGAAAGGAGGATACTGGGACTGACTTTGAGATGAACTGTGAAACTCTGTCTTGGGTCTGCTTTAAATAATCAGAGAATCCCAGAATGGTTTGTATTGGAAAGGCCCTGCAAAATCCTCTAGTTCTAACCCCTGCTATGGGCAGGGACACCTTCCACTATCCCAGGCTGCTCCAAGCCCTGTCCAGCTTGGCCTTGGATACTTCCAGGGATCCAGGGGCAGCCACAGCTTCTCTGGGCACCCTGTGCCAGGGCCTCCCCACCCTCACAGCCAGGAATTCCTTCCCAATATCCTACCCAAATTTCTTCCTTTCCCATTTGATGCCATTCCCTGTGTCCTGTCCCTCCAGGCCCTTGTCCCAAGTCCCTCTCCAGCTCTCTTGGACCTCCTTTGGGCACGGGAAGAGGCCGCTTTAAGGAATATAAAGGAAATAACAAGGAAATAAATATAATCTCATCAGACTGCTGCATTTTTCAGCCTCCCATGGAGCAGGGGGTGGGAAAGCCCACTCCCTGATGGAGGGCAGAGGTGGGGAAAGCTGCTGTTCCCTGGCCCGTTGCTTTATGTGGAATGTCCAGGAAAGCTCCATGTTCCTTTCCCTTTGCCCAGACGGTGTTGATGGGAAGCAGGCACGCCGGACCAACTCCAGCACCCCCTTGGGAGAGCTCTTTGACCACGGCCTGGACAGCTGGGCCTGCGTGTACTTTGTGGTCACCGTGTACTCCACCTTCGGCCGGGGTTCCACCGGCGTCAGCGTCTTCGTCCTCTACCTCCTGCTGTGGGTGGTCTTGTTTTCCTTCATCCTCTCCCACTGGGAGAAGTATAACACAGGGATTCTCTTCCTGCCCTGGGGATATGACATCAGCCAGGTGGTAAGTACACGCCCTGAGATGCTACTGGGTGCAGTGCTGCCCGCTGAGGGGTGTTCTGCTCTGGATCCAAAGCCTTGTAAATCATGGAATCGGTCCATGGAGATGGATTCTTGTCCAGACAAGGCTTGAAGGATGGACATTGCCTTGGCTCTCTGTGATCGTGGCATGCAAAGCAATCGCACGGAGACGAGATTTGCAGGGCAGAGTTGCTCCTCAGAGAGAGAGAGCAGGGCCGAGAGCCCCAGCCTGTTTATTTCTTACATTTTTATACATTTGTGGGTCTGGTTGTGGATTGGCTTCTGGGGTTACCACCTCTCAGCCCAGTGGCCAGACCAGCTGTTAGTTACAACTATTTTCAGGCTAGAAATACGTAAACAAAGGACAGAGAATGAAAACCAAAAAGTGTGTTTATGTTTCCCATGTGTGAGAAAAATGAAAACTGCTCCTAATACTGTGCAGAAACTAAAGGAACTGACTCCATCTTATGAACAAGTAGAAGGCTTTAAAAAACTCAGAAAAACTAGGGTGACATCTCTCCTCTCCCTGGTTCCTGCATGTTTTGCCCACCAGAACTGTTACTTTACGTAGTTCCCTACATGGCACCAGTTTGGGTAAATTGAACCCTGGAAGTTTGGGATGCCTTTTGGCACCACTAGGATCTGTGTCAAAAATTCAGCAGAGTTAATTGGTTTGTTAATTGCTCTTCCTGGAGCAAAGATTCCTGGGGGGGGTGCCCCTCCAGACCATGGTCCCTGGGCAGTGGGGGTTGAGAGTGATGATGATGGATCCCTTGGAGTGTGGGTGTGTCCATCCCTCCTTAAGGAATTCTCTGCAGGAAGCTCTTCCTGAAAAGAACTGGGACCTGGGGATGAGGCAGCTCACTTGGATTGCTGGCAGTGCCTTCCTGCAGCCCAGGTTGCTC
Source organism: Delichon dasypus (assembly GCA_037837765.1). NCBI lineage: Eukaryota > Metazoa > Chordata > Aves > Passeriformes > Hirundinidae > Delichon > Delichon dasypus. The sequence continues at coordinate 1,407,621 of JBBAXF010000003.1, forward strand.
CAAGCTTTGTCGAGCCTGCCCTTGGACACTTCCAGGGATGGGGGAGCCACAGCTTCTCAGGGCAACCACACTCATTGTAAAAAACCTTCCTTAGAACTCATTATCTTATGTCCATTAATTTATCTCCTGCCTTGTCAGATGCTGGGTGGGAAATGCAACGAGTTGGAAGGAAAGTTCCGTTAATGCAGCTGCATTAATTGGAATAATCCTCTCCCCGACTAAAAGGAGACCAGAGCAGGTCCCTGACTGTACTCTGATCCTTTCTCCCAAAATGTTGCTTAACCCAGGTCTTTGAGCTGCCTGCTGGAGAAAGGCAGAGGTGGAAGGCAGAGCAGCGTGTTCCCCCCAGCTTCAGGGGACTATTAAAGCTGAAATAGCCCTGGTGAGCTTCTCCCTGTAATCCAGCAGCAGATGGATAAGGAATAGTCCCTGAATGACCCCTCCAGGGTCACTGCAACTTGTCTAAAACCTGTGCTTTGGTCACCTTGAGAGTTCAAGGCTGTGCCAGGGCATGACTCCTGCAGCTCCTGGCCATCTTCTCATGGAATCACTGAGGCTGGAAAAACCCCCTGAGACCATTGAGTCTGGCCATGTCCTCAGCACTGCCAAGGCCACCATTGGCCCCTGTCCCCATGTGCCACTTCCATGTGGTTTTTATATTCCTCCAAGGATGTGACTTCACCACCACCTCCTTGGGCAGCCCTTTCCAAGGCCTCAGCCCCCTTTCCATGAAGAAATTCCTCCTGATGTCCAACCTGAACCCGCCCTGGCCCAGCCTGAGGCCGTTCCCTCTCCTCCTGTCCCTGTTCCCTGGGAGCAGAGCCCGACCCCCCCTGGTTGTCACCTCCTGTCAGGGACTTGTGCAGAGCCACAGGGTCCCACTGAGCCTCCTTTTTTCCAAGCTCAGCCCCTTCCCAGCTCCCTCAGCCTCTCCTGGTTCTCCATTCCCTTTCCCAGCTCCCTCAGCCTCTCCTGGTTCTCCATTCCCTGTCCCAGCTCCCTCAGCCTCTGCTGGGGCTCCATTCCCTGTCCCATCTCCCTCAGCCTCTGCTGGGGCTCCATTCCCTTTCCCAGCTCCCTCAGCCTCTCCTGGGGCTCCATTCCCTTTCCCAGCTCCCTCAGCCTCTGCTGGGGCTCCATTCCCTTTCCCAGCTCCCTCAGCCCCTCCTGGTGCTCCATTCCCTTTCCCAGTTCCGTTCCCTTCCCTGCACACGCTCCAGCCCCTGCAGGTCTCTCTTGTCAGGAAGGTTCCAGAGCTGCCCCAGCACTGGAGGTGCCCCAGCAGTACCAGCACAGGGGACAGGCACTTCCCAATCCAATCCCTGCTCAACAGCTCACCCTTCCTACACCTGGTAACGTGGGTTATTTGTGGATTTGTTTTATTTTTCTCCTTGCTGCTGATGGGTAGGACTGAACATGTCATAGCTTAGAGCTGTCTTTCCCTGGAGCTGCCTGGCACAGGCATGGTGCTGTCAGCCCAGGTGCTTCCAGACTTGTCCATCACATTTCTCACCCCGGCTTGTCCTGTGCTTTCTTTCAGACCATTTCAATTGTCTACATAGTGACAGCCTTTGTGGGAGTTGAGGCCTGGTATGCACCTTTCCTGTTTAATTTCTTATATAGAGACCTATTCACTGCAATGATTATTGGTAAGAAACTCCATGTTGAAGCCTGTCTTTTAAACTGCACCTTTTTCCCAAACCCCCTGCTAATGACCTGCTAACACTGCTCTGTTTGCTGCCCCGGGCTGTTGTTGAAGTGACTAATTGAGGGTGTTCTCACAGCCTGAAAACCTTTCCCAGGATTTCAAAACAGGGTTGTCTCCTGCAGAGTTATTTTGGAGGACTTAACTCTGCTCTGCCTGGGTTGACTTCAGAGAAGCTTAGTTTGTCTTCACTGAGAGCCTGGGGATAAAGCCAGTGTGATAAACCCAGAGTTTCCAGGGGATAAAGCCTAGTGTGCAGGGGGTGGTGGGACCTGGCTCTCAGTGGAGCCTCCCCAGCCTTGAAATGGTTTGGGGGGGGTCAGGACACTTTTGTTTTGTTTTCCCACTGTGTGGGAGGGAGGTTGCAGCCATGGAGGTGGGTGGGAGCTCTGCTGTTTGGGGATCCTGCCCTCCACCCACCCACCTGAACATTGCATCATCATCATAATGAAATTGAAATAAAGGCCCAACCTGGCTCTCCTGTGGTCAGTCAAAATAAGCCACTGCAAAGGGTAGAGCTGAGCTGATGTTGTTCACTGCCATTTTCCTAATTCACAAGTTCTGCTCAGTTTATTTGCTGTGTCCCTTCAGGTGTTCTTTGTAATTGCTTAATTTTGAGTTAATTGGTGTGTTAAATCTACTTCTTGCACTTTTATCGGGTGGACGTTCCCAGCTTTCCTCTGACAGCTGTGTGACTTAACATGAATAATGAATGTGCTTTTCCCTATGTGAGAAATTGAGCCCAATTCCCACACGGGGGAGAGGAGCTGGGTTATTAAAGCAGGAATCTTTCCAGCTCTGTTCACACACCTTCTGCTGCATAAACAGGGGAGGAGTTGTGCTGGAATATCATGGATAGTACTGATGGTTCTGATTGAGGTCAAGATTTTTCAGTTATTTGGGTGCTCTGTATCATTTATCCAGTTAAATGACAGCTTTTTGGCAATGTGGGCCGCTATAAATGTTTGCACACAGCCAGAGAAACAGCAAGTTACTTTTCTTGTGAAAGCTCTTGTGCCTAGCCATGTCATTTGAGGAGTGTGCACTAGTGTCTCATCAGAGTTGTATTATAATTAAGCTTTGTCACTGTTTAAAGCACAAAACCGAGCTGCTTAGTGCAGCCCTTTCAAATGGAAATGTCTTCAACTTACAGCACACTTTAACTTTTAATTACAGCTCTTGGGCCAGACTTGGGAGCAGCTACTTCCAACTGTGCTGAGCTGTTCCTGGGGCACCATCAGAGCTATTTTTGGTGCGGGGGAACTTAAAGCAGAGCCCAGCCAGAGCCTCCTGTTCAGGATGCATGGGGTGTCCCCTCTGCCCTGGGGCACTAACGTGGCACTTTTCTCTTCCAGTCTGTGCCCTCACTGTGACCCTGCCCATGAGCCTGTACAACTTCTACAAGTGAGTCTGTAGAATCCCAGGAGGGTTTGGGTGGGAAGGGACCTGAAAACTCCTGTGCCACCCCCTGCCAAGGGCAGGGACACTTCCTCTATCCCAGGTCACTCCATGCTCCATCCAGCCTGGCCTTGGACACTTCCAGGGATCCAGAGGCACCCACAGCTTCTCTGGGCATCTTGTGCCAGGGCCTGCCCACCCTCACAGCCAAGAATTCCTCCCCAGTATCCCATCTATCCCTGCTCTCTGGGAGTGGGAAATCATTCCCTCTAGTCCCTCTTCAGCTCTCTTGGAGCCCCTTCAGGTGCTCACTGCCGGCAGCACCAGGGATTTCTCAGTGATTCCATGTATTTTCATTTCTCTGCTTGTATTTCAGGGCCTATAAAAATAACACCTTGAAGCACCACTCTGTGTACGAAATCCTGCTGCCCCTCGTGTCCCCGGTGTTGCTGTTCCTGCTCTGCACCACCTGGATTTTCCTGTCCCCCACAGACATCCTGGAGGTCCAGCCCAGGCTCTTCTATTTCATGGTTGGAACAGCCTTCGCCAACATCTCTGTAAGAGCTTCTGCTTTATGCTTGAGGAGCTGGGGAATTGGTTAAACTGAGTTTGCACATGTGCTGTGAGCAGCAAAGTGCTGATGGGAAAAGGAGTTGTTGCCTCCTTTTGGGGATGAGCTTAAAATGGGAGGACTAAATTTTTGGTCAAAATTTAATTTAGCTGCATAATGGTAGAACCATGGGATTGTTAAGGTTGGAAAAGGCCTCTGAGACCACTGAGTCCAACTCTCCCCCAGAACTGCCAAGGTCACCCCTGCTCCATGGTCCCAAATCCCACATCCAGAGGGGTTTCAAATCCCTCCAGGGATGGGACTCCATCACTCCCCTGGACCTTTTCCAATGTTTAACAACCCTTTCCAGGAAGAAATTCCTGCTGATGTCCAACCTGAGCCTGCCCTGGCCCAGCCTGAGGCCATTTCCCCTTGTCCTGTCCCTGTTCCCTGGGAGCACAGCCTGACCCCCCCCTCCAGCTGTCCCCTCCTGTCAGGGACTTGTGCAGAGCCACAAGGTCCCACTGAGCCTTTTCTCCAGGCTCAGCCCCTTCCCAGCTCCCTCAGCCTCTCCTGGGGCTCCATTCCCTTTCCCAGCTCCCTCAGCCTCTGCTGGGGCTCCATTCCCTTTCCCAGCTCTCTCAGCCTCTCCTGGGGTTCCATTCCATTTCCCTGCTCCCTCAGCCTCTCCTGGGGCTCCATTCCCTTTCCCAGCTCCATTCCCTTCCCTGGACACCCTCCAGCCCCTGCAGGTCTCTCCTGTCAGGGGGGGCCCAGAGCTGCCCCAGCAGTGCCAGTGCAGGGACAGTGTGACAGATCACACGAGTGACCATCCCCTCTGCTCTGGGGACAAACAGCTGTGGCTCCCAGAGCCCACACTGGGCTCAGGCTCTGTCCCTGTCCCCTCAGTGCCAGCTGATCGTGTGCCAGATGAGCAGCACGCGGTGCCAGCCGCTCAACTGGATGCTGCTCCCCATCGCGGCCGTGCTGCTCCTGGTGGTGTCCGGGCTGGCTCCTGGCAGTGAAACTCTCCTGCTGTACCTGCTGACCGCCTTCCTCACCCTGGCACACATCCACTACGGAGTGGTCGTGGTAGGTGACAGCTCCTGGGCTGGCCTGTGACTGGTTGGGGCAGGGAATGCTCCGCGTAAAACCGGGGATGTTGCTGGGAATGGTTCTGTGAGCCTGTGGAATTTGGGCTGGATTCCTCGTGAGAGGCTTGGGAAGGTTGCATGGGATTGGAAGGAACTGCACAGGATGTGACAGGCTGTCCTTTCCCTGGGGTGTTTCAGCACAAAATCCTGGAGTAGTTTGGTTTGGGAGGGACCTGAAAGCTTATCCAGTGCCACCCTCCTCCATGGGCAGGGACACCTTCCACTGTCCCAGGCTGCTCCAAGCCCCAATGTCCAACCTGGCCTTGGAAACTGCCAGGGATCCAGGGGCAGCCACAGCTTCTCTGGGCACCCTGTGCCAGGGCCTCCCCACCTTCCCAGGAAACAACACCTTCCCAATCTCCCATCCAGCCCTGCCCTGTGGCAGTGGGAAGCCATTCCCTGTGTCCTGTCCCTCCATGCCTTGTCCCCAGTCCCTCTCCAGCTCCCCTGGACCTCTTTTAGGCCTTGGAAGGGGCTCTGAATCTCCCACTGAGGTCTCCAAGGTGCTGGGAGAGCCAGGCTGGAGTTGGGATTTTTCCTGCTGGGAAAAGAGGGAACACACCAGCTCTAGGACCTGCCCTGCTGCAGGGGCTGTGCACAGATCCAGGGATTGCTTTCCTCCTCCTGCTCTGCCTGGCTCCTTGAGTTTTGATTAACAAGGAGAACAAACTCAGAGAAGCCCAGGGTCTTGCTGGGAATGCCCTGGGAAGCTGCTGAGGAAGGAGGACAAGGGATCACACGTCCCAGCTGAAGTGGGGACACCCTCCTTGGGAAGCCCCATCCCCTGGGAGCCCCAGTTCCACCCTGGAGCCTATGGAGTCAAGTCCCCCCTATAATTACAGCCAAGGAGTAATAGCCAGGTTGCCTTGTCTTTCCAATTAGTGTAATGAGGCTTCTGTGCAAGAAGGTTTTGAATTACTAAGAAGCTTAAATAAATTTGGTCTTGGAATCACAGCTGGAGATGGGGTTGAGCGGGTGATGTAATCCTCCTGCCCATCCCCTCCCAGGAGATTCCCAGTGCTCTGCTCCTCTCTGCTCCCTCTTTCCCTCCCTCTGGCTTTCCAAGGCCCCATCTGTGCCAGCTCCTCTTCCAAGAGGAAAGTCACTGAGCTGAAGAGCCTTTAACGGCTTTGGGATTGGGGCATAATCCCAAACTGCTCTGAATTTGGGAAGAATGATTAGGAATAAAGCCTCTGCCCTGACTGTGTCAAGGTCAGCCTCCTTTTGCAGGAAGTAAATTATCCAGCTCCCACTTTGAGTGGAATATTCTATATAGATATTTGAGATGATCAATTTAATTTAAACAAAATAACGAAGGAGGAGGATAAAATCCTGCAGGCCTGGGCTCAGAATTCCCAACTCCTGCCCTTGTGGAGAGAAAGAATGGAGGGTGAGCCCGCTCCCAGAAAGACCAGGCTTTTGTTTGGGAAGGCTGGGAAGGGAGCAGTGCTGCTCCCTGTGGAGCCAGAGCCTGGGGACAGGGACAGGGATGGGGCTGGGCAGGACACACGCTGTGGACAGGGGTGGGGTGGGGAGAGTGGGTGGCAGGGGTTTGGTGGGAATAGGGAGCAGGTCTGGGGCTCTGCCTGCTCTCCTGCTCATGCCTGGGAGCCGGGATAACACCCCCGAGATCCGGGATAACCCTATCCCACGTCTGCCTCGTACCCAGGTGAGCCAGCTGAGCAGGCACTTCAACATCCGGCCCTTCTCCCTACGGAAGCCTACTCCGGACTGACTGGGAGCAGAGGAGGAGAAAATCGGCCTGAGGGCTGCAGAAGGACTGTAAATACCTGCTGCAAATACCTGTAAATACTTCAGCCATCACCACAGATCCAAACTATCCTCTGGACAGGGCCAGGGACACGCGGGATCCGCTGCAGCCAGGGTGGGGCTGGGCCGGGGCGGCTCCTGCTGCTTCTCCATCCCTGCAAGCTTTGGGTTTTGGGTGGAGCTGGAGGAGGAGGAGCCTTTCAGGTCGCAGTTACTGTACCATAGACCAGCTGAATGTTCCCAGAGAAGCCTCTGACTCTGGCCCTTGCTCAGGGAAAGCTGCTTGGGGATGCAAATGCTTTACCTGAGCAAAGCACCTTGGCCTGACACCGAAACCAACACAGCTGATTCCTTCAAGGGGAGGGGGACAGCCTGGTGGTTGGGGTTAGTTCCTGGCTGTCCCTAGTCCTGCTGTCTGGATAGCTCCTGTGCTGGGCTGGTATTTTGGGAGCAGATGGTGACAATTCTCCCACATTCTGTCCTGCCTTCCTGCTTTTGGGCAAACACTTGCTAGCACCTTTGTTTGCTTGTCTTTTTTTTTGTTGGTGTTTGTTGGGGTTTTTTTGTTTTTTTAAGGGGGGGAAAGAAAGACCAGATGCTCAAAACTTTGTAGCTCAATCCTGTTTGGGAGGCTTGGAAAATCAGGGCTCGATTTCCCACGGGAATGGGAACGTGGCTTCTGCACATTGTGTGGTACCTGGGACCACGTCTCGACACGTTCCTGTGTGTCCCTGTGTGTTCCCAGTCTGGGAATGGGGTCTGGGCTATGGAAGGTGGCTGAGACTACAGAGCCGATTCTCCCCATTCCTACCAGCATGGATTTGCTGTTGTGGGTTGGCTCTTTGGGTCCTTTCCTGCTGCCTGAGCCCCTTTTCCACAGCCAGGAACAGCCTGGCCCTTCCCAACTGCAGTTCCACTGCTGGGAGAAGCGCCTGAAGCCCGGTGTTCGTCGTGTGTGCACCTTCAGGATGCTCCCAGGGGTGGGAACCTTTCCAGATCTCCCTCTCCTTGCCCCCAGCACCTGCGTGTCTCATCCAGACATCTCTTTGTTTACTGTCCACTTGTCAAAGATGTGTTTGCATTGATTTTATTTTTTAATTTGTTTTTATAATTGAGTTCGAGTGGGGTGGTGAAGACTGAATGCTGATTTTCTTTCCTGCTGGCTTGATTCAATGAAGACCTGTGCTTGAATGAAGAGTGTAGCTTAAAGCCAGGCTCTGGAAAGGCTGCATCCGGAAGTGAACAAGCACAGCCGATTGTGCAGGTGGAACTACCATGGGAACAAAGTCCTTCAGACACTAATTGTTGTGCAGCATGGGGCATCACAGCTTGGTCAGAGCAATTTCCTTCTGCAGGCGAAGCCTCTTCCTGCTCTAGGAAACCTTCAATGTGTAACTGCTATTTAATTCTTTTCCTTTTGGAAATTGGAATCACTGTCATGCCGACGAGGAGACTGGAAGCCCTGAGGTTGAGCTCATGAGTTCATGGATTGCTTGGTCAGTCCCTGGTCAGCCCCTGCTCACGGTACAGCTTGTGAGGAGCAAACTGGGCCCTTCCCAGGGCTGCCATCCATCGTGGGAGACCCCAGATCTCCATGTGCTCACGTGTCTGTACGGCTGCAGCGGGGCTGGGAGAGTGGGCCGATGGTTTTCGGAGTTTATTTAATAAAGTAGCTTCCTCCAATCCATTTTACTGATGTTGTACAGCAAAAAAAAAAAAAAAAACCACCCCAAAACCAAAACAAAACACCTCCAAGGACAAATGACTTGGGCTGCTCCTGAGTTTTTGACTCCTGCTATTTCATGAAATAGAATTATGGTGATAAATCAAAGTCCTGCTCGCACAGGAATTAGAGGGAATCTTCAACTGGGACACAGCTTCCTGTGGGACTTTTTCAGATAGCAGAGCTGGGCTGGCAACACTGAAAAATGTGGATGTTGGATGATTTTCTGTCTAGTTTTGTGTTTGCCCAACCAGGGAAGAATTGAGCTGTACCCTCAGGCACTCAGCTGAACTCTGGGCTCCCAAACCTGGCACTTGCCTTTTCCTGTCTCTTCCCATGGGCATCACTGGCCCCTGACGACTGGGATGCTGCTGAGGCTGGGAGGAGTTGTCTGAGCTAAAGTCTTGGTGTGTAGGAAAAACATCCCTCTCCAAAACTGGAACTGCTTCCTCTGCACAGGCTTTATCTTGGGGGAGTTCTGGCTCTTTGGTGCCTTAATTTATTGCACCTTGAAAGTAGAAAAAATCTCCTTAAATCACCGCTGGCTTGTACCTGGTGAGGACCGGCATGGAGCAGAGCCCATCCCAGGGTCCAGGCAAATGCTGGGGAGGGGGATTCTTCTTGGGCTCTTAGAAATCCAGTGATTTCTGCTCCTGGATTCTGAGAGGGGGAATAGAAACAGAGACCAAAGCCTCTGTGGCAGCTGAGAACCAACCCTTCTATTGTCCACCCTGGGTTTAGGTCTTAAGAATTAAAGTGTTTCTGGGTAACAGCCCTTGAGGGGGTTGTTCCATGGTGATGGTCAGTGGCTGGGCTCTGTCCTTCCCATGGAGTGTGCTCCTGGGATGGAGAGGGCAGGTCCTGGCTCCTCAGCTCCTGCCTGGTGCCCAAGAGCTGATCTGTGTTGTCTCTTCTTCCAGGAATAGTGTTAGGTCAGGTTGCTCCAAGCCTGGGGCGCTTTGAGGGATCCAGGGGCAGCCACAGCTTCTCTGGGCACCCTGTGCCAGGGCCTCCCCTCCCTCCGAGGGAACAATTCCTGCCCAAAATCCCATCTATCCCTGCCCTCTGGCAGTAGGAAGCCATTCCCTGTGTCCTGTCCCTCCAGGCTCTCTCCAGCTCTCCTGCAGCCCCTGGCTGATCACGCTGGGGTGTGGCAGCCGCCTCTCCTCGTAACCATCATCCACCTGCCCCAAGGCTTTGCCAGACCCTGGAGCAGTGTACTGGGAGTGGGAGCTCCCGTGACACTGGGAACATTTTTAAGCTCCTTGAATAGAGATGGTCTGGTGTCACCTCCTGGCACGTCAAGGATTTGCAGCTGGGAGTCAGAGCTGGTTTGATCTCGGCTCCAGTGAAGCCCCTAAACTATTCTCCTCCCAGAGCATCCATGCCTGCTTCTGATAGAGCTGGAAAGTCCCTAGGGAAGGGGTGTTTTTGGGAAACCAGCCTTGGCTGCTCCTGGTTTTGCCCTCCTCTACCTCTGAGCTGTGTCAAAGCAGTGGCTGAGATGACACAGAGGCTGCTCTTGGTGGGACAAGGACAGGACGAGAGGAAATGGCCTCAGGCTGTGCCAGGGCAGGTTTAGGTTGGATATTGGGAACAATTCCTTTATGGAAAGGTTTGTCCATCCCTGGCACAGCTGCCCAGGGCAGGGGTGGAGTCTCCATCCTTGGAGGGTTTTAAAAGCCCTGTGGATGTGGCACTTGGGGACATTGCACAGCATTTTGGCCTTGTTTGTGATGAGAATGGTTGGACTTGATGGTCTCAGAGGGCTTTTCCAACCCTCGTGATTCCATGGTGACAACGGGAGGTATGCTGACTTCTTTGCTTGTGGAAAAGGAGATGGTCAGACCTGGCTGGAGAAGTCCCTAGGCTGGTCTCCATGGAAGTGGCTGGACCATTCCTGCCCCAGGAGCAGTTTTCGTGGTAATTCCCTGCTCACCCTCCAAGGTGCCGATCACCTCAACCCACAGCACCTGTGGAGCCCGTTTGGTCAGAGCTGATTGGAGACCTCGAAATCTGTCCCCATCCCTCCCTGCCAGCAGGGACATGGCCCTGCTCCTGTCCCCTGGGCTGAAGGTGATTAATGATGCTGGCAGTGGCTCACCTCGAGGTGCTGTGATCCCTGGGGCCCCGATGGCTTTCCCAGAATCCGGAGTCTGGGGGTTCAGGTACTGCAGTGGGTGTGAATTTCAGTCTGTTCAATGCTACTGCTGAAATATTTATTGTGTTTAAGCCAAACAAAAACCTAATAAACTTCAGTAAAGAATAAAATTTTCCACACCTTTTTACTGGTGTTTGTCTTTTCTTTCTGCTCAATATGCTGAAGAGGGAAAGGTGGAGCAGGGAGTGGGCTGGAAGGCAGCAGGCAGAGGTAGATCAATCAAGTGACAGTGATTTAGGTGGGAAGGGATACTCAAGACCATCTCATTCCATGATCAGGGACGCCTTCCACTATCCCAGGTTGCTCCAAGCCCCATCCAACCTGATCTTGGATGCTGCCAGCGATCCAGGGGCAGCCACAGCTTCTCTGGGCACCCTGTGCCAGGGCCTCCCCACCTTCCCAGGAAACAACTCCTTCCCGATATCTCATCCATCCCGGCCCTCTGGCAGTGGGAAGCCATTCCCTGTGTCCTGTCCCTCCATCCCTTGTCCCAAGTCCCTCTCCACTCTCCTGAAGCCCCTTTAGGCATTGGAAAGGGCTCTGCAGATCCTCCTCTTCTCCACGCTGGACATCCTCAGCTCTCCCAGCCTGGCTCCAGAGCAGATGGGCTCCAGCCCTCTGAACTCGTCTGCAGGATGTGGGGGAGCAGATGGGCTGGGGAACCTCGGAGCAGCACGAGAAACGCAGGTGACAGCAGTGACAGAGGAAGCGAAGCTGTCCCAAGAGCAGCGGAGGAGGCTGCAGGCTGGTGGCGAACACTGAGCAGAGCCCAAGAGCTCTACGGCCTCTCCCATGCCTTGGGCCGTGCGCTTCCCCCTGGGATATAGCCTAGGTGTATTTAAACCATGCCTCCTCCTTTCTCAGCCTCTCCACAGCTTCCCCTAAGCGGATTGCTGCGGTAGGTGTAATGGAATTAAAGGATTGCTACTGACAATAGGTTTGGGCAGCGCACCGGGCGCTGGCGGTGCGAGCTGCCCCCACCCTTCCGGGGCTGCCCCCACCCTTCTGAGACTGCTCCCACCTTCCCATGGCTACTCCGATTAGAGCAGTAACACCACTGCTGTCGAGAGGCAGGAACAAGCAAAAAGAAACACTGCTCTGAGATTAGGGTGAAAAGTGCCTCCCTCCCATGGGCCTCTGCAGGCACAGGTTAATATTTGAAACTCCACTGGTGCATGTATTTGATGTTACCCCTGTTCACCCCTCCCCCCCTTTCACCTTATTTGTATATTTTCTAGAATGTTCTCCCCTCTCCTGATTCCTATTGGTGCTGGTTTGCTGCAATGCTCCACCCCTGTTTCCCTGTTGGTTCCCCCAGTTGGCTGCCCCACCTCTGCACCACTTTTGCCTGTTCCCATTGGCCCTTAACCCTCGGATCCACCCCATCTTCGCACTATTTAACCTTGTACCCTCAGGCCAAAGTTGTCTTTGGCTCTGGACTCCCTTTGGGGCCCAATAATCAGCTCTCAGATTTCCACACAAAGACTTGTCCTTTGCCTCCTTCCATTCTAGCAAATGAGCCCAGGACCCTGACAGCGCTGGTTGTTCTCTGGGATTTATTGCAGTGCACTACTTCAGATAAACCTAAACACATAACTGGGATCCCAACACTCCAGTAGCAGCACAGTGATCCCACTGAGCCCAAGAGTTGAAACCAAGGTCAGGGGCACCTCCACTCCCAGTCTGGTTCCAGAAACCAGCCCAAATCCCTTCCCAGCCGAGCTGCCCCCAGTCCCTGGCACTCAGCCCTTGCACCACACACTCACACAGCCCAGCTCTGGCTCCTGTCACTGGCTCCAGGTCTGCTTGGCCAGGGCTGGGCTTGGTAGGGTTTGGGCCTGTTCCCCTTTTGTCCTGCAGCTTCCCAGCTGAGCACCTCCACAGCACAGACCTTCAATGGGATCAACCTTCTCAGCCCTCCATGTGTGTGACAGGCCAGGCTTGGTTCCCAGCGCTGCCTCCCTTGGCACCTGCCACTGACATTGGTTTCCCTGGATGTTGTGGTTTGGGGCTTCCTGCCCCCTCTGCTCTCCCTGCAGACAGTGAAGCTGCTCCTGGAGCAGAGACCCTGAATGGAGCAGAGCCTCTGCTGCCACACCCCCTGCCCCAGTGCCACCCCCTGTCCCCTGTCCATCTGCAGCACACAGAGCCCAGCTGTGGCTCCCCTGAACACGGAGACACAAAGCAGTGCAGTCCAAATCAACTCCTTTATTAGCAGAGCCTGCAGGGGATGAGGCTGAAGCAGCCCTTCAGCCAGCTCTCCAGGACGGCTTGGCCCTTGCGCATTGCCAGCAGGGTTGCAGCACCTGCACAGCAAAAGCCCCCACAGCTCCCTGGGGCAGAGACAGCTGGTGCCACCTTTTCCAGAGCACGGCTCTGGTGCCACCAGCCTGCCTGGACAGCACCAGCACTGGCTCCAGGGCTGCTGCAGAAGGTGCTGGCAGATAGGATTCTCCACATGGGGCATTCCAAAGGCTTCTCCTCAGCTAAAAGGCCAAGGACAGGAGCAGCTCCTGCCAGGGCTGAGAGCTGGAGGGAAGGGCAGCAGCCCCACGCACCTGAGCAGGAGCAGCTGCCCTGGACAGAGACACAGCACCTCTGAGACAGGGAGTGAAAGCACTGCCTGAGCGCTGCCTGAGCCCCAGGGCAGTCATGGCATTGCTTTCCTGAGCCCAGAAGCACAACAGTTTCTGTTGGGAGAACGGCTTCAATTGATCCAGGAGGCTGCAATGAGAGAGGGAAGGATGATGCCCAAAAGCCAAGCAGCCCAGCTTGCAGCCAGCATGGAGCTGGACTCAGGTCCTGCAGCCCTTTCTCCAAGCAGGACACCTCCTTGCTGCAGGAAAACTGCCTTTGGGGCACTGTCCCTTCTTGTCTCACAGCAGCTGATCCAAGTGGGGCTTGGAGTGCTGCCTTTGCCCTTGCCCTGGCCTTTGGGCTCAGGTTCGGCCACGAGGCCGATCTCCCAAAGGAGGGGGTTTGGTTTGGCTCTAGGACAAAGCAGAGGGAAATGTTTATGGCAAGAAGGCAAGAGGATTCTGGCTTTATCATGAAGGGAGAGAGTTGCTGAATGACAGCCACAGTAATGCACCTTAATTCACCACATTCAGGAGCAATTGGATACTGTTGTCTTCACTGGGCTTGAGAGCATCATCATTGTAAATGCATTTCCTGGAGAGCCTGGTACAAAGTTCTCCAGAACAGCAAAGCTGTTGTTGTTCTTCCTTCCCATGGATGTGGCCTAACTCCTGTCCAGCTCAGACAGTGCTTCCTGCTTGGTAATTCTCTGCCATGACTCAGGGATTTCTCCTTTGCCCTCAAATTTCCCATTGTACAAATCTTCCAGCTGTGTCCTGAAATGAGACACAAACCATTTCCAGTATGCCTGCATGGATTGAACAGGAAAAATGTTCCAAGTGGAATAAGGAGGACCTGCATCACGGTATTTCTTGTACGGGATCCATCGGCCACCATCAGCTTTGAATAAGGCATCGCTTGCAACAGCGCTGGAGCAAATATCAATATTCAGTTGGCGTGTATCATACTCAAAGCCAAGAAAACACATCAGCCATGTGTCTCCTATCAAAGCTTGTGGACGATGGAAGGCCACCAGATGGTATCCATCATGTCCCTGCATGGTGTTTATGCAGACTGCCCCACAAAAGGGACATTGTTCCCAGCACCCCGAAAAATGCTCCGCCAGGATTGTGTGAGGCTGTGTTGAAAACGAGCTCAGGTCAGCATTACGAAATTCTTTCTTGAGCCTGTCCCTCATGGCAGCCAGATTTTCTGCCATGGCACTGCTCAGGAACTCAATGTCTGTGACCTCCTGGTGCTCGATGCCCTTCAGGTCACTTCTGGGCAAGCTGATCACCTCTGTCAGTTCCCTGCAAAATTCATCCAGCCAAAGAGAGACTTTGTCTTCTCTGTCTTTTTTGCCTTTGACAATTTGGGTTGATGAAGAAACAGCTGACAGGATCTTTTCAAAGAGAAGATTAAGGGAGGAATCTAAAAACCTCTCAAGCCTCCCACTCCCATCTAAACAGTGACTCTTCACTCGTTTCTCAATGTAAAACTGAAAAAACTCCTTTGGAAACTTCAGGTACTGCTTGAAATATTCAAAATTTTCTTGTTCTGCCAGGTATCTCATTATGGAAACTTGCAGATTGGCTCTGTTGCCCCTGAAATCTGGGAATTTGCCCTGCATGTCCTCAGCAATGGCTTTAGCTGTCCTCTCATAGACTGCCCGACGAAGAGCTGTGGCAATCTTCTCACTAGGGAAACCAGCAAAAGTTGTGATCGAAGTGGCTCCTTGGCAGAAAATCTGGAAACTTTGGAAGAAATCTTCTCTCTTGCTGCTCAGGTACGTGACTGGGTCATTTGCCTTTTGGAATGTTTCGTGCATGGCTTTAAACCTATCTGCTGCCATTTTGCACAGATGCAGAGACAAATCTAAGCTGTACTCTCTGTTAAAAGTATATTTTGCATTGCTGGGGACAGAGTTCACACCTTTTTGTACTTCATTGAGTACTTCATAGATAAAGTTCCGACTGTAATCACGTTTCTCCTCTTCCTTGTTGTCAATGTTTGCCCTCACACCCGCTATGATCTTGTCTGTGATGTGCTGAAAGTTGATCACATCAGTACTGGAAATGCTCCAACAATTTGGGATAAAGCCAAAACAGTTTTTCTTGATGATGTGTTTCTCCTTGTCAAAAGAAAATTCTCTGCCTTTGGGAAATGACCTGATCTGTTCATGGAAACCCGGCTCCTTAAAGTGCTCTAGAAGGACATCTTTGATTTCTGCATCAATGTCCAACTGTTCTGGAGGACGAGCAGCACCGGAGACTTCGGCAATCCAATTGTTCCAGACAACTGTAAAATTGTCCTTCAGTTCTTTCTCACTGAGGCTCTTCCCTTTCAGAGTCACAGCCAGCTCCCTACTCCTTCTCAGGAGCTCATCTTCATATTCCAACTTCCTTGCATTCCGTTTGCTCTGCTCCTTCTGTAGCTCAATAAGATTCTCACATTTCTTTTTCATTTCATGAAGAAGAGTCACTTTTACTTCTTTCAGCTTCAGCTCTGTGCTTGATTTCCACTGCACCAGTGTCTCATGATCTTTGTCTTCACTGAAATACTTCTCCACTTCTTTCTCAATGGCATCACTTGTCTCTTGCACCAGCCCTTCAAGCTCTTCTCTGGTGATATTCTGCAAGTCCCCATTGCGAATTCTGTTGTCCAGTCTGATCTGTACATCTAAAATGTGACTCCGCAGCTTCCAGGTCCACTGACTAAAGGCACTTTCCAGTCTCCTGTACACAGCAATCTCCAGGGAATTCTTGAAGCTGAAAACAAAGTTTTCATTCAGCAAAGCATTCCAGAGGTCAGCAATACGATCTTTCAGGCTCGAGAGCCTCAAAATGCTGTGCTGTGACTGCTGCTTGGCGGCCTGGAGGATTTTACTCTTTAGTTGCTGGACGTTCTGGCTGTAGCTGGGGTTGGGTGGTGCCATTGGGGGGTTTCCTTCCCACAGGTGAGCAAAGTAGTGAATGTGGGTGTTCACGTCAAAGCCAATGACATCGCTGAAGGAGGAGATGTCACAGAATTCCTGCTGGGCTGCTACCACGGTCATTTCATCCAGCTTTACCTGCAAACGCCTTTGTCCTTCCATGTTCTGCTCCTTGGCAGATAATGCTCCCACGTTTTGGTGGACAAAGATGCAGCTTGGGGAAAGATTGACTTTCTTCATCCTCAGGAAAGCCTGCACAGCAGTCTGCAGAACATCTTGCATTTCTGACGGATTTTCTCCAAAGACATTGATCACAGTCAAGTTGCCAACACCAATGACAAAGGTGGCCAGCTCGTTGTCATGGTTCAGGGACTGTTTATTGGCCATCTCGATGGCACGAAGTCCCTCTGTGTCAACCACCAGCACAAAATCAAAGCCCAAGTCTTGCTGCAGCTCCTCGCCCACTGGGATGAGCTGCATAAAGGCTCCGCGGGTGCATCTCCCCGCGCTGACGTTGAACTGCAGCCCAAACATGGCATTCAGCAGGGTGGATTTGCCGGTGCTCTGGATGCCCAGCACAGAGAGCACAAACACTCGTTTGTCCCCCAGCCTCTCAATTAAGCTGTCAAAGATTGCTCCCACCCATTGCAAGGGCAGGTAAGAAGCGTCCCCATCCAGCAGCTCCATGGGATACCCCGAAACCATCAGCTCTGCTGCAATTTCCGGCAGTTTGTCAAAATTGTAATTCTTTGTCTCCATTAATTGCAGAGCTTCATAAATCTGCCCTGCTTCTCTCAGAAGGTGCTCCAGGCCAAGGGATGAATCATTGATTTCATCAGAGAGGGCATCCAAGCGACTCACCAACTCAGCATTCTCCATTGTTTTTTCCTGGTTTTTCTTTCCTGTCCGGATTTCAGACCATAACTTGTGATAGTCTCTCCTCAGTTCTTCAAGCCGACTGCAGGACAGCTCATCCATAAAGACCTTCATCCACTGCAGGAAATATTTCTTGGTATCTGCTGGCTGGGCCTGGAGAAAGCCAAGGAATGATTTCATCAGTGGGTTGAGAGGAAAAGCTTGCTCTAGTTGCTTTCTTCTTATTGCTTTCTTCTCATTTTCAATTTGGCTGCGATGATGCTCAATGCTCTTATTCCCCTTCTCCTGCAAGCGAGTGAGTTCCTTGTCCTTTTTGCACCACTGGTACCACAGTTTTCCTTGAAGTGGCAGCAGCTGGGATTTGATCTCAGACAGCTTCTCTTTCTTCAGAAGGTCCACCAGCTCCTTTGCCTTTGCTTTGGCTGTCACACATGCAGGTTGATCTGCATCCACTATGAATCCGTGCTGGCGTGCTTTGTCCACGCAGGCATCCAGGCTGAAATGTGGATTAGACCCTAATTCTAGGAAATCCTTGATACTTTTAGTCAGCTGGTCCATCAGTTCTGCTTCGTTTCTGTTCTTGATCCCTATTTTTATGTTTTTGCTGGCTTGTCTAGCAGCAACATTCTCTTTTTCTGCGAGAAGACAAATCAAAGGCCGTTGTGATTGCCACAGGTCCTGCAGAAGCTTTTTCCCCCTGTTGTCCATGTGCTCCAAGTCAGATACAAGAGCCACATTGACAGCAGATATCTCCTGCAGGAACTGCAGCTGTGCTCTGTGATCCCTGGCATCTCCATGCAGGTTGCAGAAAGCCACGCAGCACTCAAAGGTGTCATCGGGGCTTCCACGGGGGCAGTACCAGGCGATCTCCACCACCCCTTCCATCAGCAAACGCTCTCTGGTGCTGCCTCTGCACTGGCGGTGGAAGAAAGTGTCGTGTTTGCGTTTGCTCAGCAGAGCGTTCATGAGCTGAGACTTGGAAGAGGAGGCCGAGCTGCCAATGCGGATGAAGGACACGATGGGTGTCTGTGCCTGAAAGATGAGTTTGTTGTTGTAACTCTTTGCTCCGGCCTCCTTTCCTGACTTCTCCGCCTCTTTCCAGCTCCTTTGGATTTGGCTGAGGGCGTAGAGCGGGAACTCAATGCGTGAAGTGCACGGGTTGGGCACCAGCAGAGGCAGCGCCAGTTGGCAGAAGGCCAGCTTGGTTGCAAGGGTCTGCCTGAGGAAGTCATCAGCACAATGGAAAATGGCCATCTGCAGGTCCATGGGGTGCACATGGCTGTCGCTGCTTGCACCTTCAGGGGCTGCTTCCTCCAAATCATCAAAAAACTGTTCAAAGAAGTCTGAGTCTTGGTGCTCTTTCAGTATTGTTTGTCGTAGAGGTGCAGGATTTGGGTTGCTGTCATCCCAGCAAGTCAGGCACCTCACCTGGTAATCTACAGTTAACAACCTTTGCAAGAAGTATAATGGCAGTTCAGTGTCCTTGCTGGGCTGGCTGTCCTGCAGAGATGTCTTGCAGATGGTGTAGAAATCTCCCATCCCCATTTTTCTTGGATAGTGACTTTGGAGTCCAAGGCGCTTGAGCAACTGCAGGAACTCCTGGTTTGCAATGGCTTCATCAGATTTGGATTCACCACTGTCTGACTTAGATTGCAACTGACTTGGAGGCCCAGGTATTGGGAAAGTGTCTTCCAGGTCTCTGAGTATGTTCTGCATCCTCCCTTCATCCAATTTCTCATCCAAGCACCCACTGATCAAGGAATGCAAGTCCCGTTCCAGCATCTCCCAGTCTGTGCCTCCACTGTGCTTTTGGAGAAGGTTCTTTATCCGTAAGGACCACAAGCCTTTCATGTGATCTTCCATGAAAGCTAATCGCTCCCTCTTCTGCTCAGGGGACAGCTCTTGACTTTCGGGTGTCACAGTCAGACCCAACAGCAGAAGGGAGGCCTCAGCTCTGTCGGCATCTTGCTCCTTAAGGTTCACGTACTCCTCATGTGCCGCTGCCATTTCCTTGGCCATGTACTGAATTTCTGGGTGTCCAAGGAGGTGCTGGAAAGTGCTGCTTTCCACCTGGTACCCTGTGCTGCTCGCAATCAAGAGCACCAACAGTTCCATGTCCTTCTGAGCCCGTTCCTGGAGAGACTGGAGGAAGGAATAAATGGCGAGGCTGATGGTCAGGGTGGCTTCTATCTTTGCTTCATGAACAGAAGAAGCAGAGCTTGCTGGTGCATAGGTGACAGCATGGATGTGCTCCTTCATTTGCTGCAGTGTTTTGATGAGGTCTCCAAGCTCAGAGACTTTGGGAGATTTGGGAAGTGGGTGCCCAGCCTGGAAGATCCATTGCATAATGAAGGAAGCCTCAGGGAAGTCCTTGACAGAGTAGATATGAGGATCCAGGAGGCTTCTCAAAATTACCTTGATGGAGCTGGTGTTTTCTGGAGGTGACTCCTGGCAGCTGCGCACGGTGTTCACCAGGAAGTCCTGCAGGGCTTTGTCTGACAGGCACACATTGATCCACACACTGGGGTTCCTGGTTCTTGCATTCAGATCATCTTTTAGCTCCATCAGCCTGGGCAGCTTTCTTTCATCCACCGTCACCTCCCAGGTCTTCACAGTCCCCATGAAATCTCTGGCCCCTTGCACTGCAATATCTATTTCCTTCCCAAAAATGGTGCCTATGCTCTGATTTGTCAGCTCTTTGTACACATCCATGAGGGCTCTGCTCATCTGACCCACGGACTTAAAATCCCTGCTGTGATTGTACAGGATGACATCCCACACTGGGACCAGCTCAAAGCCACGGTCAATAACACACCACGTTGTGTTATCAGACATGAGCCCCGTTTTCCACTGGGAAAGAGAAGCTGTGTCTGGTGGACCCCCTGTGTTGGCCACCGAGAGATGAATTGCTGTATGGGAACTGTCTCCAGCTCTTCCCAGGACAGAAGCCTGTGAGCTGGATTCAGAAACATCCAGGGGCCCCGCAGCACTGGCCCTGAAGCCTGTCCAGCTGGCCCTGACAAAGCTGTTCAGTGCTTCAGAAGTTTGTCGCTTCATCTCTTCCCTCTGCTCGGCTCGGAATCCTTCTGTGGATGCCTTCCACCAGAATATCCCCCCAAAGTGGAAGGGACCCTGGTTTATGTGGGACCCAAACCTGCTGAAGAACCTCTCACACCTCTCCAGCAGGGGGGCCTTGTCCTCTTGAGTGAAGCACAAAAGCTGCTCCATGTCTTGCAGCTCCTGCAGAGCCGCATCCGAGAGGCGAAGCTGATGTCTTTGAAAGTAGCAGGAGGCCAGGGGGATGTACTGGTACTTGGTGCTGCAAAAGTAGCTCTGCTCAGAGTGGGACTGGTGGGTGTCCTGTGACTGTGAGGAGCTGCTGTGATCTACACCTGATCCCAGATTAATCCCCCAGAATCCGGCTTTGGCAGAAACGCTCATGCTGAACCCCAGCTGCTCCATGGCCTTGGTGAAAGTGGATTCTGCTGCAGAGGAGGAGAACTCCTTCCTCTCAAGCAGCGATCCTTGCTCCGGACCAGTGAGCTGGAATCCCTCAGGAACCCTGAGGAGCTGCTCTCGCGTTGCCAGCACATCTTCAGGTCTGCTGGTTCTGTAAATGCCCTGCAGGGCCAGTCCCCCCGACGCCCGCCTCAGCACCTCTGTGTCAGGGATGTTCTCCATCCTGACTGCTGACAAATCCTGCTGCTCCAGCTGCTTCTGCATGCTCTCCAGCATATCTGACAAGGGTTTCTTTGGTGCTGGCCAGAACTCTTTGGGAATCTCCATGGCTTTCCACAGAGTCTCTGCTTTCTCCCTCACAGCATCCTGGCTTTGGTTACCGCTCTTGAGCATTTCAGTCAGATCATTCAGGGCTTGTTTGGCCTCTTCTTGTCTTTGCATTATCTTCTCCAAGTGCTCCTTCTGCACCTCTTTAGCGGTTGTTTTCTCATCTCTTATTTTCAGGAGTTTCTGGAGTGCCTTTTTCTCCCAGGGGTGTTGTACCTCACACTCCAGCCTGAGGTAGTCTTTATATTCCAGATGTTGCAGGGCTTCCCTGCACTTGATTCCTAGGATCTCTGACACTTTGGGCAGCCAGTATCCAGCATCCAATCTCTCCTTCTCTAATTCCTCTGCCAGGAGCTGTGCTTTTGCATCGCCTTCTTGTGTGTCCTCCTGTGATGCCATGTCTGTGGAGGAAGAAGAGACTTTCCCTAAGGTGTTGTCAGAGGCTCCAGCCTCCTGGCAGAGGCCCTGCAGCAGCTGCAGCCCTGGGGATTGCTCCCACCCGGCTGCTGGAGCCCAGCCTGGGATGGCACAAGAGCCAGGGTCTCCTTCCCAGCACACTGGATGTGCCTGTTGCTTTCCTGTTTGCAGGATCCACCCTAAAGCTCAAGTGTGTATCCCAGAGAAAGCAGACGCACACAGACTTGGCCACACAGCCTGCCCTGGACCAGGTGGCGCCTTCAGCATCACCCACATCCTCCCAGCAGAACCGCCCAGTTCCCAAGTGCAGACAGCCAGGGGCATTCCTGGCTCCCTGGAGCACTGGCACAGCCCCTGTGCCCATCCAACAGCCCTGCCTGCATCCTGTACCCTCTGCCCAGCCCCACACCTGCCCTGCTCACTGCCTGGCCCAGCCTGCTGCTCCCAGCACACGGATGCAGTGCTCACACACTGCCCCCATGGGCACCCCACACTCCCCACACACACTCCCCCCATGCCCAGCACGGCCACACGGGCTCTGAGCTGTGCTCCTGCTCCAGCTGCCAGCACAGCCCCTCCCTCGCCCCACTCACGCCTCTTGCCAGGAGCTGCTTCCTGGCACACTCAGGGGGCCCAGCCCAGTGCAGGGGCAAAATCCACCTTGTTCCTGGCCACAGCTGTGCCTGGGGCATCCTGGTGGCCCATCAGGAGTGACTGGACACTTTGGGAGCCCACTCAGAGATGTGCCCTCTGTGACCTGCTGCTCATTAGCACAGAGGGTGTCATCAGCCAAGTGCCCATTGGTGGCCATCTGGGCCACAGCCATCACAGAGACACTGAGCTTAAAACCTCTGGTGACAGCAGGAAAAGTGCCAGAAAACCTTCAACCCTGATCATGGTAGAAGCAGAGTTCAGGCTGCTCAAGGGAAAGTTACACAGGGCCCGTGCGAAACAGGTTTGAAAGGTGCTGGGGTCCATCAGTGCTGGTCACTTTTGACTGAAAAATCCCTGAAGGACAAGTCAGTCATGGGTCACAACCAGTACAGGCTCAGGAGGAAGAAGTCCTTCTTGTCACACTGAATTTCCTTTTATAACACATTAACTCTCACAGCTGATCAAGGGCAGCCAGTTAATGTGAGCTTTTTGCATTTCAGTAAAGCTTTCAGTCCTGCCTCTCCCAGGATCCCTGTGTGGCCCTTCTGAAGTACCAAGGCCGGAGGAACAGGCCCTGACTGAGGCCAGAACAACAGGCCCTGAGCCAAAGTTGACCTCTAGAGGAACCTTCAACCTAAACTTCATATATATTCGTAATTAACAAACTATCAACAGCAATGGGATCTATGTGACAGTTCATTGGCAAAACATTCATCTACTTTTCCATATTTAGATATTGGACATGTGGCCTTGATTGGGGCTGTAGGATCAAAGACAACTCCC
Organism: Delichon dasypus; assembly: GCA_037837765.1. Taxonomy (NCBI): domain Eukaryota; kingdom Metazoa; phylum Chordata; class Aves; order Passeriformes; family Hirundinidae; genus Delichon; species Delichon dasypus. Next base: position 1,430,107 of record JBBAXF010000003.1, read on the forward strand.
TTGGTTCCCCCTTCATCCCTGGCCAGGCGCCAGGAATAACCCAAGAGCAGAATGAAACCAGATGTTCCTGCATTGGAAGAGGTGTCAGGTTGTTTATTCGATGTTATAAAAGCTGGGCTCTCTCACAGCAAGGCTGGAGCCTCTCTGCCTTCATCTGGAAGCACCACAGGAATTGCCAGTTTATACCAGGAGGGCCTCCCCAGCTGATGTGTGTGTCTGGAGGATGGTAAAGTCTGAGGGTAACTGGTGGGGTATCCTTCTTAATTACTACAGAAAATCTTTGTAGTAATAATCGAATGCATTGCTGAACTCATCCCTTTGTGATTCTTTGCAGTTTTGCATTAGAGTAAATTTCACCTTAAGCTGCTGTTTGTGTCTTTTCTGCAGACCCTGGCCCCTGACAAAACACCGTTGAAGTCAGGCCATTCCATGATTCCATGTTCTCACGCTAGCAGAGCTGGCGCTCTCACTGCACACCTGCCTTTACAGCTTTGGGGGTTGTGATGCTGTCACACAACCCTGAGAACTGTCCCAGTGTCCATTCAGCTGGATACTGGAGAGATTTGTTCCATGCATAAAACCTTCCAGTGCACTCAGCTTCCGCCCCACCAAGGCCATGAGACACTTAGCAGCCCAGGTATCGATCCCAGGAGCTGGGATTCAGGATCTGAGGGCTCCTGCACCCTTCCAGAGCCTTCAGGGGCAGCTTTCCCTCGGGAATCCCTGCAGATTTGGGCAATCTGTGCAAGGGCTGTGGGCTCTGATGCCCCTCACCCACCTCACAGCAGATGGTGGTTCCAGTTGGTCCAACAAGAAGATCAGTGGGAAGAAAAGGCCTGAAATCCTAAAGGAAAAGACCAGACTGTCAGAGGAGGCCACCCATCAATGTGGAGGATTTATTCCAGGAAGAACTGGAGGCCAACCCTTCTCCTCCACTGGGGATTGCCCAGGCAGCAAAGATTCCTCAGGGCTCTTCTGGGGAGGTGACCAGAGCAGGGTTTCACCTGGGACCTATATCCATGTTCCCTCACCAGAAGGAAGCTGGGCATGCTGGAGGGGTGGGACACAGCAAAGGCCCTGAAGGTCAAACAAGGCCAAGTGCAGGTGCTGCCCCTGGGTCCGGGCAATGCCAGGCACAGACACAAGCTGGGAAGAGAATGGATTGAGAGCAGCCCTGAGGACAAGGACTTGAGGGTGCTGATGGGTGAGAGGCTGTCCTGGGAACATCTGTGCTCTCGGGGCAGCAGACAAGGTGTGGAGGGGCCAGAGCCAGGGGAACAGCACTGACAATGGGACAGCACGGGCCCTGTCCCACCACTGCCCACATCACTCAGCTGCTGCTGGGGGCAAGCTCAGGGCCTTGGAGATGGGGGAGAAGCAGCGCAGGGCTTGGATCCAAGCAGCCACTGAGCCCCAGCTGCAGCTCGTGTGCTCCAACCACCAGGATGGGGACAGGAGGGGGAAAGCAGAAGCAGGAAAAACCACTGGCTCAAGATAAGGGCAGTTCAGCTACAGAGGAAAGCTGGGTGTGCTGGGAGAGCACAGGAGGGACTTTAGACACCAATTGTTTTCTTTGGGCACATGTCCAACTGTTCCCTGCGCAGCAGAGAATCAGTGCAGGATGGCTGCTCAGGAAGGGAACGGCTGGCTCAGGGTCACTGCTGCAGCTTGTCCACTTGAACCACTTGTCCCAGCCCTGTCCTCTCACAAATTCTCTTTCACCAGAGCATTCCCAGCGTTGGATTAGTTTCAGGAGTCACGGGCTGCCCTGGGCAATATTAACTCCAGCCCTGCCACACCCTGAACCTGCCCCCAGGCACCCCTGGCAGTCCCTGCACGGCTTCTCATTGCTGCCGGAATAGGGAAAAAGCCCCATGTGACTGTGTCAGTGCCCGCAGAGAGGCACTAAGCACATCCAGGGCATAAGTCAGGATCGAGTTTCTGCTTGGAAGCAAACGAGGGAAGCAGCAGGGCCGGCAGAAAAACCTGTCACGGCAATGCCGGCACCCCATTTCCCAGAAGAGTCCCCTGAGAGTGTTTTCCCCAGCCCTGCCCCAGGGAAAGGGGCTCTGGAGGCGCTGATGCCTTTAAGGGGCTGCCCCAGGAACCGGAGCTCTCTGAGTGGTGACGCTTCGACTGTGAGAGAGGAGAATCCCACCCTCCCTGCACGGGTAGGAAATGGAATGATCCCCCTGGCTCCTGCCATCAGCAGAGCGCAGCCATCCGGCCCCACCGCGGGGCTGGGGGTGCCCGAGCCGGGCACGGGCTGGCGGCATGGAAGGGGCTCCGCAAGGGATCTGTGCCCCCCCTCCCAGCTCAGCCCCGCAGCGCACACGGCTCCCCCGAGCTCCCCCAAAGCGGCTGCCAGCAAAGGCGGCTTCCTGCAGCCCACGGAGGAGCAGACACCGCCCGCCCGCTGCCCTCAGAGCCCTCTTCTCCTGCCCTGCCATCTCCCCAGCCCTGGCAAAACACCGGCAACAGGAGGCAGGAGCCCGACAAGAGCCCGCTCCCTGCTGCTCCCGGCCCCACAGCTCATCCCCAGGGCCCTACCTTCTCCCTCCGTGCCCCGCAGCTCCTGGGACGGGACAAGCCCAGCACAGCCCCTCTTTATGCACGGGCTCTCCGGTGGGTGCGGCTTCTTCTGCTCCGGAGGCAGCAGGGTAATTCCAGGAAATCAGGCTTTTTAGTGCAGCAGAAAGTGAAAGTAGAACCACTCTATTCGAGTCACAGGATTAAATGAGTGCCAAAATTCTACACCAGCCATGGTTTTAGCTGGCTCACAGTCAACACCCGTCTGTTGCAGACCTTTGACTCTAAACTCCTGTGCTGATCATTAGTAATAATACTGTAAAGTGTGAGAGATCGATGTGCATACATGTTGAAAAAGGAGGATAGAAAAAATTTGGAGAAAGGCCTGGAGGGACAGGGCAAGGCGGAATGACTTCCCACAGCTAGAGGACAGGCTTCTTCCCTGGGAGAGTTGTGAGAGGCTGGGACACAATAGCCAGAGAAGCAGTGGCTGCCCCATTCCAAGACAGGGACACTTTCCACTATCCCAGGTTACTCCAAGCACCATCCCATCTGGCACTTCCCCTGTGCCAGGGCCTGCCCACCCTCACAGGGAAAAATTCCTTCCCAATATCCCATCTAACCCTGCCCTCTGGCAGTGGGAAGCCATTTCCCCTTGTCCTGTCCCTCCACACCCACATCCAAAATCCCTCTCCAGCAGAGGAAGCAAAGCAGAACAGACACCTCTGTCAACACTCCCAAGGGCCCCATTTCCCCACTCCCACACATCTACAGAAGGAGGTTGCCCAGAAGCTGGGCACGAGGCCATCTGCAGACAGTTGCTAAGAACCTGACCTCTGGCATCCAACTGCAAGTTTGTACTCAGAAATAGCAGAGCCTGGCTGCAGCTTTCTTGGCAGTGGACATCCCACACTTGACAGTAACAGAGGACAGACAGAGGACATTCAACACCCAACCAGAGCAGGGTGCCTGGATTGCTTTTCCCTTGGGATGTGGACACACAAATCCTGCTCCACAGCCTCAAAACAAGCCCTGGAGTTTGGATATCGAGACCTCCAGCCTGCCAGGACCTCAGGCATCGCCTGCCCGAGTGTGACAAGTCACAAGTGCTGGAGCAGACACCCCTGGCATTTGTCCAGCCTCAGGGGAAGCCTCAGCACCTGCCAGGCAGGGCTGGCACACATCACCTATAGAGCATGGATTTGATCCCTCCCTTCCCAGTTTAGCTTAGCCTGTCTCCAGAGGGATCTTTCCAACACCCAAAGAATTCCCTGCTGCAGGAGGGTTACAGGCCTGTAGTGGTTTTACGTTTACTAAATTTTGGGTTTGGTACTTATTCTTTTTGTGAGAGAGAGACTAGGAGAAAAACAAAGCAGGCTCAACTTTAAAATTAACAAGTAGTTTATTGATATATGCTAAAAGAATAGAAAAACAGAAAGTTGGAAAAAACCTAAAATGGAATGAAACTTTAAAAAACACTTTTCCCTCCCCTTATAAACTGTTTACTTTTTTACAAAACAACATAAAGAAACAAAACTTGTAATTTTCAGTCAGTTTCATTATTTGATAATAGTCTTTCATCAATTCATTAGGGGAAGAGTATCTTTTTGAGTCATGGATCTTACTGACAACCTAGAACAGTTCTCTTGTGGGTTTTAAACTGTCACAAAAACAACTGCCCAGAGAAAACCTGCTTTTGTGATCCTCCCAGGAGCAGTTTCCCAAGCTGCTTAAGGGTCATGGGTCTTAGACTTTTGCATCCTTGGGTGTCACTTTTTAAAGATGAATAACTCTAAAGCAAAGGATTCTTTATTTTAAGGTACAGAGATATCTTCTCACTTCTTTACTGGTGCAAGGAGCTTCTCATCTTTATCTCTGTTTAAGCTTTTTATAAGATATTACTTAGTTCATCACAAACACCTTTGCTTAAATCTACACACAAAACAATTATTTCCACAAATTCATATCTTTCCCATGATTTAAAGGAATGATCTAAATATAGAGTTCATTTCCAGGGCTCAAATAAGAATAGAACAACCAACTCTAAAACCCTCTGTCTCAATAGTCTTTTCACTCTTGCTCTACTTTCTTCATGCTGTTGTTCTTTATGTTCACTCTGTCTTTTCTTACTCTCTCAGAGTAAGAAAAGCTGGAAGCTTTGTGTTGCTAGGAAAGAGTTAAATCTGCTCAGAGTTTTTGTCTCTCACTCTCTGTAGCTTGTAGTGTTAGATGTTCAAGGCCGAGCTGATAAAGAAAAACTCACACGGAAACATTAGAGATTAGAGCACTCAAGCAGTCCAAAATCACAAAAAGACCCCAGGCAAGATCATAAATGCCTTCTCGGCCCACCCCTCCGTGTAAATCGGGGTGGCCTCGGCCTAAATGGTGCCCATAGCTCCCATCAGGGGCTTAGCAGATTTTTCTCTGCTCTAAGGAAATTTAAAGAAAGTAGCTGTTACAAAACAGCAACCTCTCCTTTCCCCCCCTTCACTTGGGAGCTGATAGAATCCAGCCAGGCTTCAGGCCAGCTCCCCCCCCACAAAAAGGGGGGAGCAGCAGGCCCAGATTGATGTTACCTGTCTCTCTCTAGCTAAAGGAAGGAAAAAAAGAGCCCACCAACAGGAAATTCACAGGGTTTTATATAGTACTTCCCAAAGTCGCAGCTAATAATTTCAGTTGTCAGAATAGATGTTAATATTCTAACTAACTCACTGATAAGTCTCTGTCTCTTCCAAAGCAATTGCCAAGTCCTGACCCAGAAAATTATTTTACATTTTTTTATAGCTAAAAAACTAAACTGTACTAACCCATGACAAGACCCTAGCACATGGTGCCCGGAGAAGCTGTGGCTGCCTGTGGATCCCTAGAAGTGTTCCAGGCCAGGCTGGACTGGGCTTGGAGCAACCTGGGATAGTGGAAGGTGTCCCTGCCCATGGCAGTGGGTGGCACTGGATGAGCTTCAAGGCCCCTGCCAGCCCCATTTGTGAGTCTGACAAGGTAACCCAGCTTTGGAAGCTGCAAAGACAGAGCACACCAAGCCTCGATGCCTAAATCAAGGCTGGAATACGTGACCCAATACCAAGATTTGTGCTGGATCAGCCACTTTCCCAAAATAAAATAGCCAGGAACAAAGCTCCCCAAGGAAACAAGTCACAGACAAAACAAGGAAGGCAGCAGGGCAAGACACGAGTGGGGCACAGATGGTGCTCCTGGAGCACTCAGTGAAGCCACCCATTCCTGTCAAAGTCTCTGCTGACTCAGTAAAAGCACAGGCTCTGGGGCAAAGCTCCTCCTGTCCTTGGGACACAGCTGCATCAGAACCCTGCTCCCACATTCCAGCCCTCTGGCCCCAAAGCAAGGCCAGGGAGCACCCACCAGTTCCTAAGTGGGGACAGTGAGCAGCTGATGCCTTTTGTGCTGCGTGGGACCTTTCTCCTCACCCCAAGCAGCTTTCCATGGGCTGTGCTCCCAGATTTAACTGCAGCAGCATTTCTTTCAGAGATGTCTTCAGGAAATAACCTGGGAGCAGTTTTGGTCCTTGTCACACAATCCAGAAGGGTTGGAGATCCCCTTGTCCCTGCACAGGTGCTGAGGGGGACGGCAGCAACCCCACCAATCCCTCCAGCACGACAGGAGCCAGGCTGAACATCCAACAGCCTCCCTCTTGGAGCAAAGGAATTGTCTTTGCAGGAGCCAAACCAGTCCCTTTGGGAGGCCTGGCTCACAGATGAGTGTTTTGATTACCTTTCTCCAGCACCCACACAAACCCACGGTCATTCACTGCCTTTCTAAAGAGGCAGAAATTTTCCTGTTGAATCCCCACAGAGCCAGCCTTCCACAGGCAATCTCGTGCACCCTGACACACCGTTCCATGTCACCCCCTCCCAAATCCATTTCTCTCCACATCACCAGGTTGCAAGAGGAGCATGAGCAAGCCACGGCCTCCCCAGCCCCACTGATGACTCCAGGAGGAGCTTTGCTCCCTGAAGGCATCAGACTTGTCCTGATTGTCCCACACTCTTAAACGACATCCTGTGAGCCACCCTGGAGGGACGACTGGAACATGGGCCCACATGGTTGGTCGCACAACAAGTGCAAAGCAAAGAAGGTGAGGTAAAGGTTTTTTATTCACTGCTGTGGGAGAAGAAAAAAATATGGAAAACACCCTCCTCTCCACACAAACACAGGATCCAGCATTCTCCCATGTTAAGGATGTCGCCCACTTTGGCCCAAAATCAGACCTCAGAGGTTTAAATGCCAGAGCAGAGCCTGTTGGCACTTCCAGGGCTTCTTTCCAAGGTTCCCAGCACTTCGAACAAGACACAGCTTGGCAAAAGGAGACGGGAATGATGTGGGTTCCATGGGTGTGACTGCACAGAGCACTCACAGGGCAGGAGCACCACAGTCCTGAGCTCCATGGGGACAGTTCCTGGGCCAGCCCTGCTCCCAGGAAACCCACAGCCCTCTCTGCAGTCTCTTCATTGGGGGAACAGCCCCAGAGCTCACTGTGTGCAGGGACAGGTCATCACCACCTCCCTGGACCCCAGCCCAGGAGGAGGAGAAGCTCCCAGTCACACCCTGATCATTCCAGCAAGGAGGGGGGTTCCATGTCACACACAATCCCACTTTTACCGCACTGGTCCTCGCTGCATGCACAGCCCCTCAAATCCTGGCTCTCACTCACTGCAATTCCTCTGCCACAAAACCCCAGGTCTCTCTGCAGCCCCCCAGCCACAAACCTTGGGTCTCACTGTAGCCACTCCTCCAAACCCTGTGTTTCCCTGCAACCACCCCCAAACTGGTGTCTTACTTCAGAGCTCAGCCTACCCTAAAACACCAGTGTCTCACCCAAGCCTCACCCCAATGTCCAGGTTTCCCTGTAACACCCTGTCCTTAAACTCCAGGTTCACCTGCAGCCCCCCGCCACCATCCCAGGTCTCTCTGCAGCACCAACCCCCATCCCCAAACCCATGGGTGTCATCACAAACCCACCAAACCCTAGGGCTCACTGCACCTCCTACCCCTTCCAAACCTGGGTTTAGGGTCTCACCCCATTTCCCCAAAACCCTGCACATTGCTGCAAAGCCCCTTACCCCAAAACCCCATGTGAGAAATGACTGCCCACTTTAAAATTGTATGGGTTCATTAAACCTCAACAAACACAACAGAGCACTGAACAAGGAAAAAGGGACAGTGGTGGGAGCATGGCTGACTGCCAGAGGCTGATCCACAAAATGGCTGCCCTGCGTTTTATACCCCTGGTGTTGCATCAGCCAACCCTGGCCCCTCCCAAATTCTGCCAGTCAACTCTTCTTTGCCGTCCATTGGTGGAGACCTTCTTGCAACTTGACTGGAGATGAGGTGTTCCCCAATTCCCAACTGCTCCATGCAAGGGGCACATGTACACACCCTCCCTCCACATGTCCCTGACAACTCTGACAACCAAGGCTGTGCAGTGGAAACAATACAGGGGGGGAAAGGGGCCATGGGGAGAACAGAGGGTGTCCCAACGACAAACTACAATAACATAATCACACATCAACAAGACTTCGCTTACCATACACACAATATTCATCCCTTATTTGCGATTCTCCATGTCCTGGCACTCCAGCCTTGCTAAGAAGTCTCTCTCCATCTCTCTTGGATCTCCTTTAGGTACTAGAAAGGGCTCAAAGGTATCCCTGTGCCATTCTCATCTCCCTAAATCCTCAAGGATTCCATGTGAGAAGAGACCCTAAAGCCCATCCACTTCCACGCCCTGCCATGGGCAGGGACACCCTCCACTGTGCCAGGGTGCCGCAAGTCCCGTCCAGCCTGGCCTTGGACACTTCCAGGGATAGGGCAGTGTTATAAATGCATTTTATAAAGTTGGCTTTTCTCAAATATTAAAATGGTATATGCAGAATGTGGGAAAGTTTTTTTGTATTAATATAGTTTATTTTCTGCTATTAAAAGGGCTAAGAAATGGTGATGTCATGAATGTGTGTGTGTATATATATATATATATATATATATATATATATATTTAGGTTGTAGCATAATATTAAAATAGAAACTATGTGATGCAAGATGCTTTTTGGAACTAACCCAGAAGAATAGGAAAGATAATCAGGAAATTCCCCACATTCTTGGATTATCTGGATGAAGATAACAAGGACAAACCCTTGTGGGCCTGATATTTCTGGGTCTGAAAGATTTTAGCCTGCTAGCAGCTGCTAACTTTTTCCCAAGGAAAAATTTCTCAAGAAAGCTTCTTCTCAAAACAATATTGGCAAACAACCATCCTTTCTCAAAACAATCTTTCTCCAGGTGGTGTTTTGCTGTTTCTCTAGTTTAATGAATGGGATTAGAGAGGTGTCGTTCCTATTCAGCGACCATGTTAAGTCTGTACCGGAACACTTTATAAAAGGTAGTAAGAATTAGGCAATAAAGCATTTTTCTATGCTCTTTGCCTTCGGAAATATTTAGAGTCTCTCTTCTTTCTTTCGTGTCCTACAACGACAGACTCCCAAGGCTCCAATGGAAGAATTTACTGATCATCTGTTATCAGAAGAATGGGACAAGAGACAAGCCAAGAGGTGCCACCAAGAAATTTACCTACAAGGAGTAATAAAATGCTAAATTGGTGAAATAGGGGCAGGTTGGGAGAGTTAAAACTACAAGGGCATCTGAATGCAAAAGAATATTTTGAACACTACATTAGGGTCTATTGAATATGTAACATACTGATCCTTTTAAACAGGTGTTCTGGAAGAGTAGGCTGTGCTCTTGGCTAAATGCCAAGTTACCCGGCTGAGACCCCTTGCTTTATTTCTGTTTCCTAATTGTCTTACTTTTTAAAACAAACCATTTAAAAAAAAAATTTGACAAAGAAAGTGAATCTCGTTTTTCACAGGCAGCAACAGCGTCTCTGGGAAGGGAGAAAGAAGAATGACAGGAAGAAGAGAGCAAAAAGAGGAAAGGAAACTAAGAGCAATATTGCTCTTCTCAGAGCTCCCCACCTGCCCTTCCAGCCCCGTCCCAGCTCCACCCAGCCAGGCACCCCAGCCCTGTCCTGTCCTTCTCCAGCCCCATCTTCCCCAGCGGGTACAGCAGACAGACCCCAGTTCCTGCTTCGATTTACAGTCACTGTTGGGTGTCAGTTGTGGAATTTCTTTAGTGAGACCCAGACAACCGCCAATGGCAAAAGGAAAGAGCCTGCTCTTTTTCCGGGGGGCGTTACAGCTTTAAGGTTGTGGCGTGCAGACTATGAGATAAGAAACTGAATAAACATCTCTAAAGACCAAACAGCTGCAAGTTTTGTTCATCATTTTACTGTGGTATAAGACTTTGTGTGGGAGAAAACTCAACTCTCACACCAGCCTGCCTGGACAGCACCAGCACTGCCCTGAGGGCTGTTGCAGAAGGTGCTGGCAGACAGGATTCTCCACATGGGGCATTCCAAAGGTTTTTGCTCAGCTGAAAGGCCAAGGGCCAAAGCAGCTTCTGCCAAGGCTGAAAGGAGGAAAGGGCAGCAGCCCCAGGCACCTGAGCAGGAGCAGCTGCCCTGGACAGAGACACAGCACCTCCGAGACAGGGAGTGAAAGCACTGCCTGAGCCCCGGGGCAGTCGTGTCACTGCTTTCCGGAGCCTGGAGCCACAACAGCTCCTGCTGGGAGAACAGCCTCAGTTGATCCAGGAGGCTGCAGTCAGGGAGGGAAGGATGATGCCCAAAAGCCAAGCAGCCCAGCTTGCAGCCAGCATGGAGCTGGCCTCAGGTTCTGCAGCCCTTTCTCCAAGCAGGACACCTCCTTGCTGCAGGAAAACTGCCTTTGGGGCACTGTCCCTTCTTGTCTCACAGCAGCTGATCCAAGTGGGGCTTGGAGTGCTGCCTTTGCCCTTGCCCGGGCCCTTTGGTTCAGGCTTGGCCGTGAGGTTAATCACCCCAAGGAGGGGGTTTGGTTTGGCTGTAGGACAAAGCAGAGGGAAATGTTTATGGCAAGAAGGCAAGAGGATTTTGGCTTCATCGTGAAGGGAGAGAGTTGCTGAATGACAGCCACAGTAATGCACCTTAATTCACCATATTCAGGAGCAATTGGATATCATTGTCTTCATTGGGCTTGAGAGCATCATCATTGTAACTGCATTTTGTGGAGAGCCTGGTACAAAGTTCTCCAGAACAGCAAAGCTGTTGTTGTTCTTCCTTCCCATGGATGTGGCCTAACACCTGTCCAGCTCTGAAAGTGCTTGCTGCTTGGTAATTTTCTGCCATGACTCAGGGATTTCTCCTTTGCCCTCAAATTTCCCATTGTACAAATCTTCCAGCTGTGTCCTGAAACGAGACACAAACCATTTCCAGTACGCCTGCATGGATTGAACAGGAAGAATGTTCCAAGTGGAATAAGGAGGACCTGCATCACGGTATTTCTTGTACGGGATCCATCGGCCACCATCAGCTTTGAATAAGGCATCGCTTGCAACAGCGCTGGAGCAAATATCAATATTCAGTTGGCGTGTATCATACTGGAAGACAATAAAAAACTGCAACCATGTGTCTCCTATCAAAGCTTGTGGACGATGGAAGGCCACCAGATGGTCTCCATCATGTCCCTGCATGGTCTTTATGCAGACTGCCCCACAAAAGGGACACTGTGCCCAGCACCTTGAAAAATGTTCCGCCAGGATTGTGTGAGGCTTCCTTGAAAACGAGCTCATATCAGCATCAGCAAATTCTTTCTTGAGCCTGTCCCTCATGGCAGCCAGATTTTCTGTCATGACACTGCTCAGGAACTCAATGTCTGTGACCTCCTGGTACTCGATGCCCTTCAGGTCACTTCTGGGCAAGTTGATCACCTCTGTCAGTTCCCTGCAAAATTCATCCAGCCAAAGACAGACTTTGTCTTCTCTATCATTTCTCTCTTTGACAATTTGGGTTGATGAAGAAACAGCTGACATGATCTTTTCAAAGAGAAGATTAAGGGAGGAATCTAAAAACCTCTCAAGCCTCCCACTCCCATCTAAACAGTGACTCTTCACTCGTTTCTCAACGTAACTCTGAAAAAACTCTTTTGGAAACTTCAGGTACTGCTTGAAATACTCAAAATTTTCTTGTTCTGCCAGGTATCTCAAGATGCAAACTTCCAGATTGGCTCTGTTGCCCCTGAAATCTGGGAATTTGCCCTGCATGTCCTCAGCAATGGCTTTAGCTGTCCTCTCATAGACTGCCCGACGAAGAGCTGTGGCAATCTTCTCACTAGGGAAACCAGCAAAAGTTGTGATCGAAGTGGCTCCTTGGCAGAAAATCTGGAAACTTTGGAAGAAATCTTCTCTCTTGCTGCTCAGGTACGTGACTGGGTCATTTGCCTTTTGGAATGTTTCGTGCATGGCTTTAAACCTTTCTGCTGCCATTTTGCACAGATGCAGAGACAAATCTAAGCTGTACTCTCTGTTAAAAGTACATTTTGCATCGCTGGAGACAGAGTTCACACCTTTCTGGACTTCATTGAGTATTTCATGGATAAAACTTCGACTGTAATCGCGTCTCTCCTGTTCTTTCATATCAACGATTGCCTTCACACCCGCTATGATGTTGTCTGTGATGAGCTGCAAGTTGATCACATCAGCATTGGAAACGCTCCAGGGATCTGGGATAAAGCCAAAATACTTGTTTGTTTTGATGTGTTTCTGCTGGTCAAAAGAAAATCCTCTACCTCTGGGAAATGACCTGATCCGTTCTTGGAAACCCGGCTCCTTAAAGTGCTCTAGAAGGACATCTTTGATTTCTGCATTGATATCCACCCATTTTGGAGGACAAGCAGCATGGGAGACTTCATCAATCCACTTGTTCCAGACACAGCTAAAGTTGTCTCTCAGTTCTCTCTCACTGAGGCTCTTCCCTTTCAGAGTCACAGCCAGCTCCTTACTCCTTCTCAGAAGCTCACCTTCATAATCTAACTTCCTTGCATCCAGTTTCCTCTGCTCCTTCTGTAGCTCAATAAGATCCTCACATTTCTTTTTCATTTCATGAAGAAGAGTCTCTTTCAGTTCTTTCAGCTTCAGCTCTATGCTTGATTTCCACTGCACCAGTGTCTCACTGTCTTTGTCTTCCCTGAAATACTTCTCCACTTCTTTCTCAATGGCATCACTTGTCTCTTGCACCAGCCCTTCAAGCTCTTCTCTGGTGACATTCTGCAAGTCCCCATTGCGAATTTTGTTGTCCAGTCTCATCTGTACATCCAAGATGTGACTCCGCAGCTTCCAGGTCCACTGACTAAAGGCACTTTCCAGCTTCCTGTATGCAGAATTCTCCAGGGAATTCTTGAAGCTGAAAACAAAGTTTTCATTCCGCAAAGCATTCCAGAGGTCAGCAATACGATCTTTCAGACTCGAGAGCCTCAAAATTCTTCGCTGTGACTGCTTCTGGGCAGCCTGGAGGATTTTACTCTTTAGTTGCTGGACGTTCTGGCTGTAGCTGGGGTTGGGTGGTGCCATTGGGGGGTTTCCTTCCCACAGGTGAGCAAAGTAGTGAATGTGGGTGTTCACATCAAAGCCAATGACATCGCTGAAGGAGGAGATGTCACAGAATTCCTGCTGGGCTGCTACCACGGTCATTTCATCCAGCTTTTCCTGCAAACGCCTTTGTCCTTCCATGTTCTGCTCCTTGGCAGTTATTGCTCCCACGTTTTGGTGGACAAAGATGCAGCCTGGGGAAAGATTGACTTTCTTCATCCTCAGGAAAGCCTGCACTGCGATCTGCAGAACATCTTGCATTTCTGATGGATTTTCTCCAAAGATATTGATCACAGTCATGTTGCCAACACCAATGACAAAGGTGGCCAGCTCATTGTCATGGTTCAGGGACTGTTTATTGGCCATCTCGATGGCACGAAGCCCCTCTGTGTCAACCACCAGCACAAAATCAAAGCCCAAGTCTTGCTGCAGCTCCTCGCCCACTGGGATGAGCTGCATAAAGGCTCCGCGGGTGCATCTCCCCGCGCTGACGTTGAACTGCAGCCCAAACATGGCATTCAGCAGGGTGGATTTGCCGGTGCTCTGGATGCCCAGCACGGAGAGCACAAACACTCGTTTGTCCCCCAGCCTCTCAATTAAGCTGTCAAAAATTGCTCCCACCCACTGCAAGGGCAGGTAAGAAGCGTCCCCATCCAGCAGCTCCATGGGATACCCCGAAACCATCAGCTCTGCTGCAATTTCTGGCAATTTGTCAAAATTGTAAGTCTTTGTCTCCATTAATTGCAGAGCTTCATAAATCTGCCCTGCTTCTCTCAGAAGGTGCTCCAGGCCGATGGATGAATCATTGATTTCATCAGAGAGGGCATCCAACTGATTCAGCAACTCAGCATTCACACTGGTCTTTTCCCGAGTCTTCTTTCTTGACAGGATTTCAGACCATAACTTGTGATAGTCTCTCCTCAGTTTTTCAAGGCGAACATAGGACAGCTCATCCATAAAGACCTTCATCCACTGCAGGAAATATTTCTTGATATCTGCTGGCTGAGCGTAGAGAAAGCCAAGGAATGGTTTCATCAGTGGGTTGAGAGGAAAAGCTTGCTCAAGTTGCTTTCTCCTTATTGCATTCTTCTCATTTTCAATTTGGCTGCGATGATGTTCAATGCTCTTATTCCTCTTCTCCTGCAAGCGAGTGAGTTCCTTGTCCTTTTTGCACCACTGGTACCACAGTTTTCCTTGAAGTGGCAGCAGCTGGGATTTGATCTCAGACAGCTTCTCTTTCTTCAGAAGGTCCACCAGCTCCTTTGCCTTTGCTTTAGCTGTCACACATGCGGGTTGATCTGCATCCACTATGAATCCGTGCTGGCGTGCTTTGCCCACACAGGTGTCCAGGCTGAAATATGGATTAGACCCTAATTCTAGGCGATCCCTGATATTTTTGGCCAGCTGGTCCATCAGTTCTGCTTCGTTTCTGTTCTTGATCCCTATTTTTAGGTTTTTGCTGGCCTGTCCAGCTGAAACATTCTCCTTTTCTGCAAGGAGACAAATCAATGGCCGTGGTGACTGCAACAGGTCCTGCAGAAGCTTTTTCCCCCTGTTGTCCATGTGCTCCAACTCAGATATGAGAGCCACGTTGACAGCAGATATCTCCTGCAGGAACTGCAACTGTGCTCCGTGATCCCTGGCATCTCCATGCAGGTTGCAGAAAGCCACGCAGCACTCAAAGGTGTCATCGGGGCTTCCACGGGGGCAGTACCAGGCAATCTCCACCACCCCTTCCATCAGCAAACGCTCTCTGGTGCTACCTCTGCAGTGGCGGTGGAAGAAAGTGTCGTGTTTGCGTTTGCTCAGCAGAGCGTTCAGGAGTTGAGACTTGGAAGAGGAGGCCGAGCTGCCAATGCGGATGAAGGAAACAATGGGTGTCTGTGCCTGAAAGATGAGTTTGTTGTTGTAACTCTTTGTCCCAGTCTGTTTTCCTGACTTCTCTGCCTCTTTCCAGCTCCTTTGGATTTGGCTGAGGGCGTAGAGCGGGAACTCGATGCGTGAAGTGCACGGGTTGGGCACCAGCAGAGGCAGCGCCAGTTGGCAGAAGGCCAGCTTGGTTGCAAGGGTCTGTCTGAGGAAGTCATCAGCGCAATGGAAAATGGCCATCTGCAGGTCCATGGGGTGCACATGGCTGTCCCTGTTTGCACCTTCAGGGGCTGCTTCCTCCAAATCATCAAAAAACTGTTCGAAGTAGTCCGAGTGTTTGTGCTCTTTCGCTGTGGTTTGTGGCAGGGTTGCAGTTTTTGGGTTGCTCTGACCCCAGCAAGTCAGGTACCTCACCTGGTAATCCACAGTCAACAACCTTTGCAAGAAGTAACATGGCAGTTCAGTGTCCTTGCTGGGCTGGCTGTCCTGCAGAGATGTCTTGCAGATGGTGCAGAAATCTCCCATCTCCATTTTTTTTGGATAATGTCTTCGGAGTCCAAGGCGCTTGAGCAACTGCAGGAATTCCTGGTTTGCAATGGCTTCATCAGATTTGGATTCACCGCTGTCTGACTTGGATTGGTATTGACTGGGAGGCTCAGGTGCTATAAAAATGTGTTGCAGGTCAATGAGTATGTTCTGCACCCTCTCTTCATCCAATTTCTCATCCAAGCACCCACTAATCAAGGAATGCAACTCCCGTTCCAGCATCTCCCAGTATGTGCCTCCACTGTGCTTTTGGAGAAGATTCTTTATCCGTGGGGACCACAAGCCTTTCATGTGATCTTCCATGAAAACTAATCGCTCCCTCTTCTGCTCAGGGGACAGCTCTTGACTTTCGGGTGTCACAGTCAGACCCAACAGCAGAAGGGAGGCCTCAGCTCTGTCGGCATCTTGCTCCTTCAGGTTCACGTACTCCTCATGTGCCGCTTCCATTTCCTTGGCCATGTACTGAATTTCTGGGTGTCCAAGGAGGTGCTGGAAAGTGCTGCTTTCCACCTGGTACCCTGTGCTGGTCACAATCAAGAGCACCAACAGTTCCATGTCCTTCTGAGCCTGTTCCTGGAGAGACTGGAGGAAGGAATAAATGGCGAGGCTGCTGGTCAGGGTGGCTTCTATCTTTGCTTCATGAATGGCAGAAGCAGAGCTTGCTGGTGCATAGGTGACAGCATGGATGTGCTCTTTCATTTGCTGCAGTGTTTTGATGAGGTCTCCAAGCTCAGAGACTTTGGGAGATTTGGGAATTGGGTGCCCAGCCTGGAAGATCCATTGCATAATGAAGGAAGTCTCAGGGAAGTCCTTGACAGAGTAGATATAAGGATCCAGGAGGCTTCTCAAAATTACCTTGATGGAGCTGGTGTTTTCTGGAGGTGACTCCTGGCAGCTGCACACGATGTTCACCAGGAAGTCCTGCAGGGCTTTGTCTGACAGGCACATGTAGATCCACACACTCGGGTTCCTAGTTCTTCCATTCAGATAGTCTTTTAGGTCTATCAATGTGAGCAGCTTTCTTTCATCCACCGTCACCTCCCAGGCCTTCACAGTCTCCATGAAATCTCTGGCCTCTTGCACTGCACTGCGCAGGTTCTCTCCAAAAATGGTGCCTATGCTCTGATTTGTCAGTTCTTTGTACGCATCCATGAGGGCTCTGCTCATCTGACCCACGGACTTAAAATCCCTGCTGTGATTGTACAGGATGACATCCCACACTGGGACCAGCTCAAATCCACGGTCAATAACGCACCACGTTGTGTCATCAGACACGAGCCCCGTTTTCCACTGAGGAAGAGAAGCTGTGTCTGGTGGGCCCCCTGTGTTGGCCACCGAGAGATGAATTGCTGTATGGGAACTGTCTCCACATCTTCCCAGGACAGAAGCCTGTGAGCTGGATTCAGAAACATCCAGGAAACCCACAGCATTTGCCAGGAAGACCTCATAGCTCATCCTGACAAAGCTGTTCAGTGCTTCAGATGTTTGTCGCTTCATCTCTTCCCTATGCTCGGTTTGGAATCCTTCTGTGGATGCCTTCCACCAGAATATCCCCCCAAAGTGGAGGGGACCCTGGTTTACGTGGGACCCAAACCTGCTGAAGAACCTCTCACACCTCTCCAGCAGGGGGGCCTTGTCTTCTTGAGTGAAGCACAAAAGCTGCTCCATGTCTTGCAGCTCCTGCAGAGCCGCATCCGAGAGGCGAAGCTGATGTCTTTGGAAGCAGCAGGAGGCCAGGGGGACGTACTGGTACACGGTGCTGCAAAAGTAGCTCTGCTCAGAGTGGGACTGGTGGGTGTCCTGTGACTGTGAGGAGCTGCTGTGATCTACACCTGATCCCAGATTAATCCCCCAGAATCCGGCTTTGGCAGAAATGCTCAAGCTGAACCCCAGCTGCTCCATGGCCTTGGTGAAAGTGGATTCTGCTGCAGAGGAGGAGAACTCCTTCCTCTCAAGCAGCGATCCTTGCTCCGGACCAGTGAGCTGGAATCCCTCAGGAACCCTGAGGAGCTGCTCTCGCGTTGCCAGCACATCTTCAGGTCTGCTGGTTCTGTAAATGCCCTGCAGGGCCAGTCCCCCTGACGCCCGCCTCAGCACCTCTGTGTCAGGGATGTTCTCCATCCTGACTGCTGACAAATCCTGCTGCTCCAGCTGCTTCTGCATGCTCTGCAGCGTATCCGCCAAGGGTTTCTTTGGTGGTGGCCAGAACTCCTTGGGAATCTCCATGGCTTGCCACAGAGTCTCTGCTTTCTTCCTTATAGCCTCCTGGATATGGTTAGCGCTGTTGAGCATTTCAGTCAGATCCCTCAGGGCTTGTTTGGCCACTTCTTGTCTTTGCTTTGTCTTCTCCAAGTGCTCCTTCTGAACCTCTTTAGCAGTTGTTTTCTCATCTGGTATTTTCAGGAGTTTCTGGAGTGCCTTTTTCTCCCAGGGGTGTCGTACCTCACACTCCAGCCTGAGGTAGTCTTTAAATTCCAGATGTTGCAGGGCTTCTCTGCACTTGATCCCCAGGATCTGTGACACTTTGGGCAGCCAGTATCCAGCATCCAGTCCTTCCTTCTGAAATGCCTCGGCCAGGAGCTGTGCCTTTGCATCCCCCTCTTCTGTGTCCTCCTGTGAAGTCATGTCTGTGGAGGAAGAAAAGACATTTTGCCTAAGGTGCTGTCAGAGCCTCCAGCCTCCTGGGAGAGGCTCTGCAGCTGCTGCAGCCCTGGGGATTGCTCCCACCCGGGTGCTGGAGCCCAGTCTGGGATGGCACAAGAGCCAGGGTCTCCTTCCCAGCACACTGGATGCGCCTGTTGCTTTCCTGTTTGCAGGACCCACCATGAAATTGAGTGTGTATCCCAGAGAAAGCAGAGACAGCAAAGACACAGAGACGCAAACAGATACACGCAGACACACACAGACACACACAGTCTCACTCAGCCACACAGCCTGCCCTGGACAAGGTGCTGCCTTCACCATCACCCACATCCTCCCAGCAGAACTGCCCAGTTCCCAAGTGTAGGCAGCCAGGGGCATTCCTGGCTCCCTGGAGCACTGGCACAGCCCCTGTGCCCATCCAACAGCCCTGCCTGCATCCTGCACCCTCTGCCCAGCTCACTGCCTGGCCCAGCCTGCTGCTCCCAGCACACGGAGGCAGTGCTCACACACTCCCCCCATGGGCACCCCACACTCCCCACACACACTCCCCCCATGCCCCGCACGGCCACACGGGCTCTGAGCTGTGCTCCTGCTCCAGCTGCCAGCACAGCCCCTCCCTCGCCCCACTCACACCTCTTGCCAGGAGCTGCTTCCTGGCACACTCAGGGGGCCCAGCCCAGTGCAGGGGCAAAATCCACCTTGTCCCTGGCCACAGCTGTGCATGGGGCATCCTGGTGGCCCAACAGGAGTGACTGGAGACTTTGGGAGCCCACTCAGAGAGGTGCCCTCTGTGACCTGCTGCTCATTCGCACAGAAGGTCTCATCAGCCAAGTGCCCATTGGTGGCCATCTGGGCCACAGCCATCACAGAGACACTGAGCTTAAAACCTCTGGTGACAGCAGGAAAAGTGCCAGAAAACCTTCAACCCTGATCATGGTACAAGCAGAGTTCAGGCTGCTCAGGGGAAAGTTACACAGGGCCCATGGGAAACAGGCCTGAATGGTTCTGGTGTCCATCAGTGCTGGTCACTTTTGACTGAAAAATCCCTGAAGGACAAGTCAGTCATGGGTCACAACCCGTACAGGCTCAGGAGGAAGAAGTCCTTCTTGTCACACTGAATTTTCTTTTATAATGCGCCCGCATTGGAAACCCAAATCGCCCTGGGATTTTGGAAATAATTACAAACTGGCCGGAAGGTGAAAACTTTGGTCTCATGGATGATGAGGAGCAGGAACAAGTGACACGTGCTGAAGAAGCTCCACCATACAACCAACTGCCAGCAGAAGAAACACGCTATGCTCTTTTCACTGACGGTTCCTGCCGCATCATTGGGATGAAACGAAAGTGGAAAGCAGCTGTATGGAGCCCCACAAGACAGGTTGCACAAGCCACTGAAGGAGAAGGTGGGTCAAGCCAACTCGCTGAGCTCAAAGCTGTTCAACTGGCCCTGGACATTGCTGAAAGAGAGAAGTGGCCAAAGCTCTACCTCTACACTGATTCGTGGATGGTAGCCAATGCTCTGTGGGGATGGCTGGAGAAGTGGAAAAAGGCCAATTGGCAGCGTAGGGGAAAGCCAATCTGGGCTGCAGATGAGTGGAAGGACATTGCCACTCGGGTAGAGAAGCTACCTGTAAAAGTCCGCCATGTAAATGCCCATGTCCCCAAGAGTTGGGCTAATGAGGAGCACCGGAACAACGAGCAGGTAGATCAAGCTGCAAAGATAGAGGTGTCAAAGATAGACTTAGATTGGCAACACAAGGGAGAGTTGTTTCTAGCTCGATGGGCCCATGATGCCTCAGGCCATCAGGGTAGAGATGCCACCTATAAGTGGGCACGAGACCGAGGGGTGGATCTAACTATGGACAGTATTTCTCAGGTTATCCATGACTGTGAGACGTGTGCTGCCATCAAGCAGGCCAAGCGGGTAAAGCCGCTATGGTATGGCGGGCGATGGTCCAAGTATAAGTACGGGGAAGCCTGGCAGATTGATTACATCACCCTTCCCCAAACCCGCCAAGGCAAGCGCTATGTGCTCACAATGGTAGAGGCCACCACGGGATGGCTAGAGACCTATGCTGTGCCCCATGCTACGGCCCGTAACACCATTCTAGGCCTTGAAAAACAAGTTCTTTGGAGGCATGGTACCCCTGAGAGGATTGAGTCAGACAATGGAACTCATTTCAAGAACAGCCTCATCAACAACTGGGCTAGGGAACATGGCATTGAGTGGGTGTACCACATCCCCTATCATGCACCAGCTTCAGGGAAAGAAGAAAGAAACAATGGACTGCTAAAAACCACCCTGAAAGCACTGGGTGGGGGATCATTCAAAAACTGGGAGCAGCATCTAGCAAAGGCCACCTGGTTAGTTAACACCCGAGGTTCCACGAACAGAGCAGGCCCTGCCCAATCTGAGCCCCTACATACAGTAGATGGAGAGAAGGTCCCAGTAGTACATGTAAGAGGTTTGTTAGGGAAGACAGTTTGGATCAATTCTGCTTCAAGTACAGAGGATCCCATCCGTGGGATTGTCTTTGCTCAGGGACCAGGCTGCACATGGTGGGTAATGCAGAAAGATGGAACCACACGATGTGTACCCCAGGGAGATCTGATTGTTGGGTGAGAACCGTGTGTGATTATCGTTGTGTGCTGAATAGTACTGCCACTGTATGTAACTGTATATTGCATATTGTTTTTATATAGATGTATGTGTGTGTAGAGCTAGAGCATATATTAGTTTTAGTAAATTGACGATATGGGGATAAGGGGTGGATTGTCCTAGGGTAACTTTATGATGCTTGTATCCCCAATCGTCTGTTCTGTTTGAGTCCTGTGCCTTTAAGACTGGTTCTAAGAGCAAGGAGAAGCGCGGAGTTTGTTTTGAGAAAACTGCCTGACTCCTCCACATTCTTCGGCAGACGGGGTGTTCGGCGGAGGCTTGGAGAGACTGCAGGACAGAGATTTTTTTTGCTTTTAGTTAGTTTCAGCTAGCTAGGGCAGAGAAGTTCCCTGGACTGGTTTTTTTTTTCCTTTTTCTTGGAACTGTTTAAACCTACTCTGGACTGAAAACCCAGGGGAGCACTGAGGGCTGCACCTGCGGCCCACCGGGGCCTGGACCTTGGCATTTTCCAGCAGCGCCGGAGGGACTGGGACTGAGGAGAGACTGAGAGACTGAGAGAGAGAGAGAGCCGAGCTCCACCCACGGCAAGGACTTTCTCAATTTGCCCCAAACCAGGACACACATTAACTCTCAGAGCTGATCAAGGGCAGCCAGTTAACTTGAGCTTTTTGCATTTCAGTAAAGCTTTCAGTCCTGCGTCTCCCAGGATCCCTGTGTGGCCCTTCTGAAGTACCAAGGCCGGAGGAACAGGCCCTGACTGAGGCCAGAACAACAGGCCCTGAGCCAAAGTTGACCTCTAGAGGAACCTTCAACCCTATCTTTATATATATTCGTTCATTAAGGAAGTTTCATTAGCACTATGACCTATGTGTCTGTTCCGTGACAGAACATGCATTTACTTTTCCATATTTAGAAAATGGACATTTGTTGCAGAGTGTTATTATTGTATTTGCAATAGCTTTATGAGTTATCAATTGACTTTTAATTTCAAAGCTTTAGCCTGAACCCTTTTTTCTGTAATATTGATTTACTCCAGTCATGGGTTAGTAACGTTTGGTATTTTAGTTATAGAAGAAAGTAGACTAATTCTCCAGGTCAGAACTTGGGAATTGCTTTGGAAGAGACAGGGACCTATCAGAGAGTTAGTTGGAATATTGGCATCTGTTCTAACCACTGAAAATTACTAGCTGCGACTTTGGGAAGTACCTTATAAAACCCTGTGAATTTCCTGTAGGTGGGTCCTTTATCTTCTTTCCTTTGGCCCGAGAGAGACAGGTAACATCGAGCTGGGGCTGCTGCTCCTCCCTTTTGGGGGGAGCTGGCCTGAGGCCTGGCTGGATTCCATCGGCTCCCGGGTGAAAAGGGGGGAAAGGAGAGGTTGCTGTTTTGTAACAGTTACTTTCTTCAGACTCCTCTGGAGCAGGGAGAGATCTCTGCTGGGCCCCTGATAAGAGCTATGGGCACCATTTGGGCCAAAGCCACCCCGATTGACACTGAGTGATGGGCTGAGAAGGCATTTATGATCCTGCCTGTTTTTTGTGATTCCTGACTGCTCAGGTGCTCTCATCTCTGATATTTCTGTGAGTTCTGCCTCCCTCACCAGAGTGGCCTTGAACATCTAACACTGCAAGCTACAGAGGGAGAGAGACAAAGACTCTGAGCGGATTTAACCCCTTCCTGGCAACATGAAGCTTCCAGAGCTTAGCCCTTCTCTAAGAGAGTAAGAAAGGACAGAGTGAACATAAAGACCAACAGCATGAAGTCAGTAGAGCAAGAGTGAAAAGACTATTAGGACAGAGGGGTTTAGAGTTAGTTGTTCTATTCTTATTTGAGCCATGGAAATGAACTCTATATTTAGATCATTCCTTTAAATCATGGGGAAAATATGCATTTGGGGAGATGATTGTTTTAATTTGTGTGTGGATTTGAGCAAAAGTGTTTGTGATGAACTAAGTAATATTAATCCTATAAGATGCTTGAACAGAAATAAAAATGAGAAGCCCCCTGCACCAGTGAAGAAGTGAGAAGATATCTCTGTACCTTCAGGTGAAGAATCCTTTGCTTTAGAGTTATTCATCTTTAAAAGGTGACACCCCAGGATGCAAAAGTCTAAGACCCATGACCCATAAGCAGCTTGGGAAACTGCTCCTGGGAGGGTCACAAAGGCGGGTTTCTCTGGGCGGTTGTTTTTGTGACAGTTTAAAACCCACAAGAGAACTGTTCTAGGTTGTCAGTGGGACCCATGACTCTAAAAGATACTCTTCCCCTAATGAATTGATGAAAGACTATTGTCAGATAGTGAAACTGACTGAAAATTACAAGTTTTGTTTCTTTATGTTTTTTGTAAGAAAGTGAACAGTTTGTAAGGGGAGGGAAGAGGGGTTTTGAAGTTTCGTTCTGTTTTAGGGTTTTTTTCCAACTTCCTTTTTAGAAAAAAAAGAAATTTGTATTTAGTGTTATTCTTTTAGTGTGTGTTAATAAAACTATTTGTTAATTTTAAGGTTGAGCCTGCTTTGTTTTCCTCCTAGTCTCTCTCCCACAGAAAGAGTAAGTACCAAGACCAAAATTTAGTGAACATGAAACCACTACAGAAGCCCGCTCAGAGACGTGCCCTCTGTGTCCTGCTGCTCATTAGCACAGAGGGTCTCATCAGCCAAGTGCCCATTGGTGGCCATCTGGGCCACAGCCACCACGGGGACACTGAGCTTAAAACCTCTGGTGACAGTAGGAAAAGTGCCAGAAAACCTTCAACCCTGGCCGTGGTAGAAGCAGAGTTCAGGCTGCTCAGGGGAAAGTTACACAGAGCCCATGGGAAACAGGTCTGAAAGGTGCTGGGGTCCATCAGTGCTGGTCACTTTTGACTGAAAAATCCCTGAAGGACAAGTCAGTCATGGGTCACAACCAGTACAGGCTCAGGAGGAAAAAGTCCTTCTTGTCACACTGAATTTCCTTTATAACACATTAACTCTCAGAGCTGATCAAGGGCAGCCAGTTAACTTGAGCTTTTTGCATTTCAGTAAAGCTTTCAGTCCTGCCTCTCCCAGGATCCCTGTGTGGCCCTTCTGAAGTACCAATGCCGGAGGAACAGGCCCTGACTGAGGCCAGAACAACAGGCCCTGAGCCAAAGTTGACCTCTAGATGAACCTTCAACCCAGTCTTTATATATATTCGTTCATTAAGGAAGTTTCATTAGCACTATGACCTATGTGTCTGTTCCTTGACAGAACATGCATTTACTTTTCCATATTTAGAAAATGGACATTTGTAGCGGAGTGTTATTATTGGATTTGCAATAGCTTTATGTATTATCAATTGACTTTTAATTTCAAAGCTTTAGCCTGAACCCTTTTTTCCGTAATATTGATTTACTCCAGTCATGGGTTAGTAACGTTTGGTATTTTAGTTATAGAAGAAAGTAGACTAATTCTCCAGGTCAGAACTTGGGAATTGCTTTGGAAGAGACAGGGACCTATCAGAGAGTTAGTTGGAATATTGGCATCTGTTCTAACCACTGAAAATTACTAGCTGCGACTTTGGGAAGTACCTTATAAAACCCTGTGAATTTCCTGTAGGTGGGTCCTTTATCTTCTTTCCTTTGGCCCGAGAGAGACAGGTAACATTGAGCTGGGCCTGCTGCTCCTCCCTTTTGGGGGGAGCTGGCCTGAGGCCTGGCTGGATTCCATTGGCTCCCGGGTGAAAAGGGGGGAAAGGAGAGGTTGCTGTTTTGTAACAGCTACTTTCTTCAGACTCCTCTGGAGCAGGGAGAGATCTCTGCTGGGCCCCTGATAAGAGCTATGGGCACCATTTGGGCCAAAGCCACCCCGATTGACACTGAGTGATGGGCTGAGAAGGCATTTATGATCCTGCCTGTTTTTTGTGATTCCTGACTGCTCAGGTGCTCTCATCTCTGATATTTCTGTGAGTTCTGCCTCCCTCACCAGAGTGGCCTTGAACATCTAACACTGCAAGCTACAGAGGGAGAGAGACAAAGACTCTGAGCGGATTTAACCCCTTCCTGGCAACATGAAGCTTCCAGAGCTTAGCCCTTCTCTAAGAGAGTAAGAAAGGACAGAGTGAACATAAAGACCAACAGCATGAAGTCAGTAGAGCAAGAGTGAAAAGACTATTAGGACAGAGGGTTTTAGAGTTAGTTGTTCTATTCTTATTTGAGCCATGGAAATGAACTCTATATTTAGATCATTCCTTTAAATCATGGGGAAAATATGCATTTGGGGAGATGATTGTTTTAATTTGTGTGTGGATTTGAGCAAAAGTGTTTGTGATGAGCTAAGTAATATTAATCCTATAAGATGCTTGAACAGAAATAAAAATGAGAAGCCCCCTGCACCAGTGAAGAAGTGAGAAGATATCTCTGTACCTTCAGGTGAAGAATCCTTTGCTTTAGAGTTATTCAACTTTAAAAGGTGACACCCCAGAATGCAAAAGTCTAAGACCCATGACCCATAAGCAGCTTGGGAAACTGCTCCTGGGAGGGTCACAAAGGCAGGTTTCTCAGGGCGGTTGTTTGTGTGACAGTTTAAAACCCACAAGAGAACTGTTCTAGGTTGTCAGTGGGACCCATGACTCTAAAAGATACTCTTCCCCTAATGAATTGATGAAAGACTATTGTCAGATAGTGAAACTGACTGAAAATTACAAGTTTTGTTTCTTTATGTTTTTTGTAAGAAAGTGAACAGTTTGTAAGGGGAGGGAAGAGGGGTTTTGAAGTTTCGTTCTGTTTTAGGGTTTTTTTCCAACTTCCTTTTTAGAAAAAAAAGAAATTTGTATTTAGTGTTATTCTTTTAGTGTGTGTTAATAAAACTGTTTGTTAATTTTAAGGTTGAGCCTGCTTTGTTTTCCTCCTAGTCTCTCTCCCACAGAAAGAGTAAGTACCAAGACCAAAATTTAGTGAACGTGAAACCACTGCAGGAGCTCACTTGGAGAGGTGCCCTCTCTGACCTGCTGCTCATTCGCACAGAGGGTCTCATCAGCCAAGTGCCCATTGGTGGCCATCTGGGCCACAGCCACCACGGAGACACTGAGCTTAAAATCTCTGGTGACAGCAGGAAAAGTGCCAGAAAACCTTCAACCCTGGCCGTGGTAGAAGCCGATTTCGGGCTGCTCAGGGGAAAGTTACACAGAGCCCATGGGAAACAGGTCTGAAAGGTGCTGGGGTCCATCAGTGCTGGTCACTTTTGACTGAAAAATCCCTGAAGGACAAGTCAGTCATGGGTCACAACCAGTACAGGCTCAGGAGGAAAAAGTCCTTCTTGTCACACTGAATTTCCTTTATAACACATTAACTCTCAGAGCTGATCAAGGGCAGCCGGTTAACTTGAGCTTTTTGCATTTCAGTAAAGCTTTCGGTCCTGCCTCTCCCAGGATCCCTGTGTGGCCCTTCTGAAGTACCAAGGCCGGAGGAACAGGCCCTGACTGAGGCCAGAACAACAGGCCCTGAGCCAAAGTTGACCTCTAGATGAACCTTCCACCCAGTCTTTATATATATTCGTTCATTAAGGAAGTTTCATTAGCACTATGACCTATGTGTCTGTTCCTTGACAGAACATGCATTTACTTTTCCATATTTAGAAAATGGACATTTGTAGCGGAGTGTTATTATTGGATTTGCAATAGCTTTATGTATTATCAATTGACTTTTAATTTCAAAGCTTTAGCCTGAACCCTTTTTTCCGTAATATTGATTTACTCCAGTCATGGGTTAGTAACGTTTGGTATTTTAGTTAGAGAAGAATGTAGACTAATTCTCCAGGTCAGAACTTGGGAATTGCTTTGGAAGAGACAGGGACCTATCAGAGAGTTAGTTGGAATATTGGCATCTGTTCTAACCACTGAAAATTATTAGCTGTGACATTGGGAAGTACTATATAAAACCCTGTGAATTTCCTGTAGGTGGGTCCTTTATCTTCTTTCCTTTGGCCCGAGAGAGACAGGTAACATTGAGCTGGGCCTGCTGCTCCTCCCTTTTGGGGGGAGCTGGCCTGAGGCCTGGCTGGATTCCATTGGCTCCCGGGTGAAAAGGGGGGAAAGGAGAGGTTGCTGTTTTGTAACAGCTACTTTCTTCAGACTCCTCTGGAGCAGGGAGAGATCTCTGCTGGGCCCCTGATAAGAGCTATGGGCACCATTTGGGCCAAAGCCACCCCGATTGACACTGAGTGATGGGCTGAGAAGGCATTTATGATCCTGCCTGTTTTTTGTGATTCCTGACTGCTCAGGTGCTCTCATCTCTGATATTTCTGTGAGTTCTGCCTCCCTCACCAGAGTGGCCTTGAACATCTAACACTGCAAGCTACAGAGGGAGAGAGACAAAGACTCTGAGCGGATTTAACCCCTTCCTGGCAACATGAAGCTTCCAGAGCTTAGCCCTTCTCTAAGAGAGTAAGAAAGGACAGAGTGAACATAAAGACCAACAGCATGAAGTCAGTAGAGCAAGAGTGAAAAGACTATTAGGACAGAGGGTTTTAGAGTTAGTTGTTCTATTCTTATTTGAGCCATGGAAATGAACTCTATATTTAGATCATTCCTTTAAATCATGGGGAAAATATGCATTTGGGGAGATGATTGTTTTAATTTGTGTGTGGATTTGAGCAAAAGTGTTTGTGATGAGCTAAGTAATATTAATCCTATAAGATGCTTGAACAGAAATAAAAATGAGAAGCCCCCTGCACCAGTGAAGAAGTGAGAAGATATCTCTGTACCTTCAGGTGAAGAATCCTTTGCTTTAGAGTTATTCAACTTTAAAAGGTGACACCCCAGAATGCAAAAGTCTAAGACCCATGACCCATAAGCAGCTTGGGAAACTGCTCCTGGGAGGGTCACAAAGGCAGGTTTCTCAGGGCGGTTGTTTGTGTGACAGTTTAAAACCCACAAGAGAACTGTTCTAGGTTGTCAGTGGGACCCATGACTCTAAAAGATACTCTTCCCCTAATGAATTGATGAAAGACTATTGTCAGATAGTGAAACTGACTGAAAATTACAAGTTTTGTTTCTTTATGTTTTTTGTAAGAAAGTGAACAGTTTGTAAGGGGAGGGAAGAGGGGTTTTGAAGTTTCGTTCTGTTTTAGGGTTTTTTTCCAACTTCCTTTTTAGAAAAAAAAGAAATTTGTATTTAGTGTTATTCTTTTAGTGTGTGTTAATAAAACTGTTTGTTAATTTTAAGGTTGAGCCTGCTTTGTTTTCCTCCTAGTCTCTCTCCCACAGAAAGAGTAAGTACCAAGACCAAAATTTAGTGAACGTGAAACCACTGCAGGAGCTCACTTGGAGAGGTGCCCTCTCTGACCTGCTGCTCATTCGCACAGAGGGTCTCATCAGCCAAGTGCCCATTGGTGGCCATCTGGGCCACAGCCACCACGGAGACACTGAGCTTAAAATCTCTGGTGACAGCAGGAAAAGTGCCAGAAAACCTTCAACCCTGGCCGTGGTAGAAGCCGATTTCGGGCTGCTCAGGGGAAAGTTACACAGAGCCCATGGGAAACAGGTCTGAAAGGTGCTGGGGTCCATCAGTGCTGGTCACTTTTGACTGAAAAATCCCTGAAGGACAAGTCAGTCATGGGTCACAACCAGTACAGGCTCAGGAGGAAAAAGTCCTTCTTGTCACACTGAATTTCCTTTATAACACATTAACTCTCAGAGCTGATCAAGGGCAGCCGGTTAACTTGAGCTTTTTGCATTTCAGTAAAGCTTTCGGTCCTGCCTCTCCCAGGATCCCTGTGTGGCCCTTCTGAAGTACCAAGGCCGGAGGAACAGGCCCTGACTGAGGCCAGAACAACAGGCCCTGAGCCAAAGTTGACCTCTAGATGAACCTTCCACCCAGTCTTTATATATATTCGTTCATTAAGGAAGTTTCATTAGCACTATGACCTATGTGTCTGTTCCTTGACAGAACATGCATTTACTTTTCCATATTTAGAAAATGGACATTTGTTGCAGAGTGTTATTATTGTATTTGCAATAGCGTTATGAGTTATCAATTGACTTTTAATTTCAAAGCTTTAGCCTGAACCCTTTTTTCTGTAATATTGATTTACTCCTGTCATGGGTTAGTAAAGTTTGGTATTTTAGTTATAGAAGAAAGTAGACTAATTCTCCAGGTCAGAACTTGGGAATTGCTTTGGAAGAGACAGGGACCTATCAGAGAGTTAGATGGAATATTGGCATCTGTTCTAACAACTGAAGATTATTAGCTGCGACATTGGGAAGTACTATATAAAACCCTGTGAATTTCCTGTAGGTGGGTCCTTTTTCTTCTTTCCTTTGGCCCGAGAGAGACAGGTAACATCGAGCTGGGGCTGCTGCTCCTCCCTTTTGGGGGGAGCTGGCCTGAGGCCTGGCCGGATTCCATCGGCTCCCGGGTGAAAAGGGGGGAAAGGAGAGGTTGCTGTTTTGTAACAGCTACTTTCTTCAGACTCCTCTGGAGCAGGGAGAGATCTCTGCTGGGCCCCTGATAAGAGCTATGGGCACCATTTGGGCCAAAGCCACCCCGATTGACACTGAGTGATGCGCTGAGAAGGCATTTATGATCCTGCCTGGTCTCTTTGTGGTTCCTGACTGCTCAGGTGCTCCGATCTCTGATGTTTCTGTAAGTTCTGCCTCCCTCACCAGAGTGGCCTTGAACATCTAACACTGCAAGCTACAGAGGGAGAGAGACAAAGACTCTGAGCAGATTTAACCCCTTCCTGCAACATGAAGCTTCCAGAGCTTAGCCCTTCTCTGGGAGAGTAAGAAAGGACAGAGTGAACATAAAGACCAACAGCATGAAGTCAGTAGAGCAAGAGTGAAAAGACTATTAGGACAGAGGGTTTTAGAGTTAGTTGTTCTATTCTTATTTGAGCCATGGAAATGAACTCTATATTTAGATCATTCCTTTAAATCATGGGAAAAATATGCATTTGGGGAGATGATTGTTTTAATTTGTGTGTGACTTTGAGCAAAAGTGTTTGTGATGAACTAAGTAATATTAATCCTATAAGATGCTTGAACAGAAATAAAAATGAGAAGCCCCCTGCACCAGTGAAGAAGTGAGAAGATATCTCTGTACCTTCAGGTGAAGAATCCTTTGCTTTAGAGTTATTCATCTTTAAAAGGTGACACCCCAGGATGCAAAAGTCTAAGACCCATGACCCATAAGCAGCTTGGGAAACTGCTCCTGGGAGGGTCACAAAGGCGGGTTTCTCTGGGCGGTTGTTTTTGTGACAGTTTAAAACCCACAAGAGAACTGTTCTAGGTTGTCAGTGGGACCCATGACTCTAAAAGATACTCTTCCCCTAATGAATTGATGAAAGACTATTGTCAGATAGTGAAACTGACTGAAAATTACAAGTTTTGTTTCTTTATGTTTTTTGTAAGAAAGTGAACAGTTTGTAAGGGGAGGGAAGAGGGGTTTTGAAGTTTTGTTCTGTTTTAGGGTTTTTTTCCAACTTCCTTTTTAGAAAAAAAAGAAATTTGTATTTAGTGTTATTCTTTTAGTGTGTGTTAATAAAACTATTTGTTAATTTTAAGGTTGAGCCTGCTTTGTTTTTCTCCTAGTCTCTCTCCCACAGAAAGAGTAAGTACCAAGACCAAAATTTAGTGAACATGAAACCACTACAGAAGCCCGCTCAGAGACGTGCCCTCTGTGTCCTGCTGCTCATTAGCACAGAGGGTCTCATCAGCCAAGTGCCCATTGGTGGCCATCTGGGCCACAGCCACCACGGGGACACTGAGCTTAAAACCTCTGGTGACAGTAGGAAAAGTGCCAGAAAACCTTCAACCCTGGCCGTGGTAGAAGCAGAGTTCAGGCTGCTCAGGGGAAAGTTACACAGAGCCCATGGGAAACAGGTCTGAAAGGTGCTGGGGTCCATCAGTGCTGGTCACTTTTGACTGAAAAATCCCTGAAGGACAAGTCAGTCATGGGTTACAACCAGTACAGGCTCAGGAGGAAAAAGTCCTTCTTGTCACACTGAATTTCCTTTATAACACATTAACTCTCAGAGCTGATCAAGGGCAGCCAGTTAACTTGAGCTTTTTGCATTTCAGTAAAGCTTTCAGTCCTGCCTCTCCCAGGATCCCTGTGTGGCCCTTCTGAAGTACCAATGCCGGAGGAACAGGCCCTGACTGAGGCCAGAACAACAGGCCCTGAGCCAAAGTTGACCTCTAGATGAACCTTCAACCCAGTCTTTATATATATTCGTTCATTAAGGAAGTTTCATTAGCACTATGACCTATGTGTCTGTTCCTTGACAGAACATGCATTTACTTTTCCATATTTAGAAACTGGACATTTGTAGCGGAGTGTTATTATTGGATTTGCAATAGCTTTATGTATTATCAATTGACTTTTAATTTCAAAGCTTTAGCCTGAACCCTTTTTTCCGTAATATTGATTTACTCCAGTCATGGGTTAGTAACGTTTGGTATTTTAGTTAGAGAAGAATGTAGACTAATTCTCCAGGTCAGAACTTGGGAATTGCTTTGGAAGAGACAGGGACCTATCAGAGAGTTAGTTGGAATATTGGCATCTGTTCTAACCACTGAAAATTATTAGCTGTGGCATTGGGAAGTACTATATAAAACCCTGTGAATTTCCTGTAGGTGGGTCCTTTATCTTCTTTCCTTTGGCCCGAGAGAGACAGGTAACATTGAGCTGGGCCTGCTGCTCCTCCCTTTTGGGGGGAGCTGGCCTGAGGCCTGGCTGGATTCCATCGGCTCCCGGGTGAAAGGGGGGAAAGGAGAGGTTGCTGTTTTGTAACAGCTACTTTCTTCAGACTCCTCTGGAGCAGGGAGAGATCTCTGCTGGGCCCCTGATAAGAGCTATGGGCACCATTTGGGCCAAAGCCACCCCGATTGACACTGAGTGATGGGCTGAGAAGGCATTTATGATCCTGCCTGTTTTTTGTGATTCCTGACTGCTCAGGTGCTCTCATCTCTGATATTTCTGTGAGTTCTGCCTCCCTCACCAGAGTGGCCTTGAACATCTAACACTGCAAGCTACAGAGGGAGAGAGACAAAGACTCTGAGCGGATTTAACCCCTTCCTGGCAACATGAAGCTTCCAGAGCTTAGCCCTTCTCTAAGAGAGTAAGAAAGGACAGAGTGAACATAAAGACCAACAGCATGAAGTCAGTAGAGCAAGAGTGAAAAGACTATTAGGACAGAGGGTTTTAGAGTTAGTTGTTCTATTCTTATTTGAGCCATGGAAATGAACTCTATATTTAGATCATTCCTTTAAATCATGGGGAAAATATGCATTTGGGGAGATGATTGTTTTAATTTGTGTGTGGATTTGAGCAAAAGTGTTTGTGATGAGCTAAGTAATATTAATCCTATAAGATGCTTGAACAGAAATAAAAATGAGAAGCCCCCTGCACCAGTGAAGAAGTGAGAAGATATCTCTGTACCTTCAGGTGAAGAATCCTTTGCTTTAGAGTTATTCAACTTTAAAAGGTGACACCCCAGAATGCAAAAGTCTAAGACCCATGACCCATAAGCAGCTTGGGAAACTGCTCCTGGGAGGGTCACAAAGGCAGGTTTCTCAGGGCGGTTGTTTGTGTGACAGTTTAAAACCCACAAGAGAACTGTTCTAGGTTGTCAGTGGGACCCATGACTCTAAAAGATACTCTTCCCCTAATGAATTGATGAAAGACTATTGTCAGATAGTGAAACTGACTGAAAATTACAAGTTTTGTTTCTTTATGTTTTTTGTAAGAAAGTGAACAGTTTGTAAGGGGAGGGAAGAGGGGTTTTGAAGTTTCGTTCTGTTTTAGGGTTTTTTTCCAACTTCCTTTTTAGAAAAAAAAGAAATTTGTATTTAGTGTTATTCTTTTAGTGTGTGTTAATAAAACTGTTTGTTAATTTTAAGGTTGAGCCTGCTTTGTTTTCCTCCTAGTCTCTCTCCCACAGAAAGAGTAAGTACCAAGACCAAAATTTAGTGAACGTGAAACCACTGCAGGAGCTCACTTGGAGAGGTGCCCTCTCTGACCTGCTGCTCATTCGCACAGAGGGTCTCATCAGCCAAGTGCCCATTGGTGGCCATCTGGGCCACAGCCACCACGGAGACACTGAGCTTAAAATCTCTGGTGACAGCAGGAAAAGTGCCAGAAAACCTTCAACCCTGGCCGTGGTAGAAGCCGATTTCGGGCTGCTCAGGGGAAAGTTACACAGAGCCCATGGGAAACAGGTCTGAAAGGTGCTGGGGTCCATCAGTGCTGGTCACTTTTGACTGAAAAATCCCTGAAGGACAAGTCAGTCATGGGTCACAACCAGTACAGGCTCAGGAGGAAAAAGTCCTTCTTGTCACACTGAATTTCCTTTATAACACATTAACTCTCAGAGCTGATCAAGGGCAGCCGGTTAACTTGAGCTTTTTGCATTTCAGTAAAGCTTTCGGTCCTGCCTCTCCCAGGATCCCTGTGTGGCCCTTCTGAAGTACCAAGGCCGGAGGAACAGGCCCTGACTGAGGCCAGAACAACAGGCCCTGAGCCAAAGTTGACCTCTAGATGAACCTTCCACCCAGTCTTTATATATATTCGTTCATTAAGGAAGTTTCATTAGCACTATGACCTATGTGTCTGTTCCTTGACAGAACATGCATTTACTTTTCCATATTTAGAAAATGGACATTTGTTGCAGAGTGTTATTATTGTATTTGCAATAGCGTTATGAGTTATCAATTGACTTTTAATTTCAAAGCTTTAGCCTGAACCCTTTTTTCTGTAATATTGATTTACTCCTGTCATGGGTTAGTAAAGTTTGGTATTTTAGTTATAGAAGAAAGTAGACTAATTCTCCAGGTCAGAACTTGGGAATTGCTTTGGAAGAGACAGGGACCTATCAGAGAGTTAGATGGAATATTGGCATCTGTTCTAACAACTGAAGATTATTAGCTGCGACATTGGGAAGTACTATATAAAACCCTGTGAATTTCCTGTAGGTGGGTCCTTTTTCTTCTTTCCTTTGGCCCGAGAGAGACAGGTAACATCGAGCTGGGGCTGCTGCTCCTCCCTTTTGGGGGGAGCTGGCCTGAGGCCTGGCCGGATTCCATCGGCTCCCGGGTGAAAAGGGGGGAAAGGAGAGGTTGCTGTTTTGTAACAGCTACTTTCTTCAGACTCCTCTGGAGCAGGGAGAGATCTCTGCTGGGCCCCTGATAAGAGCTATGGGCACCATTTGGGCCAAAGCCACCCCGATTGACACTGAGTGATGCGCTGAGAAGGCATTTATGATCCTGCCTGGTCTCTTTGTGGTTCCTGACTGCTCAGGTGCTCCGATCTCTGATGTTTCTGTAAGTTCTGCCTCCCTCACCAGAGTGGCCTTGAACATCTAACACTGCAAGCTACAGAGGGAGAGAGACAAAGACTCTGAGCAGATTTAACCCCTTCCTGCAACATGAAGCTTCCAGAGCTTAGCCCTTCTCTGGGAGAGTAAGAAAGGACAGAGTGAACATAAAGACCAACAGCATGAAGTCAGTAGAGCAAGAGTGAAAAGACTATTAGGACAGAGGGTTTTAGAGTTAGTTGTTCTATTCTTATTTGAGCCATGGAAATGAACTCTATATTTAGATCATTCCTTTAAATCATGGGAAAAATATGCATTTGGGGAGATGATTGTTTTAATTTGTGTGTGACTTTGAGCAAAAGTGTTTGTGATGAACTAAGTAATATTAATCCTATAAGATGCTTGAACAGAAATAAAAATGAGAAGCCCCCTGCACCAGTGAAGAAGTGAGAAGATATCTCTGTACCTTCAGGTGAAGAATCCTTTGCTTTAGAGTTATTCAACTTTAAA
This sequence comes from Delichon dasypus, assembly GCA_037837765.1. Taxonomy (NCBI): domain Eukaryota; kingdom Metazoa; phylum Chordata; class Aves; order Passeriformes; family Hirundinidae; genus Delichon; species Delichon dasypus. The sequence continues at coordinate 1,464,577 of JBBAXF010000003.1, forward strand.
AGGTGACACCCCAGAATGCAAAAGTCTAAGACCCATGACCCATAAGCAGCTTGGGAAACTGCTCCTGGGAGGGTCACAAAGGCAGGTTTCTCTGGGTGGTTGTGTTTGTGACAGTTTAAAACCCACAAGAGATCTGTTCTAGGTTGTCAGTGGGACCCATGACTCTAAGAGACTGTTCCACTAAAGAATTGATGAAAGACTATTGTCAGATAGTGAAACTGACTGAAAATTACAAGTTTTGTTTCTTTATGTTTTTTGTAAGAAAGTGAACAGTTTGTAAGGGGAGGGAAGAGGGGTTTTGAAGTTTCGTTCTGTTTTAGGGTTTTTTTCCAACTTCCTTTTTAGAAAAAAAAGAAATTTGTATTTAGTGTTATTCTTTTAGTGTGTGTTAATAAAACTGTTTGTTAATTTTAAGGTTGAGCCTGCTTTGTTTTCCTCCTAGTCTCTCTCCCACAGAAAGAGTAAGTACCAAGACCAAAATTTAGTGAACGTGAAACCACTGCAGGAGCTCACTTGGAGAGGTGCCCGCTGTGACCTGCTGCTCATTAGCACAGAGGGTCTCATCAGCCAAGTGCCCATTGGTGGCCATCTGGACCATAGCCACCACGGTGACACTGAGCTTAAAACCTCTGGTGACAGCAGGAAAAGTGCCAGAAAAACTTCAACACTGGCTGTGGTAGAAGCTGAGTTCGGGCTGCTCAGGGGAAAGTTACACAGAGCCCATGGGAAACAGGTCTGAAAGGTGCTGGGGTCCATCAGTGCTGGTCACTTTTGACTGAAAAATCCCTGAAGGACAAGTCAGTCATGGGTCACAACCAGTACAGGCTCAGGAGGAAGAAGTCCTTCTTGTCACACTGAATTTTCTTTTATAACACATTAACTCTCAGAGCTGATCAAGGGCAGCCAGTTAACGTGAGCTTTTTGCATTTCAGTAAAGCTTTCGGTCCTGCCTCTCCCAGGATCCCTGTGTGGCTTTTCTGAAGTACCAAGGCCGGAGGAACAGGCCCTGGCTGAGGCCGGAACAACAGGCCCTGAGCCAAAGTTGACCTCTAGATGAACCTTCAACCCTATCTTTATATATATTCGTTCATTAAGGAAGTTTCATTAGCACTATGACCTATGTGTCTGTTCCTTGACAGAACATGCATTTACTTTTCCATATTTAGAAACTGGACATTTGTAGCGGAGTGTTATTATTGGATTTGCAGTAGCTTTATGTATTATCAATTGACTTTTAATTTCAAAGCTTTAGCCTGAACCCTTTTTTCCGTAATATTGATTTACTCCAGTCATGGGTTAGTAACGTTTGGTATTTTAGTTAGAGAAGAATGTAGACTAATTCTCCAGGTCAGAACTTGGGAATTGCTTTGGAAGAGACAGGGACCTATCAGAGAGTTAGATGGAATATTGGCATCTGTTCTAACCACTGAAAATTACTAGCTGCAACTTTGGGAAGTACTATATAAAACCCTGTGAATTTCCTGTAGGTGGGTCCTTTTTCTTCTTTCCTTTGGCCCGAGAGAGACAGGTAACATCGAGCTGGGGCTGCTGCTCCTCCCTTTTGGGGGGAGCTGGCCTGAGGCCTGGCTGGATTCCATCGGCTCCCGGGTGAAAAGGGGGGAAAGGAGAGGTTGCTGTTTTGTAACAGCTACTTTCTTCAGACTCCTCAGGAGCAGGGAGAGATCTCTGCTGGGCCCCTGATAAGAGCTATGGGCACCATTTGTCATGAAACCACCCCAATTTACACTGAGGGGGGGGTTGAGAAGGCATTTATGATCCTGCCTGTTTTTTGTGATTCCTGACTGCTCAGGTGCTCTCATCTCTGATATTTCTGTGAGTTCTGCCTCCCTCACCAGAGTGGCCTTGAACATCTAACACTGCAAGCTACAGAGGGAGAGACACAAAGACTCTGAGCAGATTTAACCCCTTCCTGCAACATGAAGCTTCCAGAGCTTAGCCCTTCTCTGGGAGAGTAAGAAAGGACAGAGTGAACATAAAGACCAACAGCATGAAGTCAGTAGAGCAAGAGTGAAAAGACTATTAGGACAGAGGGGTTTAGAGTTAGTTGTTCTATTCTTATTTGAGCCATGGAAATGAACTCTATATTTAGATCATTCCTTTAAATCATGGGAAAAATATGCATTTGGGGAGAAGTTGGTTTTAATTTGTGTGTGACTTTGAGCAAAAGTGTTTGTGATGAACTAAGTAATATTAATCCTATAAGATGCTTGAACAGAAATAAAAATGAGAAGCCCCCTGCACCAGTGAAGAAGTGAGAAGATATCTCTGTACCTTCAGGTGAAGAATCCTTTGCTTTAGAGTTATTCATCTTTAAAAGGTGACACCCCAGAATGCAAAAGTCTAAGACCCATGACCCATAAGCAGCTTGGGAAACTGCTCCTGGGAGGGTCACAAAGGCAGGTTTCTCTGGGCTGTTGTGTTTGTGACAGTTTAAAACCCACAAGAGAACTGTTCTAGGTTGTCAGTGGGACCCATGACTCTAAGAGACTGTTCCACTAAAGAATTGATGAAAGACTATTGTCAGATAGTGAAACTGACTGAAAATTACAAGTTTTGTTTCTTTATGTTTTTTGTAAGAAAGTGAACAGTTTGTAAGGGGAGGGAAGAGAGGTTTTGAAGTTTTGTTCTGTTTTAGGGTTTTTTTCCAACTTCCTTTTTAGAAAAAAATGAAATTTGTATTTAGTGTTATTCTTTTAGTGTATGTTAATAAAACTATTTGTTAATTTTAAGGTTGAGCCTGCTTTGTTTTCCTCCTAGTCTCTCTCCCACAGAAAGAGTAAGTACCAAGACCAAAATTTAGTGAACGTGAAACCACTGCAGGAGCTCACTTGGAGAGGTGCCCGCTGTGACCTGCTGCTCATTCACACAGAGGGTCTCATCAGCCAAGTGCCCATTGGTGGCCATCTGGGCCACAGCCACCACGGAGACACTGAGCTTAAAATCTCTGGTGATAGCAGGAAAAGTACCAGAAAACCTTCAACCCTGGCCGTGGTAGAAGCCGATTTCGGGCTGCTCAGGGGAAAGTTACACAGAGCCCATGGGAAACAGGTCTGAAAGGTGCTGGGGTCCATCAGTGCTGGTCACTTTTGACTGAAAAATCCCTGAAGGACAAGTCAGTCATGGGTCACAACCAGTACAGGCTCAGGAGGAAAAAGTCCTTCTTGTCACACTGAATTTCCTTTATAACACATTAACTCTCAGAGCTGATCAAGGGCAGCCGGTTAACTTGAGCTTTTTGCATTTCAGTAAAGCTTTCGGTCCTGCCTCTCCCAGGATCCCTGTGTGGCCCTTCTGAAGTACCAAGGCCGGAGGAACAGGCCCTGACTGAGGCCAGAACAACAGGCCCTGAGCCAAAGTTGACCTCTAGATGAACCTTCAACCCAGTCTTTATATATATTCGTTCATTAAGGAAGTTTCATTAGCACTATGATCTATGTGTCTGTTCCTTGACAGAACATGCATTTACTTTTCCATATTTAGAAACTGGACATTTGTAGCGGAGTGTTATTATTGGATTTGCAATAGCTTTATGTATTATCAATTGACTTTTAATTTCAAAGCTTTAGCCTGAACCCTTTTTTCTGTAATATTGATTTACTCCAGTCATGGGTTAGTAAAGTTTGGTATTTTAGTTATAGAAGAATGTAGACTAATTCTCCAGGTCAGAACTTGGGAATTGCTTTGGAAGAGACAGGGACCTATCAGAGAGTTAGTTGGAATATTGGCATCTGTTCTAACCACTGAAAATTATTAGCTGTGACATTGGGAAGTACTATATAAAACCCTGTGAATTTCCTGTAGGTGGGTCCTTTTTCTTCTTTCCTTTGGCCAGAGAGAGACAGGTAACATCGAGCTGGGGCTGCTGCTCCTCCCTTTTTGGGGGAGCTGGCCTGAGGCCTGGCCGGATTCAATCAACTCCCGGGTGAAAAGGGGAGGAAGGAGAGGTTGCTGTTTTGTAACAGCTACTTTCTTCAGACTCCTCTGGAGCAGGGAGAGATCTCTGCTGGGCCCCTGATAAGAGCTATGGGCACCATTTCGGCCAAAGCCACCCCGATTGACACTGAGTGATGGGCTGAGAAGGCGTTTATGATCCTGCCTGTTTTTTGTGATTCCTGACTGCTCAGGTGCTCTCATCTCTGATATTTCTGTGACTTCTGCCTCCCTCACCAGAGTGGCCTTGAACATCTAACACCGCAAGCTACAGAGGGAGAGAGACAAAGACTCTGAGCAGATTTAACCCCTTCCTGGCAACATGAAGCTTCCAGAGCTTAGCCCTTCTCTGGGAGAGTAAGAAAGGACAGAGTGAACATAAAGACCAACAGCATGAAGTCAGTAGAGCAAGAGTGAAAAGACTATTAGGACAGAGGGTTTTAGAGTTAGTTGTTCTATTCTTATTTGAGCCATGGAAATGAACTCTATATTTAGATCATTCCTTTAAATCTTGGGAAAAATATGCATTTGGGGAGATGATTGTTTTAATTTGTGTGTGACTTTGAGCAAAAGTGTTTGTGATGAACTAAGTAATATTAATCCTATAAGATGCTTGAACAGAAATAAAAATGAGAAGCCCCCTGCACCAGTGAAGAAGTGAGAAGATATCTCTGTACCTTCAGGTGAAGAATGCTTTGCTTTAGAGTTATTCATCTTTAAAAGGTGACACCCCAGGATGCAAAAGTCTAAGACCCATGACCCATAAGCAGCTTGGGAAACTGCTCCTGGGAGGGTCACAAAGGCAGGTTTCTTCGGGCGGGTGTGTTTGTGACAGTTTAAAACCCACAAGAGAACTGTTCTAGGCTGTCAGTGGGACCCATGACTCTAAAAGATACTCTTCCCCTAATGAATTGATGAAAGACTATTGTCAGATAGTGAAACTGACTGAAAATTACAAGTTTTGTTTCTTTATGTTTTTTGTAAGAAAGTGAACAGTTTGTAAGGGGAGGGAAGAGGGGTTTTGAAGTTTTGTTCTGTTTTAGGGTTTTTTTCCAACTTCCTTTTTAGAAAAAAAAGAAATTTGTATTTAGTGTTATTCTTTTAGTGTGTGTTAATAAAACTATTTGTTAATTTTAAGGTTGAGCCTGCTTTGTTTTCCTCCTAGTCTCTCTCCCACAGAAAGAGTAAGTACCAAGACCAAAATTTAGTGAACGTGAAACCACTGCAGGAGCTCACTTGGAGAGGTGCCCGCTGTGACCTGCTGCTCATTAGCACAGAGGGTCTCAACAGCCAAGTGCCCATTGGTGGCCATCTGGGCCACAGCCACCACGGTGACACTGAGCTTAAAACCTCTGGTGACAGCAGGAAAAGTGCCAGAAAAACTTCAACATTGGCTGTGGTAGAAGCCGAGTTCGGGCTGCTCAGGGGAAAGTTACACAGAGCCCATGGGAAACAGGTCTGAAAGGTGCTGGGGTCCATCAGTGCTGGTCACTTTTGACTGAAAAATCCCTGAAGGACAAGTCAGTCATGGGTCACAACCAGTACAGGCTCAGGAGGAAGAAGTCCTTCTTGTCACACTGAATTTTCTTTTGTAACACATTAACTCTCAGAGCTGATCAAGGGCAGCCGGTTAACTTGAGCTTTTTGCATTTCAGTAAAGCTTTCAGTCCTGCCTCTCCCAGGATCCCTGTGTGGCCCTTCTGAAGTACCAATGCCGGAGGAACAGGCCCTGGCTGAGGCCGGAACAACAGGCCCTGAGCCAGAGTTGACCTCTAGAGGAACCTTCAACCCTATCTTTATATATATTCGTTCATTAAGGAAGTTTCATTAGCACTATGACCTATGTGTCTGTTCCTTGACAGAACATGCATTTATTTTTCCATATTTAGAAACTGGACATTTGTTGCAGAGTGTTATTATTGTATTTGCAATAGCGTTATGAGTTATCAATTGACTTTTAATTTCAAAGCTTTAGCCTGAACCCTTTTTTCTGTAATATTGATTTACTCCTGTCATGGGTTAGTAATGTTTGGTATTTTAGTTATAGAAGAAAGTAGACTAATTCTCCAGGTCAGAACTTGGGAATTGCTTTGGAAGAGACAGGGACCTATCAGAGAGTTAGTTGGAATATTGGCATCTGTTCTAACCACTGAAAATTACTAGCTGCAACTTTGGGAAGTACCATATAAAACCCTGTGAATTTCCTGTAGGTGGGTCCTTTTTCTTCTTTCCTTTGGCCAGAGAGAGACAGGTAACATCGAGCTGGGGCTGCTGCTCCTCCCTTTTGGGGGGGAGCTGGCCTGAGGCCTGGCCGGATTCCATCGGCTCCCGGGTGAAAAGGGGGGAAAGGAGAGGTTGCTGTTTTGTAACAGCTACTTTCTTCAGACTCCTCAGGAGCAGGGAGAGATCTCTGCTGGGCCCCTGATAAGAGCTATGGGCACCATTTGTCATGAAACCACCCCAATTTACACTGAGGGGTGGGTTGAGAAGGCATTTATGATCCTGCCTGTTTTTTGTGATTCCTGACTGCTCAGGTGCTCTCATCTCTGATATTTCTGTGACTTCTGCCTCCCTCACCAGAGTGGCCTTGAACATCTAACACTGCAAGCTACAGAGGGAGAGAGACAAAGACTCTGAGCAGATTTAACCCCTTCCTGGCAACATGAAGCTTCCAGAGCTTAGCCCTTCTCTGAGAGAGTAAGGAAGGACAGAGTGAACATAAAGACCAACAGCATGAAGTCAGTAGAGCAAGAGTGAAAAGACTATTAGGACAGAGGGGTTTAGAGTTAGTTGTTCTATTCTTATTTGAGCCATGGAAATGAACTCTATATTTAGATCATTCCTTTAAATCATGGGAAAAATATGCATTTGGGGAGATGATTGTTTTAATTTGTGTGTGACTTTGAGCAGAAGTGTTTGTGATGAGCCAAGTAATATCCTATAAGATGCTTGAACAGAAATAAAAATGAGAAGCCCCCTGCACCAGTGAAGAAGTGAGAAGATATCTTTGTACCTTCAGGTGAAGAATGCTTTGCTTTAGAGTTATTCATCTTTAAAAGGTGACACCCCAGAATGCAAAAGTCTAAGACCCATGACCCATAAGCAGCTTGGGAAACTGCTCCTGGGAGGGTCACAAAGGCAGGTTTTCCGGGCGGTTGTGTTTGTGACAGTTTAAAACCCACAAGAGAATTGTTCTAGGTTGTCAGTGGGACCCATGACTCTAAAAGATACTCTTCCCCTAATGAATTGATGAAAGACTATTGTCAGATAGTGAAACTGACTGAAAATTACAAGTTTTGTTTCTTTATGTTTTTTGTAAGAAAGTGAACAGTTTGTAAGGGGAGGGAAGAGGGGTTTTGAAGTTTTGTTCTGTTTTAGGGTTTTTTTCCAACTTCCTTTTTAGAAAAAAAAGAAATTTGTATTTAGTGTTATTCTTTTGGTGTGTGTTAATAAAACTATTTGTTAATTTTAAGGTTGAGCCTGCTTTGTTTTTCTCCTAGTCTCTCTCCCACAGAAAGAGTAAGTACCAAGACCAAAATTTAGTGAACGTGAAACCACTACAGGAGCTCACTTGGAGATGTGCCCTCTGTGTCCTGCTGCTCATTAGCACAGAGGGTCTCATCAGCCAAGTGCCCATTGGTGGCCATCTGGGCCACAGCCACCACGGAGACACTGAGCTTAAAATCTCTGGTGACAGCAGGAAAAGTGCCAGAAAACCTTCAACCCTGGCCGTGGTAGAAGCAGAGTTCAGGCTGCTCAGGGGAAAGTTACACAGAGCCCATGGGAAACAGGTCTAAAATGTCCTGGAGTCCATCAGTGCTGGTCACTTTTGACTGAAAAATCCCTGAAGGACAAGTCAGTCATGGGTCACAACCAGTACAGGCTCAGGAGGAAGAAGTCCTTCTTGTCACACTCAATTTCCTTTTATAACACATTAACTCTCAGAGCTGATCAAGGGCAGCCAGTTAACTTGAGCTTTTTGCATTTCAGTAAAGCTTTCGGTCCTGCCTCTCCCAGGATCCCTGTGTGGCCCTTCTGAAGTACCAAGGCCGGAGGAACAGGCCCTGACTGAGGCCAGAACAACAGGCCCTGAGCCAAAGTTGACCTCTAGATGAACCTTCAACCTGAACTTTATATATATTCATAATTAACAAACTATCAATAGCAATGGGATCTATGTGACCATTCATTGGCAAAACATTCATCTGCTTTTCCATATTTAGAAATTGGACACATGGCCTTGCTTAGGGGTTTGGATCAATGACAACACCCTTGATTCCCCCTTCATCCCTGGCCAGGCATCAGGAATAACCCAAGAGCAGATTGAAACCAGATGTTCCTGCACTGGAAGAGGTGTCAGCTTGTTTATTCAATGTTATAAAAGCTGGGCTCTCTCACAGCAAGGCTGGAGCCTCTCTGCCTTCAGCTGGAAGCACCACAGGAATTGCCAGTTTATACCAGGAGGGCCTCCCCAGCTGATGTGTGTGTCTGGAGGATGGTAAAGTCTCAGAGTAACCGGTGGGGTATCCTTCTTAATTACTACAGGAAATCTTTGTAGTAATAATTGGGTGTATTCCTGAACTCATCCCTTTGTGATTCTTTGCAGTTTTACATTACAGTAAATTTCACCTTAAGTTGCCGTTTGTGTCTTTTCTGCAGACCCTGGCCCCCCTGGCAAAACACCTTTGAAGTCAGGCCATTCCATGATTCCACGTTCTCACGCTAGCAGAGCTGGCGCTCTCATTGCACAGCTGCCTTTACAGCTTTGGGGGTTGTGATGCTGTCACACAACCCTGAGAATTGTCCCAGTGTCCATTCAGCTGGATACTGGAGAGATTTGTTCCATGCATAAAACATTCCTGAGTACTCAGCTTCTGCCCCACCAAGGCCACGAGACACTTACCAGCACAGGTATCGATGCCGGGGAGTTGGACTCAGGATCCGAGAGCTCCTGCACCCTTCCAGAGCCTTCAGGGGCAGCTTTCCCTCGGGAATCCCTGCAGATTTGGGCAATCTGTGCAAGGGCTGTGGGCTCTGATGCCCCTCACCCACCTCACAGCAGACGCTCCAGTTGGTCCAACAAGAAGATCAGTGGGAAGAAAAGGCCTGAAATCCTAAAGGAAAAGACCAGACTGTCAGAGGAGGCCACCCATCAATGTGGAGGATTTATTCCAGGAAGAACTGGAGCCCAGCCCTTCTCCTCCACTGGGGATTGCCCAGGCAGCAAAGACTCCTCAGGGCTCTTCTGGAAGTGACCAGAGCAGGGTTTCACCTGGGACCTATATCCATGTTCCCTCACCAGAAGGAAGCTGGGCATGCTGGAGGGGTGGGACACAGCAAAGCCCCTGAAGGTCAACAAGGCCAAGTGCAGGTGCTGTCCCTGGGTCTGGGCAATGCCAGGCACAGACACAAGCTGGGAATAGAATGGATTGAGAGCAGCCCTGAGGACAAGGACTTGAGGGTGCTGATGGATGAGAGGCTGCCCTGGGAACATCTGTGCTCTCGGGGCAGCAGACAAGGTGTGGAGGGGGCACAGCCAGGGGAACAGCACTGACAATGGGACAGCACGGGCCCTGTCGCACCACTGCCCACATCACACAGCTGCTGCTGGGGGCAAGCTCAGGGCCTTGGAGAGGGGAGAGAAGCAGTGCAGGGCTTGGATCCCAGCAGCCACTGATCCCCACCTGCAGCTCGTGTGCTCCAACCAGCAGGATGGGGACAGGAAGGGGACAGCAGAAGCTGGAAAAGCCACTGGCTCAAGATAAGGGCAGTTCAGCTACAGAGGAAAGCTGGACATGCTGGTAGAGACAGGAGGGACTTTGGACACCAATTGCCCTTGATGGCCACATGTCCAGCTGCACCATGTGCAGCAGAGAATCAGTGCAGGATGGCTGCTCAGGAAGGGAACTGCTGGCTCAGGGTCACTGCTGCAGCTTGTCCACTCAAGCCATTTGTCCCAGCCCTGTCCCCTACCAAATTCTCTCCCAATGGAGCACTCCCAGCATGGCTTCAGTCTCAGGAGTCAGAGACTGCCCTACACAACATTAACTCCAGCCTGCCACACCATGAACCTGCCCCCAGGCATCCCTGGCAGTCCCTGCACGGCTTCCCATTGCTGCAGGAATAGGGAAAAAGCCCCATGTGACTGTGTCAGTGCCCGCAGAGAGGCACTAAGCACATTCAGGGCATAACTCGGGATCAAGTTCCTTGCTTGGAAGCTATCAAGGGAAGCAGCAAGGCTGGCAGCATGACACGCCGGCATCCCGTTTCATGGGAACAGCACCCGAGAGCTTTTTCCCCAGCCCTGCCCCTGGGAAAGGGGCTCTGGAGGCGCTGATGCCTTTAAGGGGCTGCCCCAGGAAGCAGAGCTCTCTGAGTGGTGACGCTTCGACTGTGAGAGAGGAGAATCCCACCCTCCCTGCACGGGTAGGAAATGGAATGATCCCCCTGGCTCCTGCCATCAGCAGAGCGCAGCCATCCGGCCCCACAGCGGGGCTGGGAGTGCCCGAGCCGGGCACGGGCTGGCGGCATGGAAGGGGCTCCGCAAGGGATCTGTGCTCGGCCAGCCCGGCTGCCAGCTCTCGGGCCAGGCTTTGCGCCTCTGCAGACTTCGCTCTGCCCCTCCATCCGCCCGCATCCCTCCTCCTTCCCTCGCCGCTCCGCTCCCACCCCTCTGAGCCCGGCCCCCCCTCCCAGCTCAGCCCTGCAGCGCACACGGCTCCCCCGAGCTCCCCCAAAGCGGCTGCCAGCAAAGGCGGCTTCCTGCAGCCCACGGAGGAGCAGACACCGCCCGCCCGCTGCCCTCAGAGCCCTCTTCTCCTGCCCTGCCATCTCCCCAGCCCTGGCAAAACACCGGCAACAGGAGGCAGGAGCCCGACAAGAGCCCGCTCCCTGCTGCTCCCGGCCCCACAGCTCATCCCCAGGGCCCTACCTTCTCCCTCCGTGCCCCGCAGCTCCTGGCACGGGACAAGCCCAGCACAGCCCCTCTTTATGCAACACTGACACTCCGGTAGGTGCGACTTCTCCTGATCCAGAGGCAGCAGGGTAATTCCAGGAAATCAGGCGTTTCATTGCCCAGAATGCAAAAGTGGAACTCCTCTTTTGGAGTCAGATTGCGTTACAGTCCAAATTCCACACCAGCTGTGGTTTGAGTTGGCTCACAGTCAACACCGTGTGTTGCAGACATCTGACCCTTAACTCTTGTGCTGACTGCCGGTAATGAAACTGTAAACTGTGAGAGCTGGATATACGTGTAAGAAAAGGAGGAGAGGGTCTTTGGAAAAAGGCCTGGAGAGACAGGACAAGGTGGAATGGGTTCCCACTGTCACAGGACAGTGATAGATGGGGTATTGGGAAGGAATTCTTCCCTGGGAGAGTTGTGAGAGGCTGGGACACAATTGCCAGAGAAGCAGTGGCTGCTGCATTCCAAGACAGGGACACTTTCCACTATCCCAGGTTACTCCAAGCACCATCCCATCTAGCACTTCACCTGTGCCAGGGCCTGCCCACCCTCACAGGGAAAAATTCCTTCCCAATATCCCATCTAACCCTGCCCTCTGGCAGTGGGAAGCCATTTCCCCTTGTCCTGTCCCTCCACACCCACATCCAAAATCCCTCTCCAGCAGAGGAAGCAAAGCAGAACAGACACCTCTGTCAACACTCCCAAGGGCCCCATTTCCCCACTCCCACACATCTACAGAAGGAGGTTGCCCAGAAGCTGGGCACGAGGCCATCTGCAGACAGTTGCTAAGAACCTGACCTCTGGCATCCAACTGCAAGTTTGTACTCAGAAATAGCAGAGCCTGGCTGCAGCTTTCTTGGCAGTGGACATCCCAAACTCGACAGTAACAGAGGACAGAGAGGACATTCAACATGTGACCAGAACAGGGTGCCTGAATTGCTTTTCCCTTGGGATGTGGACACACAAATCCTGCTCCACAGCCTCAAAACAAGCCCTGGAGTTTGGATATCGAGACCTCCAGCCTGCCAGGACCTCAGGCATCACCTGCCCCAGTGTGACAAGTCACAAGTGCTGGAGCAGACACCCCTGGCATTTGTCCAGCCTCAGGGGAAGCCTCAGCACCTGCCAGGCAGGGCTGGCACACATCACCTACAGAGCATGGATTTGGCCCCTCCCTTCCCAGTTTAGCTTAGCCTGTCTCCAGAGGGATCTTTCCAACACCCAAAGAATTCCCTGCTCCTGCAGGAGTGTTACAGGCACAGAACCCCAGGATCACTGAGGTTGGAAAAGCCCTCCCAGCCCATCCAGTCCAACCTGTGCCTGATCCCCACCTTGTCACCAGCCCAGAGCACTGAGTGCCACCTCCAGGAATTCCTTGGACACCTCCAGGGATGGGGACTCCAAACATCCCTGGGCAGCCCCTGCCAAGGCCTGAGCCCCCTTTCCATGGAGAAATTCCTCCTGGTGTCCAACCTGAACCTGCCCTGGCCCAGCCTGAGGCCATTTCCCCTTCCCTGTCCCTGTTCTCTTGGAGCAGAGCCCGATCCCTCCTGGCTGTCCCTTCCTGTCAGGGAGTTGTGCAGAGCCACAGGGTCCCACTGAGCCTCCTTTTCTCCAGGCTCAGCCCCTTCCCAGCTCCCTCAGCCTCTGCTGGGGCTCCATTCCCTTTCCCATCTCCCTCAGCCTCTCCTGGGCCTTCACTCCCTTTCCCAGCTCCCTCAGCCTCTCCTGGACCTCCATTCCCTTTCCCAGCTCCGTTCCCTTCCCTGGACACGCTCCAGCCCCTGCAGGTCTCTCTTGTCAAGAGGGTTCCAGAGCTGCCCCAGCACTGGAGGTAGGTATCAGGGTGGTTATCCAGGTCAATTTCCCCTTATCTCTGATGCTAAACAGAAAGGTCATACCAATAATAACAACAGCCACTGTATGATATCATTAGCATTGAGAGATTTGAACCCTTCAAAAACTGGTGGGGTAGACCCAAAGAGCAGCGGGAAGGGTTGGGAAAAAATTTCCCACGGTGTCATTTCCTCACAGTAGGTACCATTGTTAAGGTAACCCCAAAAACACACAGTTAGTGTATGATAGCCCTGAATCCATGTGCCTGCCTTCCAGAGAAATTTTAAAACCCACAAATCCCTCACCTTGTTAACCCATATAGCAAACTAGATAACAGCCATTGTAGCCTTAATTATAGGGCCCATGTTTAGATAATGGCTGGCAAATGGGAGAAATACGGCCACCACCACATGCCACCTGAACAAGGCTAAGCCAGACCACGATATCCAGTACACCAGAATGTAGGCCACTTAAGAACGGTTATTCCTTTTTCTCTCAATGCCCTCATGCCTCACGTTGGGCACCAAATTCTGTCTTGGTTTTGAAAGACAGTTGTCTGCCAAGGAAAGCTGGAGCCTCCCTTGGAATGGGAATGTAAACCACCTTCCCTCCAGACTATTATAATTTTGCAATTATGGGCTTTCAGGCAAAGATATGGGAAGAGGAGTAACAGTTCTTTACTAGGAATATTTTAAAAAGGGAAATACAAATGAAGTAGTACAAATAAGCAAGGAAGCAAATAAAAATTCTGGAAAAAACCCTGACAGAGTCAGGGATATGACCTGACACCCTGTTGCTCAGGGTGTTGGAATCAGTCCAAATAAATCCTCCTGGAGTAACAGACGTGATTCTGTGGAGTAGAGATGGTCCTGTAGAAAGTCCAGTGGTGGTGAGATGGGTTCTGTCTTCCTCCGGGAATCCAGTGGAAAAACCGGATACCTTGTGTCCTTCAGTCCCAGTTTTTATCTAGCTAGAAAGAGTTGTCTCCTCCCCCACTGTGTGGAGCATGTCCCAATGGGATGATGGAATGTGTCATGTCATTGGTGGGCCCTAATGGCCCATTATCAGAATATGTCCCCCTGGAGGATGGAGGAGTGGTGAAAGAGATAAGAAACACCTTGCCACCTGGTTTTAATGGCTGGGCCAGTATCAGAAGACATCCACCCTCCCTCCCCCCTGGAGTCACAAGAGATAAGCTCTCACTAGATGAAATAGAGTACATATTTTTTTGGTTACATAATCCAAGATAGGCAGGAACATATTCTCTTGGGACAGAGGGAGAAGAAAGGTAGGAAGAAGAGAGCAAAAGTCTCAGCAGGCACAGGCAAGGGTAGCACATGAGGGACCCTGCAGCCTCCTGATACTCCAGCCCAGGCCTGGGGCCACCCCTCCTTGCTCCACTGGATTCTCTCCATTGCACCCAGTTGTGGCACTGGGTCCCCCCACTCACTCCAGCAGCTGCACTGGGACATTCCCCATGCAGCTCTGGAGGTGACACTCTGGTCAGGGGCCCCTTCACTCCCAGTCTGACTCCAGGAGCTGGCCCAAATCCCCTCCCAGCCCATGTGTCCTCAGTCCCTGGCACTCAGCCCTTGCACCACATGCTCACACAGCCCAGCTCTGGCTCCTGTCACTGGCTCCAGGTCTGCTTGGCCAGGGCTGGGCTTGGCAGAGTTTGGGCCCGTTCCCCTTTTGTCCTGCAGCTTCCCAGCTGAGCACCTCCACAGCACAGACCTCGATGGGATCAACCTTCTCAGCCCTCCATGTGTGTGACAGGCCAGGCTTGGTTCCCAGCGCTGCCTCTCTTGGCACCTGCCACTGACATTGGTTTCCCTGGATGTTGTGGTTTGGGGCTTCCTGCCCTCTCTGCTCTCCCTGCAGACAGTGAAGCTGCTCCTGGAGCAGAGACCCTGAATGGAGCAGAGCCTCTGCTGCCACACCCCCTGTCCCAGTGCCACCCCCTGTCCCCTGGCCATCTGTCCCCTGTCCATCTGCAGCACACAGAGCTCGAGTCACCCCCAGCTGTGGCTCCCCTGAACACAAAGGAGACACAGAACAGTGCAGTCCAAATCAACTCCTTTATTAGCAGAGCCTGCAGGGGATGAGGCTGAAGCAGCCCTTCAGCCAGCTCTCCAGGAGGGCTTGGCCCTCGCATTGCCAGCAGGGTTGCAGCACCTGCACAGCAAAAGCCCCCAGAGCTCCCTGGGGCAGAGACAGCTGGTGCCACCTTCTCCAGAGCACGGCTCTGGTGCCACCAGCAACTGGACAGCACCTGCACTGGCTCCAGGGCTGCTGCAGAAGGTGCTGGCAGACAGTATTCTCCACATGGGGCATTCCAAAGGGTTTTGCTTTTGGAGCAGAGAGGCCAAGGACAGGAGCAGCTCCTGCCAGGGCTGAGGGCTGGAGGGAAGGGCAGCAGACCCAGGCACCTGAGCAGGAGCAGCTGCCCTGGACAGAGACACAGCACCTCCAAGACAGGGAGTGAAAGCACTGCCTCAGCCCTGGCGCAGTCGTGTCACTGCTTTCCAGAGCCCGGAGCCACAACAGCTCCTGCTGGGAGAACAGCCTCAGTTGATCCAGGAGGCTGCAGTCAGGGAGGGAAGGATGATGCCCAAAAGCCAAGCAGCCCAGCTTGCAGCCAGCATGGAGCTGGCCTCAGGTCCTGCAGCCCTTTCTCCATGCAGGACACCTCCTTGCTGCAGGAAAACTGCCTTTGGGGCACTGTCCCTTCTTGGCTCACAGCAGCTGATCCAAGTTGGTCTTGGAGTGCTGCCTTTGCCCTTGCCCTGGCCCTTTGGTTCAGGCTTGGACACGAGGCAAATTGCCCCAAGGAGGGGGTTTGTTTTGGCTCTAGGAGAAAGCAGAGGGAAATGCTTATGGCAAGAAGGCAAGAGGATTCACAGTTTCTCATGAAGCGAGGATATTGCTGAGTGATGGCTGCAGTATCTTATTTCACCAAATTTGGGAGCATTTGGATACAATTGTCTTCACTGGGTTTGATAACATCATCATTGTAACTGCATTTTGTGGAGAGCCTGGTACAAAGTTCTCCTCAACTGCAATGCCACTGTGGTTCTTCCTTTCCATGGATGTGGCCTAACTCCTGTCCAGCTCAGACAGTGCTTCCTGCTTGGTAATTCTCTGCCATGACTCAGGGATTTCTCCTTTACCCTGAAATTTCCCATCATGCAAATCTTCCAGCTGTGTCTTGAAATGAGACACAAACCATTTCCAGTACACCTGCATGGATGAATCAGGAAGAATTTTCCAATTGGAAAGAGGAGGTCCTGCATCACGGTATGTCTTATATGAGATCCATTTGCCGTTATCAAACCTGAATTTGAGATTCGTTGCAACAAGGCTGGAACAAATATCAATGACCAGGTGGTTTGTCCTCTGCCACATGGTTCCCCTCAGAGCTCGTGGGCGATGGAAGACAACCTGATGGTCTCCATCGTGATTCCACATGGTGTTTGTGCAGACAGCCCCACAAAAGGGACACTGCACCAAGCACCCCGAAAAATGCTCAGCCAGGATAGTTTGAGGCTGCCTTGAAAATGAGCTCAGGTCAGCATTAGGAAATTCTTTCTTGAGCCTGTCCCTCAGGTCATCCAGAGCTTCTGCCATGACACTGCTCAGGAACTCAATGTCAGTGACCTCCTGGTGCTCGATGCCCTTCAGGTCACTTCTGGGCAAGTTGATCACCTCTGTCAGTTCCCTGCAAAATTCATCCAGCCAAAGAGAGACTTTGTCTTCTCTGTCTTTTTTGCCTTTGACAATTTGGGTTGATAAAGTAACAGCTGACAGAATGTTTCGATAGAGAAGATTGAGGGAGGAATCTAAAAACTTCTCCAACCTCTTGTTCTCATCTGAACAGTAACTCTGAACTTGAATAGCAATATATTTGCGAAAAAATTCCTCAGGACACATAAGGTAGCTTTTGAAATACTCAAAATTTTCTTGTTCTGCCAGGTATCTCAAGATGCAAACTTCCAGATTGGCTCTGCTGCCCTGGAAATCTGGGAATTTGCCCTGCATGTCCTCAGCAATGTCCTTAGCTGTCCTCTCATAGACCTCCCGGTGAAGAGCTGGTTCAATCTTGTCACAAAGGAAATGAGCAAAAATTGTGATCGAAGTGGCTCCTTGGCAGGAAATCTGGAAACATTGGAAGAAATCTTCTCTCTTGCTGCTCAGGTACACGACTGGGTCATTTGCCTTTTGGAATGCTTCGTGCATGGCTTTAAACCTTTCTGCTGCCATTTTGCACAGATGCAGAGACAAATCGAAGCTGTACTCTCTGGTAAAAGTACATTTTGCATTGCTGGGGATGGAGTTCACACCTTTCTGGACTTCATTGAGTATTTCATGGATAAAAATTCGACTGTAATCGCGTTTCTCCTGTTCTTTCTTATCAATGTTTGCTCTCACACCTGCTATGATCTTGTCTGTGATGTGCTGAAAGTTGATCACATCAGCAGTGAAAATACTCCGGGGATCTGGGATAAAGCCTAAATAAGTTTTCTCCATGATGTGTTTCTCCTTGTCAAAAGAAAATTGTTTGTCTTTGGGAAATGATATGATCTTTGCATGGACACCTGGCTCCTTAAAGTGCTCTAGAAGGACACCTTCAATTTCTGCATCAATATCCACCCGTTCTGGAGGAGGAGCAGCACGGGAGACTTCGGTAATCCAGCTGTTCCAGACAACAGTAAAATTGTCCATCAGTTCTCTCTCACTAAGGCTCTTCCCTTTCAGAGTAACAGCCAGCTCCCTACTCCTTCTCAGGAGCTCATCTACATATTCCAACTTCCGGGCATCCAGTTTCCTCTGCTCCTTCTGTAGCTCAATGAGATTCTCACATTTCTTTTTCGTTTCATGAAGAAGAGTCACTTTTACTTCTTTCAGCTTCAGCTCTGTGCTTGATTTCCACTGCACCAGTATCTCACTGTCTTTGTCTTCACTGAAATACTTTTCCACTTCCTTCTCAATGGCATCACTTGTCTCTTGCACCTCCCCTTCAAGCTCTTCTCTGGTGACATTCTGCAAGTCCCCATTGCGAATTTTGTTGTCCAGTCTCATCTCTACATCTAAAATGTGACTTCTTAGCCTCCAGGTCCACTGACTAAAGGCACTTTCCAGTCTCCTGTACACAGCAATCTCCAGGGAATTCTTGAAGCTGAAAACAAAGTTTTCATTCAGCAAAGCATTCCAGAGGTCAGCAATACGATCTTTCAGGCTCGAGAGCCTCAAAACGCTGTGCTGTGACTGCTGCTTGGCGGCCTGGAGGATTTTACTCTTTAGTTGCTGGACGTTCTGGCTGTAGCTGGGGTTGGGTGGTGCCATTGGGGGGTTTCCTTCCCACAGGTGAGCAAAGTAGTGAATGTGGGTGTTCACATCAAAGCCAATGACATCGCTGAAGGAGGAGATGTCACAGAATTCCTGCTGGGCTGCTACCACGGTCATTTCATCCAGCTTTTCCTGCAAACGCCTTTGTCCTTCCATGTTCTGCTCCTTGGCAGTTATTTCTCCCACATTTTGGTGGACAAAGAGGCAGCTTGGGGAAAGATTGACTTTCTTCATCCTCAGGAAAGCCTGCACAGCGATCTGCAGAACATCTTGCATTTCTGACGGATTTTCTCCAAAGACATTGATCACGGTCAAGTTGCCAACACCAATGACAAAGGTGGCCAGCTCGTTGTCATGGTTCAGGGACTGTTTATTGGCCATCTCGATGGCACGAAGTCCCTCTGTGTCAACCACCAGCACAAAATCAAAGCCCAAGTCTTGCTGCAGCTCCTCGCCCACTGGGATGAGCTGCATAAAGGCTCCGCGGGTGCATCTCCCCGCGCTGACGTTGAACTGCAGCCCAAACATGGCATTCAGCAGGGTGGATTTGCCGGTGCTCTGGATGCCCAGCACAGAGAGCACAAACACTCGTTTGTCCCCCAGCCTCTCAATTAAGCTGTCAAAGATTGCTCCCACCCATTGCAAGGGCAGGTAAGAAGCGTCCCCATCCATCAGCTCCACAGGATACCCCAAAACCATCAGCTCTGCTGCAATTTCTGGCAGTTTGACATAATTGTAATTCTTTGTCTCCATTAATTGCAGAGCTTCATAAATCTGCCCTGCTTCTCTTAGAAGATGCTGCAGGCCAATGGATGAATCGTTGATTTCATCAGAGAGGGCATCCAAGCGACTCGGCAAATCAGCATTAACCTTGGTCTTTTCCTGAGTCTTCTTTCTTGACAGGATTTCAGACCATAACTCATGATAGTCTCTCCTCAGTTCTTCAAGGCGACCACAGGACAGCTCGTCCATAAAGACCTTCATCCACTGCAGGAAATATTTCTTGGTATCTGCTGGCTGGGCCTGGAGAAAGCCAAGGAATGATTTCATCAGTGGGTTGAGAGGAAAAGCTTGCTCAAGTTGCTTTCTTCTTATTGCTTTCTTCTCATATTCAATTTGGCTGCGATGGTGCTCAATGCTCTTATTCCTCTTTTCCTGCAAGCGAGTGAGTTCCTTGTCCTTTTTGCACCACTGGTACCACAGTTTTCCTTGAAGCGGCAGCAGCTGGGATTTGATCTCAGAGAGCTTCTCTTTCTTCAGAAGGTCCACCAGCTCCTTTGCCTTTGCTTTGGCTGTCACACATGTGGGTTGATCTATATCCACTATGAATCCGTGCTGGCGAGCTTTGTCCATGCAGGCATCCAGGCTGAAATGTGGATTAGAACCTTCTAGGAGATCTCTGATTATGTTGGTCAGCTGGTCCATGAGTTGTGCTTCATTTCTGTTCTTGATCCCTATTTTTATGTTTTTACTGGATTGTCCAGCTGAAACATTCTCTTTTTCCGTGAGAAGACAAATCAAAGGCCGTGGTGACTGCAACAGGTCCTCAAGAAGCTTTTTCCCCCTGATGTCCATGTGCTTTGAATCTGGCACAAGAGTCACATTGACAGCAGATATCTCCTGCAGGAACTGCAGCTGTGCTCCGTGATCCCTGGCATCTCCATGCAGGTTGCAGAAAGCCACGCAGCACTCAAAGGTGTCATCAGGGCTTCCACGGGGGCAGTACCAGGCGATCTCCACCACCCCTTCCATCAGCAAACGCTCTCTGGTGCTGCCTCTGCACTGGCGGTGGAAGAAAGTGTCATGTTTGCGTTTGCTCAGCAGAGCGTTCAGGAGCTGAGACTTGGAAGAGGAGGCCGAGCTGCCAATGCGGAAGAAGGACACAATGGGTGTCTGTGCCTGAAAGATGAGTTTGTTGTTGTAACTCTTTGTTCCAGTCTGTTTTCCTGACTTCTCCGCCTCTTTCCAGCTCCTTTGGATTTGGCTGAGGGTGTAGAGCGGGAACTCGATGCGTGAAGTGCACGGGTTGGGCACCAGCAGAGGCAGCGCCAGTTGGCAGAAGGCCAGCTTGGTTGCAAGGGTCTGCCTGAGGAAGTCATCAGCACAATGGAAAATGGCCATCTGCAGGTCCATGGGGTGCACATGGCTGTCCCTGACTGCACCTTCAGGGGCTGCTTCCTCCAAATCAGCAAAAAACTCTTCAAAGGAGTCTGAGTCTTGGTGCTCTTTTGTTGTGGTTTGTGGCAGAGATGCAAGTTTTGGTTTGCTGTCATCCCTGCAAGTCAGGTACCTCACCTGGTAATCCACAGTTAACAACCTTTGCAGGAAGTAACATGGCAGTTCTGTGTCCTTGCTTGGCTGGCTGTCCTGCAGAGATATCTTGCAGATGGTGCGGAAATCTCCCATCCCCATTTTTCTTGGATAGCGACTTTCGAGTCCAAGGTGCTTGAGTAGCTGGAAGAACTCCTGGTTTGCAATGGCTTCATCAGATTTGGATTCACCGCTGTCTGACTTGGATTGGTATTGACTGGGAGGCTCAGGTGCTATAAAAGTGTGTTGCAGGTCAATGAGTATGTTCTGCATCCTCTCTTCATCCAATTTCTCCTCCAAGCACCCACTGATCAAGGAATGCAAGTCCCGTTCCAGCATCTCCCAGTCTGTGCCTCCACTGTGCTTTTGGAGAAGATTCTTTATCCGTGGGGACCACAAGCCTTTCATGTGATCTTCCATGAAAACTAATCGCTCCCTCTTCTGCTCAGGGGACAGCTCTTGACTTTCGGGTGTCACACTCAGACCCAACAGCAGAAGGGAGGCCTCAGCTCTGTCGGCATCTTGCTCCTTCAGGTTCACGTACTCCTCATGGGCTGCTGCCATTTCCTTGGCCATGTACTGAATTTCTGGGTGTCCAAGGAGATGCTGGAAAGTGCTGCTTTCAACCTGGTACCCTGTGCTGCTCGCAATCAAGAGCACCAACAGTTCCAAGTCCTTCTGAGCCCGTTCCTGGAGAGACTGGAGGAAGGAATAAATGGCGAGGCTGCTGGTCAGGGTGGCTTCTATCTTTGCTTCATGAACGGCAGAAGCAGAGCTTGCTGGTGCATAGGTGACAGCATGGATGTGCTCCTTCATTTGCTGCAGTGTTTTGATGAGGTCTCCAAGCTCAGAGACTTTGGGAGATCTGGGAAGTGGGTGCCCAGCCTGGAAGATCCATTGCATAATGAAGGAAGCCTCAGGGAAGTCCTTGACAGAGTAGATATAAGGATCCAGGAGGCTTCTCAAAATTACCTTGATGGAGCTGGTGTTTTCTGGAGGTGACTCCTGGCAGCTGCGCACGGTGTTCACCAGGAAGTCCTGCAGGGCTTTGTCTGACAGGCACACGTTGATCCACACACTCGGGTTCCTGGTTCTTGCATTCAGATCATCTTTTAGCTCCATCAGTCTAAGCAACTTTCTTTCATCCACCGTCACCTCCCAGGTCTTCACAGTCCCCATGAAATCTCTGGCCTCTTGCACTGCAATATCTATTTCCTTCCCAAAAATGGTGCCTATGCTCTGATTTGTCAGCTTTTTGTATGCATCCCTGAGGGCTCTGCTCATCTGACCCACGGACTTAAAATCCCTGCTGTGATTGTACAGGATGACATCCCACACTGGGACCAGCTCAAAGCCACGGTCAATAACGCACCACGTTGTGTTATCAGACATGAGCCCCGTTTTCCACTGAGGAAGAGAAGCTGTGTCTGGTGGGCCCCCGGTGTTGACTACCGAGAGATGAATTGCTGTATGGGAACTTTCTCCAGCTCTTCCCAGGACAGAAGCCTTTGAGCTGGATTTAGAAACATCCAGGGGCCCTGCCGCACTGGCCCTGAAGTTACCCCAGCTGGCCCTGACAAAGCTGTTCAGTGCTTCAGACGTTTGTCGCTTCATCTCTTCTCTCTGCTCTGCTCGGAATCCTTCTGTGGATGCCTTCCACCAGAATATCCCCCCAAAGTGGAGGGGACCCTGGTTTATGTGGGACCCAAACCTGCTGAAGAACCTCTCACATCTCTCCAGCAGGGGGGCCTTGTCTTCTTGAGTGAAGCACAAAAGCTGCTCCATGTCTTGCAGCTCCTGCAGAGCCGCATCCGAGAGGCAAAGCTGATGTCTTTGGAAGTAGCAGGAGGCCAAGGGGATGTACCAGTACTTCGTGGTGCAAAAGTAGCTCTGCTCAGAGTGGGACTGGTGGGTGTCCTGTGACTGTGAGGAGGTGATCTTATCTCTGCCTCCTCTCAGAATGACCCTCCAGAAGTCAGCTTCGGCAGAAACGCTCATGCTGAACCCCAGCTGCTCCATGGCCTTGGTGAAAGTGGATTCTGCTGCAGAGGAGGAGAACTCCTTCCTCTCAAGCAGCGATCCTTGCTCTGGACCAGTGAGCTGGAATCCCTCAGGAACCCTGAGGAGCTGCTCTCGCGTTGCCAGGACATCTGCAGGTCTGCTGTTTCTGTAGATGCCCTGCAGGGCCAGTCCCCCCGACGCCCGCCTCAGCACCTCTGTGTCAGGGATGTTCTCCATCCTGACTGCTGACAAATCCTGCTGCTCCAGCTGCTTCTGCATGCTTTGCAGCATATCCGCCAAGGGTTTCTTTGGTGGTGGCCAGAACTCTTTGGGAATCTCCATGGCTTGCCACAGAGTCTCTGCTTTCTTCCTTATAGCCTCCTGGCTTTGCTTGCGACTCTTGAGCATTTCAGTCAGATCCTTCAGGGCTTGTTTGGCCTTTTCTTGTCTTTGCTTTGTCTTCTCCAAGTGCTCCTTCTGCACCTCTTTAGTGGTTGTTTTCTCATCTGGTATTTTCAGGAGTTTCTGGAGTGCCTTTTTCTCCCAGGGGTGTCGTACCTCACACTCCAGCCTGAGGTAGTCTTTATATTCCAGATGTTGCAGGGCTTCTCTGCACTTGATCCCCAGGATCTGCATCACCTTGGGCAGCCAGTATCCAGCATCCAGTCCTTCCTTCTGAAATGCCTCGGCCAGGAGCTGTGCCTTTGCATCCCCCTCTTGTGTGTCCTCCTGTGAAGTCATGTCTGTGGAGGAAGAAAAGACATTTTGCCTAAAGTGTTGTCAGAGGCTCCATTCTCCTGACAGAGGCCCTGCAGCTGCTGCAGCCCTGGGGATTGCTCCCACCCGGCTGCTGGAGCCCAGCCTGGGATGGCACAAGAGCCAGGGTCTCCTTCCCAGCACACTGGATGTGCCTGTTGCTTTCCTGTTTGCAGGACCCACCCTGAAATTGAGTGTGAATCCCAGAGAGCACAGAGACAGCAAAGACACACAAAGATAAAAATACTGACACAGAGACAGACACACAGAGACACACAGACACAGCAACACACAGCCTGCCCTGGACCAAGTCCTGACTTCACCATCACCCACATCCTCCCAGCAGAACTGCCCAGTTCCCAAGTGCAGACAGCCAGGGGCATTCCTGGCTCCCTGGAGCACTGCCACAGCCCCTGTGCCCATCCAACAGCCCTGCCTGCATCCTGCACCCTCTGCTCAGCCCCACACCTGCCCTGCTCACTGCCTGGCCCAGCTGCTGCTCCCAGCACACGGATGCAGTGCTCACACACTGCCCCCATGGGCACCCCACACTCCCCAGACACACTCCCCCCATGCCCAGCATGGCCACACGGGCTCTGAGCTGTGCTCCTGCTCCAGCTGCCAGCACAGCTCCTCCCTCGCCCCACTCACACCTCTTGCCAGGAGCTGCTTCCTGGCACACTCAGGGGGCCCAGCCCAGTGCAGGGGCAAAATCCACCTTGTCCCTGGCCACAGCTGTGCCTGGGGCATCCTGGTGGCCCATCAGGAGTGACTGGAGACTTTGGGAGCCCACTCGGAGAGATGCCCTCCATGTTCTGCTGCTTGTTACCACATGTCCTAGGGTGACTTTATTGTGCTTGTATCCCCAATCATCTGTTCTGTTTATGTTGGATATTTTGTTCTGTACTTTTAAGACTGGTTCTGAGAGCAAAGCTGGGAGAAGGAGAAGCACGGAGTTTGTTTTGAGAAACAGCATCCACTCCTACATGTTGCTGTGTGTCATTTGGTTTCATATTGTATTTCATTTTTGTATTTGGTTTTATAATGGTTTCTTCTGTACTCCCCTGTTCCCTTGAAAAATGCAACATCCCAAAGTTTGTCCCTGCCCTTTTCCCCCGCCCATTCTCCCACACTCTTCCCCGTCCCCTTCCTAGAATGTAATCCAACTCTGTTCCACTCCCACCTTATCCCTGACTGGGTATTGTCTTGTCCCCGCCTTTAGCCCCTTCCCTGGATATAAGTCGCACAGCATGCAGCCCTCGCCCTCTCTTGGTTTGGGCAGTGAGATGGGGCTCCTGACCCAGGCTGGGCCAGGACCACAGAAGAAAGACTGAATAAAGTCTTGGTTTCTCCCCGGAACAAGTGCAGACCTTCCTTTGCCATCAACGGGGTCTCACTCTCACTCCTCAGGGAAAGGTTCTCGGCCGCTCCTGGGTTTTAGGCCCCCGTGGAAACCCTTCCAGCTGCGGTTTGTCACTCGGGCTAGCTGGGGCGAGAACGGAGCCAGAGAGCTCTGAGAGAGAGAGACAAGCCACACCTACACCTTCCAGCTCCTGGACTGTGTTCGTCTGAAGCACGGACAGACGTTGGGACAGAGATCTCTTTGCTTTTAGTTAGTTTAGCTAGCTGAGGCAGAGAAGCTCCCTGGACAGTTTTGCCCTCTTTTTCTTGGCACTGTTTAAATATGCTCTGGACTGAAAAACCCAGAAGAGCAGCACGAGCTAGTACCTGTGGCCAACTGGACCCTGAACGGCATTTTCCTGTGCTGGAAGAACTGAAAGGAAACTGAGTGAGCCCAGCTAACCCATGGCAACGACCTTCTCAATTTGCAATCTCACTTCCGAACGAGACGTTTTATTGTTTCATATTATTCATTCTTTTTGCTTGTGGGCACTTTGTTGGTCAAATAAATAGTTTGTTCCACTTTTCTCTGAGGAGATTTTCTCCTGGACTGATTGGGTTTGCTTCCCAGAAGGACCTCTTCAGAGGCTTTCTCCCAGATTTGCCCTAAACTAGGAGACCACAGAAGGTCTCATCAGCCAAGTGCCCATTGGTGGCAATCTGGGCCACAGCCACCACAGAGACACTGAGCTTAAAACCTCTGGTGACAGCAGGAAAAGTGCCAGAAAACCTTCAACCCTGGCTGTGGTAGAAGCAGAGTTCAGGCTGCTCAAGGGAAAGTTACACAGAGCCCATGAAAAACAGGTCTGAAAGGTGCTGGTGTCCATCAGTGCTGGTCACTTTTGACTGAAAAATCCCTGAAGGACAAGTCACTCATGGGTCACAACCAGTACAGGCTCAGGAGGAAGAAGTCCTTCTTGTCACACTGAATTTCCTTTTATAACACATTAACTCTCAGAGCTGATCAAGGGCAGCCAGTTAATGTGAGCTTTTTGCATTTCAGTAAAGCTTTCAGTGCTGCCTCTCCCAGGATCCCTGTGTGGCCCTTCTGAAGTACCAAGGCCGGAGGAACAGGCCCTGACTGAGGCCAGAACAACAGGCCCTGAGCCAAAGTTGACCTCTAGATGAACCTTCACCCTAAACTTTATGTATATTCATAATTAACAAACTATCAATAGCAATGGGATCTATGTAACCTTTCCTTGACAAAACATTCATCTGCTTTTCCATATTTAGAAATTGGACATGTGTCCTTGATTGGGGCTGTAGGATCAAAGACAACTCCCTTGGTTCCCCCTTCATCCCTGGCCAGGCTTCAGGAATAACCCAAGAGCAGAATGAAACCAGATGTTCCTGCACTGGAAGAGGTGTCAGCTTGTTTATTAGATGTTATAAAAGCTGTGTTCTCACAGCAAGGGTGGAGCCTCTCTGCCTTCAGCTGGAAGCACCACAGGAATTGCCAGTTTATACCAGGAGGGCCTCCCCAGCTGATGTGTGAGTCTGGAGGATGGGAAAGTCTGAGGGTAACAGGTGAGGTATCCTCTTAATTACTACAGGAAATCTTTGTAGTAATAATCGAATGCATTGCTGAACTCATCCCTTTGTGATTCTTTGCAGTTTTGCAATACAGTAAATTTCACCTTAAGTTGCTGTTTGTGTCTTTTCTGCAGACCCTGGCCCCTGGCAAAACACCTTTGAAGTCAGGCCATTCCATGATTCCATGTTCTCACTCTAGCAAAGCTGGTGCTGTCATCCCACCATTGGTATCGATGCCAGGAGCTTGGACTCAGGATCCGAGAGCTCCTGCACCCTTCCGGAGCCTTCAGGGGCAGCTTTCCCTCGGGAATCCCTGCAGATTTGGGCAATCTGTGCAAGGGCTGTGGGCTCTGATGCCCCTCACCCACCTCACAGCAGACGCTCCAGTTGGTCCAACAAGAAGATCAGTGGGAAGAAAAGGCCTGAAATCCTGAAGAAAAAGACCAGACTGTCAGAGGAGGCCACCCATCAATGTGGAGGATTTATTCCAAGGAGAACTGGAGGCCAACCCTTCTCCTCCACTGGGGATTGCCCAGGCAGCAAAGACTCCTCAGGGCTCTTCTGGGGAGGTGACCAGAGCAGGGTTTCACCTGGGACCTATATCCATGTTCCCTCACCAGAAGGAAGCTGGGCATGCTGGAGGGGTAGGACACAGCAAAGCCCCTGAAGGTCAAACAAGGCCAAGTGCAGGTGCTGCCCCTGGGTCTGGGCAATGCCAGGCACAGACACAAGCTGGGAAGAGAATGGATTGAGAGCAGCCCTGAGGACAAGGACTTGAGGGTGCTGATGGGTGAGAGGCTGTCCTGGGAACATCTGTGCTCTCGGGGCAGCAGACAAGGTGTGGAGGGGCCAGAGCCAGGGGAACAGCACTGACAATGGGACAGCACAGGCCCTGTCCCACCACTGCCCACATCACACAGCTGCTGCTGGGGGCAAGCTCAGGGCCTTGGAGAGGGGGGAGAAGCAGCATAGGGCTTGGATCCCAGCAGCCACTGAGCCCCACCTGCAGCTCGTGCACTCCCACCACCAGGATGGTGACAGGAGGGGGACAGCAGAAGCTGGAAAAGCCACTGGCTCAAGATAAGGGCAGTTCAGCTACAGAGGAAAGTTGGACATGCTGGCAGAGACAGGAGGGACTTTAGACACCAGTTGTTTTCTTTGGGCACATGTCAAGCTGCTCCCTGGGCAGCAGAGCCTCAGTGCAGGATGGCTGCTCAGGAAGGGAACTGCTGGCTCAGCTTGTCCACTTGAGCCACTTGTCCCAGCCCTGTCCTCTCACAAATTCTCTCCCAATGGAGCACTCCCAGCACGGCTTCAGTCGCTGGAGTCAGAGACTGCCCTGCACAACATTAACTCCAGCCCTGCCACACCCTGAACCTGCCCCCAGGCACCCCTGGCAGTCCCTGCACGGCTTCCCATTGCTGCAGGAATAGGGAAAAAGCCCCATGTGACTGTGTCAGAGCCCGCAGAGAGGCACTAAGCACATTCAGGGCATAAGTCAGGATCGAGTTCCTTGCTTGGAAGCTATAGAGGGAAACAGCAAGGCTGGCAGCAGGACGGGGCATAGGGAATGCCGGCACCCCGTTTCATGGGAACAGCACCCGAGAGCTTTTTCCCCAGCCCTGCCCCAGGGAAAGGGGCTCTGGAGGCGCTGGTGCCTTTAAGGGGCTGCCCCAGGAACCGGAGCTCTCTGCCTGGTGATGCTTAGACTGTAAAAGAGGAGAATCCCACCCTCCCTGCACGGGGAGGAAATGGAATGATACCCCATGGCTCCTGCCATCAGCAGAGCGCAGCCATCCGGCCCCACCGCGGGGCTGGGAGCGCCCGAGCCGGGCACGGGCTGGCGGCATGGAAGGGGCTCCGCAAGGGATCTGTGCCCGGCCAGCCCCGCTGCCAGCTCTCGGGCCAGGCTTTGCGCCTCTGCAGACTTCGCTCTGCCCCTCCATCCACCCGCATTCCTCCTCCTTCCCTCGCCGCTCCGCTCCCACCCCTCTGAGCCCGGCCCCCCCTCCCAGCTCAGCCCCGCAGCGCACACGGCTCCCCCGAGCTCCCCCAAAGCGGCTGCCAGCAAAGGCGGCTTCCTGCAGCCCACGGAGGAGCAGACACCGCCCGCCCGCTGCCCTCAGAGCCCTCTTCTCCTGCCCTGCCATCTCCCCAGCCCTGGCAAAACACCGGCAACAGGAGGCAGGAGCCCGACAAGAGCCCGCTCCCTGCTGCTCCCGGCCCCACAGCTCATCCCCAGGGCCCTACCTTCTCCCTCCGTGCCCCGCAGCTCCTGGCACGGGACAAGCTCAGCACAGCCCCTCTTTATGCAACACTGACACTCCGGTAGGTGCGACTTCTCCTGATCCAGAGGCAGCAGGGTAATTCCAGGAAATCAGGCGTTTCATTGCCCAGAGTGCAAAAGTGGAACTCCTCTTTTGGAGTCAGATTGCGTTACAGTCCAAATTCCACACCAGCTGTGGTTTGAGTTGGCTCACAGTCAACACCGTGTGTTGCAGACATCTGACCCTTAACTCTTGTGCTGACTGCCGGTAATGAAACTGTAAACTGTGAGAGCTGGATATACGTGTAAGAAAAGGAGGAGAGGGTCTTTGGAAAAAGGCCTGGAGAGACAGGACAAGGTGGAATGGGTTCCCACTGTCACAGGACAGTGATAGATGGGGTATTGGGAAGGAATTAGTCCCTGGGAGAGTTGTGAGAGGCTGGGACACATTGCCAGAGAAGGAGTGGCTGCCCCATTCCAAGACAGGGACACTTTCCACTATCCCAGGTTGCTCCAAGCACCATCCCATCTAGCACTTACCTGTGCCAGGGCCTGCCCACCCTCACAGGGAAAAATTCCTTCCCAATATCCCATCTAACCCTGCCCTCTGGCAGTGGGAAGCCATTTCCCCTTGTCATGTCCCTCCACACCCACATCCAAAATCCCTCTCCAGCAGAGGAAGCAAAGCAGAACAGACACCTCTGTCAACACTCCCAAGGGCCCCATTTCCCCACTCCCACACATCTACAGAAGGAGGTTGCCCAGAAGCTGGGCACGAGGCCATCTGCAGACAGTTGCTAAGAACCTGACCTCTGGCATCCAACTGCAAGTTTGTACTCAGAAATAGCAGAGCCTGGCTGCAGCTTTCTTGGCAGTGGACATCCCACACTTGACAGTAACAGAGGACAGACAGAGGACATTCAACATGTGACCAGAGCAGGGTGCCTGGATTGCTTTTCCCTTGTGATGTGGACACACAATCCTGCTCCACAGCCTCAAAACAAGCCCTGGAGTTTGGATATCGAGACCTCCAGCCTGCCAGGACCTCAGGCATCGCCTGCCCCATTCTGACAAGTCACAAGTGCTGGAGCAGACACCCCTGGCATTTGTCCAGCCTCAGGGGAAGCCTCAGCACCTGCCAGGCAGGGCTGGCACACATCACCTACAGGGCATGGATTTGGTCCCTCCCTTCCCAGTTTAGCTTAGCCTGTCTCCAGAGGGATCTTTCCCACACCCAAAGAATTCCCTGCTCCTGCAGGAGTGTTACAGGCACAGAACCCCAGGATCACTGAGGTTGGAAAAGCCCTCCCAGCCCATTGAGTCCAACCTGTGCCTGATCCCCACCTTGTCAGCAGCCCAGAGCACTGAGTGCTACCTCCAGGAATTCCTTGGACACCTCCAAAGATGGGGACACCAAACTTCCTTGGACACCCCCTGCCAGGGCCTGGCCGCCATTTCCATTGGGAAATTCCCCCTGATGTCCAGCCTGAATCT
Source organism: Delichon dasypus (assembly GCA_037837765.1). Taxonomy (NCBI): domain Eukaryota; kingdom Metazoa; phylum Chordata; class Aves; order Passeriformes; family Hirundinidae; genus Delichon; species Delichon dasypus. The sequence continues at coordinate 1,494,435 of JBBAXF010000003.1, forward strand.
CCTTTGGCACAGCCTGAGGCCATTTCCCCTTGTCCTGAGGAACATGGGGGGGGAGGGGGGGTTGAGTTTAGTTTCCCATGGAAAAGTGCCTCCATTCATGTCCAACCTGCTGTGCCTGGCACCAGACTTCTGACACCTAGGATTTCGCGTGGATGAGAATTTCTCCCAGATGCAAGCTGCCACAAGTTGGAACCCTGGCTGCCCTTGGAGTGCCAAATGACTCCTACAAACTGACATCAGTTTTCTGGGAGCAGAGCCCGACCCCCCTGGCTGTCCCCTCCTGTCAGGGAGTTGTGCAGAGCCACAAGGTCCCACTGAGCCTCCTTTTCTCCAGGCTCAGCCCCTTCCCAGCTTCCTCAGCCTCTGCTGGGGCTCCATTCCCTTTCCCAGCTCCCTCAGCCTCTGCTGGGGCTCCATTCCCTTTCCCAGCTCCATTTCCTTCCCTGCACATGCTCCAGCCCCTGCAGGTCTCTCTTGTCAGGAGGGTTCCAGAGCTGCCCCAGCACTGGAGGTGACCCAGCAGTGCCAGCACAGGGGACGGGCACTGCCCTGTCCCTGCTGTCACCCCAGAGCTGGCACAACCCAGGGGCCATTGGCCTCTTGCCCACCTGGGCACCCCTGGGCTCCTGTCCAGCCGCTGGCACAGCACCCCAAGGAAATCGTCTCTGGCACCATTAAACCATGACACCCTCTCTGCCAGCACTGCACGGCTTCCTTGGGTTCAGGAGCTCCTCAGTGTCCCTTCAGGAGCAGCCAGAGGATCATTCACCCTCTGCCCCTGCCAGCCTGGGACAGCAGGAGCACACTCCTGCCTCATCCCCAGCCACCAGGAATACGCACACTGCAATCTGAAACCATCTGGACTCCTGACTCCATGGCAGGAGAGACCTGGCCAGGGCTGGAAACAGCCTTCTGTACTTACATAGAGCAATCAGGGCAATTAACAACAAATATACATCCACTCTGGCAACATGCAAAGATACTCCATGAAGTGATAAATGATTATACATCTGGGTCAAACTCGCTTATGGGAGACAGTTCCATCTTGATTCCCTAATCTAAATTGGTTATAACAATTATTCATGAGAATCTTGTTGTTAAGAACACTCATTTTTGTGTACATACATATTAACCATTGCTTTTTGAGGTGTGTAAGCAAACCAGAGCCATTTATGATGATTGGAAGAGATATCAACTGAAATACAGAGTAGGAAGAGGAACATATTTCTGGAGATTAAACACACGATAATTTGTGAAAGAATCCAGAAAAGGAAAAAGAAAAGGGGTTATTGAAATCTAAGTGGTGTGTAATGAAAAGTTAACCACAAGTAATATTGTAACAAGGGCAAGTGAGATAACATGTGCCATGCAGTGCAAGATAGCACATTCAGCAGAACTTGCAAACTGCAAAATTAGTTAAAACCAAGTTGGAATGAAAAACAAGAAGCACCAGGCATGTGTTGAAGACACGTAAGAAGTTCAAATGTGAGGAATACTACAGGAGCCTTCATCAAAAGACCACCAGAAGACTGACGACCACCACAGAAGGAACTTATGCATGTGCAAAAACAACAAACTGACTTATTAAAGAAGTATGGGTATTAATCTATTATCGATACCCAACTGTGACGGACAAAAACTCTCTAACAGTTTAAAGTTAGAAAGTGTATGTTTATTACGGCCGGGCAGCACAGTGGGATATTTCCCTAATTAGCACTGCGAAATTCACAGGTAATTACAAAGCCTTTTATTTACCAAAGTGTTGAATACCCAAAATATAAATACATATTCATACCCCTGTCACCTCCCATTGCTCACTTCGTATGCTAATTGGCAAAAAGGCTATTAAGCATGCCTGCTTTGTTTCTTAAAATGAGTCGGGGGTCTCTTCTGAGGAGGTCTCACCCAAAATGAGGAAGTAAGATGAGTCTTCCTCATTCTGACCTTTCTACCTTTTCAATGCATTCATGACAAATGATTCCTTGGTAGAACTTAGAGTTTCCTGTGTTCAATGGATTCTTTAAGCAGGAAATCTGCAGCTATCTTATGTCCTATTCACCACATTTTGTTTTTCGTTACAAGCACAACAACATAAACATAAATCTGACAAGAAATTAGTTACAGGATCCGGGGTAGCTTATCTAAGATCCAGCTTCTGTTAACTGTGAACAAAGATCACCTATCTCCTTCAGCTAATTCAGCAACTTATTATTTTCACTTTCCTAAAAATCCTTAGTTCCTCAAAATTAATGTCTCAAAACTGCTATAAAACCATGACACAGCTTTATGCAATATTGCCATTGTCACTAGACGGACACCAAAACAACGACACTCATGCAGTCAGGGCAAAAGAGCAAGAAGAAGAAGCAGCGTTTATTTCTCGACCTTGATTTTTATAGATTCTGGACAATGACCAGGGATTGGAGAATGAGGTTGCCACCTCTCCGACCCCACTGGTCAAACTAGAAGTCCATCAATTGTCCCTCCTCCAAAGAGGAATTTGAAAACAGCTTTGTTTATGTTACAATCTGTGAGAAACTCCACTACAAAAACGCAAACTCAGAAGGCTGAAAAAGAACAGGCAACATTTCACCCCCTTTTCCATTAGAAAAAAAAGAAAAAGAAAATGAACAATGTTCAGTGCCTGCTTGTGGAGGGACCATCGGAGTGATCACTCGCGTCGTCTGCATCTGAGTCATCACACAATGGTTCATCCACTTGATGACTTTCATTTTGGTCACAGTCTCCAGCTTGCCTGTTGGCCAGATTTTCCCTTTGTGGTCGCAGGTCAGGACAAACACACTTCACAGGTACCCAGCGTACCCCAGTATCTGTGGATACACACGCATACCCACACCCCAAAGCGATAAGGTCATAGGGACCTTCCCACTGTTTGGTGACTAAATTCTGCACGTGAACCCTTGCTCGAGGCTGATGCATTGTCACCGAGAAACACAAAGAAATCACACACAGACAAGAGATTTCTGCAGAGGTTCCTCCGATCCAGCTTCTAGCTGAAAGGGCAGAGAGAAGAGACCTCCTTGTTTATTCTTTTACTTTTTATACATTTTTGGGTCTAGCAGAAGATTGGCTTTTTGGGGTTTCCACCCCTCAGCCTCAGTGGCCAGACCAATTGTCAGTTACAATTGTTTTCAGGTTAGAAATATGCAAACAAAGGACAAAGAATGAAAAACAAAGGATTTGTTTATATTACTTCTGTGGGAAAGGTAGAAAAACTGCTCCAATATTCTACAGTAACTAAAGATCTGACTCCATTTATGAAAATCAAAAGGCTAATAAAGAAACTCAGAAAAACCAGGGTAACAATGCATCTCGTCCAAAGCCTGTCATGAAAGATGATGGTTCAAAATGACAGGATTATTGGAATTCTGCAGCACCGTAAGGTGATTGACGGTATACAAAGCTTTTGCCAACTGATTCTGCGGGGTTTCACCCTGCATTCCCCATTTTTGTTTTGGAAGATCCCGCTTTAGAGTACCACGAGCACGTTCTACAACAGCTTGACCAGTCGGAGAATGAGGGATACCAAACTTGTGTGACACACCCCACAACTGCAGAAACTGCCGTACCTTCTGCGAGGTGTAAGCAGGACCATTGTCGGTCTTCACAGCAGAAAGTATGCCAAGAACAGCAAAGGCTTGCCTCCAGTGGGCAATGACATCCACGGGTCTTTTCTCCAGTGTGAGCAGAAGCCCACATGGCAGAGGGGAAAGTGTCAACAGTGACATGCACATACTTGAGCCGGCCAAACTCGGCAATCTCAGTGACATCAGTCTGCCAGATCTCGAAGGCCCTAAGGCCTCTGGGGTTTACCCCTGCTGGCAAAGGCGCAACAAGCACGTAACAGTCGTCACGCAACTCAAAAATATCACGGGCCTCAGTTGGCATCAACTGAAACTGCTTCTGCAAGGTTTGTGCGTTCTGATGGAAAAACCCATGCGATGCCTTGGCCTGCGTGAGTGTATCAGGCTGAAGTGCAACCCACGCTGGGTTAGCCAACTTGTCACCCCTCACGTTACCTTCCGCTACGAACCCTGGCAAATTGGTATGACTCCTCACATGCAGAATGCAGTATGGATGAACTTGAGCCTGAATGGCACACCACAGGGTCTCCAGCAAATGAAACAAAGCAGCATTGCTGACCTCCTTCAAAACTGAATGACCCAACCGCTGTGCTATGTCGGCCACATAGGCAGAATCCGTGACCAAAATGAAAGGTTCCTGGGAAACTTTTTGAAATGCCGTGACAGCAGCCCTCAGTTCAACCAATTGGACTGATTCATTCTCATGACCTTCCAGAACCTGCCACTCAGATCCATCCCTCCAGCTAACAATGGCCTTGCCTCTTTACTGTCAGTAAAGACGGTGGGTCCTTGGAACAGGATCCTGACTAATTTTGGGCCACAAAGAAATTTCTGTGAGTTTTGCCATGTGCAATAGCTTGTGGCTCGGCAGACGATAAGCGATCTGTCCAGAAAAGTTTTCCAGAGCACTTTGCAGAGAAATACTGTTTGCAAAGCTCCAGTCAAAGTCCTCCCGCTGTACCGGGAGTACAATCTTTGCGGGATCTGCACCTATCAATTGCAAACACCGTTGCTGGCATTTGATTATCAAATGAGCTATCAGCTCAAACAATGCGGTTGCCGTCTTCTAAAGCTGATGGGACAGGAGGACCCATTCCAAGACGTGCAAGGAATCAGACCATTTGTCACTCCATTGGCCAATGATGCCTGTGGGATGCAAATCTGGAGAGGTGATGAAAACGGTGACATCAACGGATGGGTCAATGCAATGAACTTGGTGAGCAGAAACAGCTCACTGAACCTCCTCCAGCACCTGATGTGCCTCAGGTGTCAATGTGTGAGGTGACTTCAAATCAGAGTCTCCCTTTAACAAATAAAACAAAGGAGACAGTTGTGCCATGGTCAGTCCCAGATACGGACGTAAGCACTTGATGACACCCACCAATTTCTGGGCATCATTCAGTGTCTTCACCGAATGCACAAATCGTACCTCTTGGTGTTGGACCGTTTGTTCTAAATTTTTGAACCCCAAATATTTCCAAGGAGATTGTTGCTGAACCTTTTCTGGAGCCACCTGCAGCCCATGAGAATGCAAAGCATTGAGCAACTGAGGCTGTGTCCTCAACAACTCATTCTGGGTGGACACAGCCACCAACGTCATCCATATAGTGATAAAAATGAGCACCAGGAAACTGCTTGTGAACTCCAGACAAGGCTCGGGTCACATACCATTGGCATATGGCCGGTGAATTGTGACAACCCTTGGGGTAAAACTCTCCACTGATATCGCTGTGCAGGCTCAGCATTGTTGATAGCTGGCAGCAAGAAGGCAAATTTTGATCTGTCATCAATATGCAAAGGAATTGTAAAGAAGCAATCCTTCCGATCCGTGACAAGGACCGGCCAGCCTGTGGGAAGCATGGTGGGTGACGGCATACCAGCCTGCAACGTCCCTATGCTTTCCATCACGGCACTGACCATCTCGAGGTCTTGTAACAACCTCCATTTCTCAGACTTCTTGATGCAGAAGACAGGAGTGTTCCAGGGACTGGTAGAAGGCTCCAGATGGTCCTGGTCCAACTGCTTCTGAACCAAGTCACGAAAGGCGACTAGTTTGTCTTGAGGGAGGGGCCAGTGGTTCTCCCAGTTTGTCCATCAGCCACCATATGAGGCGTAGGACACTCTGCACCCTTCATTGCAGTGGCCCCCATCAAAAATCCGTCTCTATGCAAACCCCCCACGTGGCCAGAACATCCCTCCCCCAGAGATTGGTACAAGTTTTGGTTGTGACATGAGGCCAAACAATGGCCGTCTGTCCCTCTGGGTTCGTGATCATCGCAGGCTGCTGGCTCACATAGCATTGCGCTGTTCCTGCCAACCCCACGACAGACATCTGCACCCAATCCAATGGCCACTCCGGGGGCCAAGCTGTAGAAATTGCTTCACTGCAGACTCCAGGACGGTGTGGATGAATGTAGACAAGAGATCTTTGAAGTTGGGTTTTAGAAGATGAGGTTTATTGTAAAGGATATGAGGCCTTGCTCTGAGCTGCCAGACTGCAGCTCGTGGCAAGGCCTAGGAGGTGGCAGAAGGGAGAGGAAATTCCAAGAGAGGAAAGTCCTCGGGGAAGGGTGCCAGGCAAAGTCCAGCCCCCTGGGGACCCCTTATCAGGGGGCTTCAAGATGGGCTGGAACAGGACTTGGGCCAATGGGGTTACAGATACCTGATACTTCAGGGGAGGGGTACAGGTGTGGGATGAACCATACATTGAGGGGTGAGACAGAACATTCCATTTGACCTCTGGGTCTGGTTGCAGGTAACCTTCAGATGGTCACCTAACTGTTTTCCCAGACATCCAGTAGCTCTCAAACATCAAAACTTGCTTTCAATTCTATCTCACTTACAGGTTTCACATTCTCAGAGTCTAAGCAGTCATATTTATAGGGCTTTCTGGCTTCATCCTCCCCAACACCAAGTGGCAAGGGAGAGAATCGTGATGTCTGCACCAATGTCAAGGAGCCAACAGAGGTGGATCTCTGGCGGTGTCACACAGGGTTGGACAGGGTACACACCTTCTCAGGATGGTCTTTGGTCAGGACAGCTCTCCAGTGAACCTAAGGCGGTCCAGTGGATCTGAAGCCGCCATCTCCCCGCAACCAGTTCTCTGCTCTGTGAACAGAAGATTTAAAAGGCACAAGTTGAGCAAGTCTGGTTCCTTCAGGGATAGTGATGGGGGGGGTGGATGTGGAAACCATGGCATAAATTTGTCCCGTAAAGTCTGCATCAATGAGTCCCAGATGCACCATGATACCCTGGGCGGTGGCACTAGACCTCCTCATGAGGAAACCACTCATGCCCTCACCCAGAGGACCAAAGGCATCCAGGGGAACTTTGTGCACTCCACAAGATTCTAAGATGACTGTTGCTGCTGTGCAGACATCGAGACCTGCTGAGCTGCAGGTGCTGGATATAAGCCGACCAAGCAGACCTCTATCCACTTGGGGGTTGGAGAGAATTTTTTCTCTGAGTGTGTCTCCCCTTCGTGCCTCGCCTCTTGTTTCACGAGGTTGAGAAAGGCTGACCATTAGCATGGACTGTCACCTTACTGACATTCATGGTATGATTCAGTCCTCCACACCAACTGCAGAAAAACAAGGCAGTTGTCACCCTCTGTATTTTCTTTCCCTGTTTCTTGCTGGCTTGAGCATTCCCCTGCTTTCACTGCCCGCCCTGCAGCGCAGTCCAGGCCGGCCGCAGAGCAGTAGCCATGGCAGCCAACTTACAATCTGTGGTGCCTACCTTTGCACAGGCCTCTGCCATTTGCAATACTGAAGGATCACCAGGAAGAGCCTCAATGATCCCCCTACAATCAGCCTTACAGTTAGTTCTTGCAAGGTGTTTGAGCAAAAGCATCCTTGTATTCAGATCCTCCACCTGCCTCTCAACAGAGGCAGTCAACCTCTCTGCGAATTGCAGAAAGGGTTCCTGAGCCCCCTGGAAGCCCATCACAAAGGATTTCTTTGGAACAGCCATTTCCATGGTTTGAATCAACACTGCCATTCCTGTTCCTTGGCACTGGTCAAGCACAAAAGGGTCAAGGGCAACCTGCCTGTGAAGATCAGCAACATTGCCCATACCCAGCAGCACATCAGTTCCAATCACACGCCTGGGATCCTGCTGACCCAGCGCAGCATTCTGTACTACGACTCTGCCTGCCAACTGAGTCCATTTACATTCAAAGATGTTGCATTCAATTGGCTGAAAAAGAACAAGGGCCAGACACTGGATATCACAGGGTGGCTGTCGCCTAGCAGTGTCCTCTGCGCCTAGCAGGCGCTGGCCGCAGGCTAGCTCAGATCACACACTGCTGCTAACACGATTAGGTTGGGGTTGCAGGCTGGGCAAGCAACTGGGCAAGTCATCTGTGGGGTCTTGGTTCCCCCACACCAGTGACTGGACCAGATGGTGTCACGACTGCAGCAATGGATAAAGGGTCGACTCTCTCAAGCAGGGTTGAAAGGTGGTTTATTAAAGGGAGTCTGGCAAGGAGCTCCACCTCTGACGACTGCTGCCTGAAGAGAGCCCTGAACAAAGCTTTGCAACAGCTTATAAACAGGGGAGGATCAAGGGGTGGTGACAGTGGGTCAGTCAATGAGAGAACAGGAGGGTGTAACAGGGGGTGTTAACTCATAAACAATCATCCAACCACAAGAAGGGAGTAGGGGATTTCCCAGGCACCAGCCTATCACTCGACGCCCTCCCTGGATCTTTCCAGAAACCAGGAAAGGGCCCTGAAGTGACAGACAGGGTGCCCAAGAGGAGAGAGAGGGGATTGTCAGGGACAAGTGGGGGAGTGGGATGATTGACAGAAAACGATTTGTTATATAACAACTCATAGGGGAGGAACCATTACATAAAACAGGGGGTACAGTGGAAAAAACCATTACAACTTCTTCTAACAACACTAAAATGTACAGAAAATGCTTTAAAACATAATAAAACAACTTTTGCACCGCCACATCTCCCCCTTTTTTGTTTTTTAAGAGGAGGAGAACTGGAATGAAGGAGGAAGATACTCGGAGTCTGGGTACAACTCGGCAAACCACTCCTGTTGTGTGGGCCACCCCATTTGATGGTCTTCTTCGTCGGGTTTCCTTCCTTCCTCCGAGACGTCCTCTAATTCCATGTCCCCTTCCATGTCTAGCGCTGATGGCATCGTAAGTCGGTTGATCGAGGGGGAGTGAGTGGTGCTTGAAATTAATTTAAATAACATTCTCTTAATAATACCAAAAGACATCATGACTAATAATAGGATAAACAAGATTAACAGAATAGTCTTTAAAATTGAACCCGCTGTCATAGTTTTAATTTCAAACTGGGCGGAAATGTTTCTGCTTACTCAGGGACATCAGTTGTTGGGGGGCTCCTTTTTAGGAGCTTAAATTCTCCAGCATTCAGGTGGTTTTAGAGTCCTGGCCCTCTGCAAAGCTCTGTGCCAAACACAGGAAAAGACGGAGCCTTCAAGGTTACGTGCTTCGATTATTAGTTCTTATCTTACAATTTTCTCAGTGTCCAGAAGATGTTTGCCACAGCTCAGACATCTGGTGACTCTTCCCGTCCCAGGGCTGTCCTTATCTTTAATACTAATTGCTACATGTTCGATATTTACTATTTATTACCAATGTCTAGCACTATTACTAAAAAGGTCATCTTTACTTTGATCCAATCCTCACAAACTACTTTGTGCTAACGTCACTGCAGAAATGGAGTGAGGGAAGAAGAAAGAAGAAGAAGGAGACAACGCCTCAAATTCTCCATCTTGTCCCCATTCACTTCAATGCTAAAATTCCAAACTCAGTTTTTTCACCCTGTGATATACTAAACTACAATCTTTCACACACTTGTGGCCTGCAATGCTTCTTGCAGTGCAAGAAGCCTCTCCCATGGACTGAATTCAAATCCAGTGTCTCTCTGAGCTCTGGGCTGTAGTCCTAGACTCCCCTGCCCAGGTCTCTGACCCTCCAGGGCAACTAAAGGAATGCCCTGGACTCCAACACGGAAACACTAATTAATGTAGTGGTTTTACGTTTACTAAATGTTGGTCTTGGTACTTACTCTTTTTGTGAGAGAGAGACTAGGAGAAAAATAAAGCAGGCTCAACTTTAAAACTAATAAATAGTTTATTAACTATAGCCGTGTCCTCCCACACCTGGTAGGCATGCAGGCTAGCTCAGTTCTGCACTGCCACTACGAGGATCGGTCGGGGTTACAGGCAGGGCAAGTAACCTCCTCCCGGTGGGCTCTTGGTTCCCCACACCAGCGCGTGGACCTGATGGAGTTTGCGACTGCGGCGAAGGAAAAAGAGTAGTCTCTCTTTAGGCAGGGTAGAAGGTAGTTTATTAAGAGGAGTCCAGCAAGGAGCTCTGCCTCAGACCACTGCTGCCCAGAGAGAGCAGAGATCAAAGCTTGACAGCCACTTATAAACGGGGGAGGGCTGACAACAGGTCAGCCAACCAGGGAACACGGGGATGGAAACAGGGGTGTCAACCTTTGAATCACTAACAAATCACAGGGGGGTAGGAGGGGATCCCTCGGGCACCAGCCTATCACTCGACACCTCTCCTGGATCTTTCCAGAATCCAGGGAAGGGTCTCAAAGTGACAGACAGGGTGACTACAAGGAGGGGGGGGATTGACAGGGATAGGTGCAGGGAGGGAATGATTGACATATAACGTACGGTTATACAACCAACTCATAAGGGGAAAAACTATTACAGAAAACAGGGGTATACAATAGACTAAACCATTAGAAAAATAACTTAAAATCTTACAAAAATAACTTAATAACTTAATAAAACCACTCACACACCACTACATTTAGCATACACTAAAAGAATAGAAAAACAGAAAGTTGGAAAAAACCTAAAATGGAATGAAACTTCAAAAAACACTTTTCTCTCTCTTTACAAACTGTTCACTTTCTTACAAAACAACATAAAGTGACAAAACTTGTAATTTTTAGTCAGTTTTATTATCTGATAATAATCTTTCATCAATTCATTAGGGGAAGAGTATGCTTTTGAGTCATGGATCCTTCTGCCAACTTAGAACAGTTCTCTTGTGGGTTTTAAACTGTCACAAACACAACCGCCCAGAGAAACCTGCCTTTGTGACCCACCCAGGAGCAGTTTCCTAAGCTGCTTATGGGTCATGGGTCTTAGACTTTTGCATTCTGGGGTGTCACCTTTTAAAGATGAATAACTCTAAAGCAAAGGATTTTTCACCTCAAGGTACAGAGATATCTTCTCACTTCTTCACTGGCGCAGGGGGCTTCTCATTTTTATCTCTGTTCAAGCATCTTATAGGATATTAATTATTTCATCACAAACACTTTTGCTTAAAGTCACACACAATTTAAAACAATCATCTCCCTAAGTGCACATCTTTCCCATGATTTAAAGGAATGACTTTAAAATACAGAGTTCATTTCCATGGCTCAAGTAAGAATAGAACAACCAACTCTTCAACCCTCTGTCCTAATAGTCTTTTCATTCTTGCTTTACTGACTTCATCCTGTTGTTCTTTATGTTCACTCGGTCTCTCTTTACTCTCTCAGAGAAGGGCTAAGCTCTGGAAGCTTCATGTTGCTAAGAAAGAGTTAAATCTGCTCGGAGTCTTTGTCTCTCTCTCTCTCTGTAGCTCGTGGTGTTAGATGTTCAAGGCCGAGCTGATGAGGGGGGAAAAACTCACGCAGAAACATTAGAGATTGGAGCGCTCAAGCAGTCCAGAATCACAAAAAAACCCAGGCAGGATCATAAATGCCTTCTCAGCCCACTCCTTGGTGTAAATCAGGGTGGCCTCAGCCTAAATGGTGCCCATAGCTCCCATCAGGAGCCCAGCAGAGATTTTTCTCTGCTCCAGGGAAGTTTGAAGAAAAGTAGCTGTTACAAAACGGCAACCTCTCCTTCTCCCCCTTTCACCCGGGAGCTGATAGAATCCGGCCAGGCCTCAGGCCAGCTCCCTCCAAAAAGGGGGGGAGCAGCAGGCTCAGCTTGATGTTACCTGTCTCTCTCTAGCCAAAGGAAGAAAGAAAAGAACCCACTTACAAGAAATTAAGGGGTTTTATATAGTACTTCCCAAAGTTGCAGCTAACAATTTCAGTGGTCAAAGTAGATGTCAATATTCTAACTAACTCTCTGATAAGTCTCTGTCTCTTCCAAAGCAATTCCCAGGTCCTGACCTGGAGAATTATTTTACATTCTTTTATAACTAAAAAACCAAACTGTACTAACCCATGACACCCACCCAGTCCAATAGTCCCCAGTTGGAAAAAAGCCCACCCAGCCAGTCATTGGTCTTTATTTTCATGCTCCTGACCATGTCCCGGATCTTCTGGATGGCATCATGTATGTTCTCGGCCTTGGATGACAAATTGAAACAGCAAAGCCCCTCAAACTCCTCGCACCGGTGTCTGTGGAGGAGGAGTAGATAGTCGATGGCTGCACAGTTTTGTAGCGTGGCCTACCTTGTTATTTCCTCATCTGATAAGAGATTGGCCAAGGCGTTGGAGGTTAAGTTTGCCTGCTTCGCCACCCAGCACTCTAGGTGGGCCAATTCACCTAGAGCTTTTGCGATCGACACCCACGGTGAAAAGACTGTGATTGCTACTCCTTTTGATTTAGACCAATGAATAATTTCTGAGTCACAGTCGGAGCCGAGCACAGACAGGTCTCTTTTCCTAATGGCCAATTGGGTAGAATTTTTTCTCTGCCAATCCATAAGTGTGGTTTTGTTGGGTGAGAAGAGGCCCAACCGACTGAAAGTACAAGGACCTCTGATCAGGCGAGAGGGGATGCCTGCCCATGCCCTGTCCCCACAAATTAAAAACACACCCCTAGGAAGGGCCAGGGGGTTTGCGTCGTGGGTGGTCGCCATCTTCACGTGGGCAATACGGTCACACCACTTTCCGGCAGTATACGCACCCCTGGTCTGGTATACAGATTGGAAAAACCTCTCCTGGCCTTTAGAGGGGGTTAAAACATAAACTGAACACAAAAGGAAGCATTGGAGGAACCTAAAAGCTCAAGTTCGGTAGGGGGCGAACTCAAAGCCGAAAGGGTAGATACATATTTCCTCCATAAAATAAATTAGTTTTTAACTGGGAGATTAATTTTAATTTCAACAAAAGATTCTGGAGGGGTATGCCAGTACATGGCCTGACCCGTGGAAGCACCTTCCTGATTGAGTTGGTCAGTGATTTCCAGGAGCTTTGATAGAAACTCCTTGGGTCCAAAAGGGATCCCCATAAGGCAGGTCGTGAGGGGGCCGTCTGCTGACGTGGCTGAGAGACATATATGGTCTCGTCCCATCGCTCGTGCAAGTGTCGCCCACACGTTGGCCTTGGGCTGCGGGAGAAGCCATCCGCTGGCCGGGAAGCACAGGCTGAGGATCAGGCAGGCTCCGAGGATGAGATGGAGCTCCCTCGGAGCTGGGGATCGGGCTTTGGCTGGATTCATCATGAACTGAAAGCACATTAAAAAGAGTACTGAGGGGTTAGAAAAAAGGGGAGCTCTTTCCAGCTGTTATCTTCCTTTCTCTTCCACCTCCATGCTTCCTGTGTGACCTGTGGCATCCTTTTGTTTTTGGGACCCTGAGACTTTCAGGACGTAGGGCCTCACCCACTTTGATGGCAACCACTTTGGTCCCATGGGGGTGGACACGCAAGCGTATCCACGATCCCACGTAACCAGATCGTGAGGCCCTTCCGCCTTTCTGGTCTCGGGGTTTCTGATCATGACTGGCGGACTTTCTCTGATGTTAAACTGTTGGCTTGCACCAAAGTGACGCACCACTGGGGGGTTTAAACCCTCAAAGGAGCAATTTAAAAAATTGATTGTAAACAAAGCCCTGGATAGATTGAAGGCAGTTCTGTCTTTAACACTTGTTGCTGATGGAGGACCCTTTTGATGTCCCTGTGGGTCCTCTCAATCACGGCTTGACCTGTGAGGGAGTGGGGGATGCCAGTCTTGTGTTCCACTCCCCCTTGCTGCAGGAAGCTGCAGAATTCCTTGGAGCGATATGCCGGGTCATTATCAGGTTTTCGCTGCCTTGGGATTCCCATGAAGGAGAAGGCCTGGACGAGGTGTTTAATTGCATCCATAGACTTCTCCCCTGTGTGGGCAGAGGCAAAGACTGCTCTAGAGAAGGTGTCCACTGACACATGGATGTAATTAAAGCACCCGAATTCTGGGAAGTGTGTTACGTCTGTCTGCCATACCTCACAGCTCTTCAGTCCTCTGGGGTTGACCCCAGCACTTAGCGTTGGTAATGCGTGCTGGGTACAGGATGGACACGCAGCCACAATCACCTTGGCCTGTTCCCGGGTGAGGTGGAACCGGCGAACAAGACCAGGCGCATTTTGATGGAAGAGTTGGTGGCTGAGCTTTGCCTGTTCAAAGATGTTAGGCAACAGGGCCATTGCAGCAGGGGCAGTGAGAGCATCAGCCCTCCTGTTTCCCTCCGCAATGAACCCTGGCAAATCAGTGTGCGATCTTGTGTGCATTACATAAAATGGTTGCTCTCAGTGGGAGACAAGCTTTACTAGTTTTGAGAGCAAGTTGAACAATGCAATGTTGGACATTTCCTGCAAAATGGCTTGTTCCACCCTGGATACCACCCCCGCTACATAAGCAGAGTCAGTCATCAGATTAAATGGTTCGGAGAACCTCTCAAATGCCCGGGCAACTGCGGCCAACTCAGCAACTTGAGGCGATCCTTCCACCTCAGCAACATCTGCCTCCCACTGCTGAGTTTGAGGTCTTTCCAAGTCAAGACTGACTTGTGGGACCTTCCGGATGCATCAGTAAACACGGTCAGGGCTTCGAGAGGTTTCCGGCTCCGAATGCTTTTCAAGGATAACACAAATTTGGCATCCTGGTGAAAAATTTTGTGGGCAGGCCGATGAATAGAAATTTGTCCTGTAAAGGAATCCAAGGCGAACTGCAGTGCCTTGTTCTCTTGAAGTAGGTGTTCCAACATTGCCTTTGTAATTTGGCCTGATCTTAAACTAATTGGAATGTGGATGCAAGCAAAATCACACCCAGCCAACTCTCTGATCAGGGATCTTGTCTTCCAGATCAGCTCCGCAACCAACTCCTGTGGCCGCGTCATCCTCTTGGACCTTTGGTGGCTAAGGAAGACCCACTCTATGATTAAGAGTGGATCCTCCCCGCCTCGGTCCTTCCTGGCAATGTTCTTCCACTGGAAGATCACCCCGTGGAGGTGTGGCAGTCTTCCCATTATTATAAATTTGAAAGGCAGGCCCGGGTCACATTGGTGGGCCTGCCTGGTGGACATACAGTCCTGAACCTTCTCTAAAGCTTTCCTCGCCTCTGGGGTAAGGGCCCTAGGAGAACTGAGCTCCTCTCCCCCTTTCAATAAATAGGAGAACTGAGCTCCTCTCCCCCTTTCAATAAATCGAAAAGGGGGGCCAGGTCTTCGGTGGTAAGACCTAGCCAGGGTCTCACCCAGTTTAACGCCCCACACAGCTGATGGACATCCGCGAGGGTGCTAACCTTTGTTCTGATCTCCAATTTCTGTGGCACTATGGTCTGCTTGCTGATTTCCAGCCCGAGGTATCTCCAAGGTGGCATCCATTGAACCTTTTCCTCTTGCAGCTCAAACCCTGCAGCAATCAATGCATTGATTGTGAGGTCAAGTGCGTGGGACAGAACGTCATCATTCAGGGCACACACAAGGACATCATCCATATAGTGATGGATGATGGCCTTGTCCGCAGCTGCGCGGACAGGGGACAGCAAGGAAGCCACATACCATTGGCAGATGACTGGGCTGTTCTTCATTCCTTGCGGAAGCACCCGCCAATGGTAGCATTTCCTTGGGGCTTCTCAGTTGATAGTGGGAACTGAGAACGCAAAACGTGGGGCATTGTCAGGGTGCTGGTGAATTTGAAAAAAGCAATCTTTTATATCAATCACTGCCAATTGCTAATTTTCAGGCAGCGTGGTTGGGGGAGGCATCCCTGGTTGGAGTGATCCCATGTCCTCTATGACATTGTTAATTTGGTGGAGGTCCTGAAGGAGCCGCCACTTATCCTTCCCCGGCTTTTGGATCACAAAAACCGGAGACTTCCAAGGGCTGTTGGTTTCTATTATATGGCCCTTGGCCAACTGCTCCTCCACGAGCTCCTTGAGTGCCTTTAATTTTTCTTTTGATAGCGGCCACTGCTCTACCCAAACTGGAGAATCTGTTAGCCAATTCAGTTCCTGGGTAGGGCGCTCCTCAGCGACCACTGTTGAAAAATCCTGCGAGGGGTCGGGTATGTGAATTTTGACCCCTCACTGGGCCATGAGATCTCTGCCAAGCAAAGGTTCCTTGTAATTCAAAACAAAAGGGCGGATATTAGCTAATTGCCCTCTCGGCCCCTTAATTTGTACCATGCTTTTTGATTGTTTTGCTAATTGAAGTCCACCTACACCTTGAATGTGTCCGACCACGTCCTGCAAAGCCCAATGTGACGGCCAGTCTTTAACAGGCATGATCGTCACATATGCCAGAGTGTCCAAAAGGCCCGTGATTTGCAGGGCCTCCCCACCCATGCTAAACTCATAGGCCACCTGGGGCCTTTCTTCAGTGATGGCTTGCACCGGGCAAGCCACCGGGGCTTCTCGTGTGTTGTTGGGCCCTCGGGTGGGAATTACCTGAGCTATTATCTGTCCTTTCGGTAGGTAAGTTGGTGGGTGGGTGCAGCGCAGCCAGAGAATGAGGCTCCCAGGATTGTTGACTGGTGTGGCTGGGAGGATCTCGATCTCTTGCGGTGTGTGTTTGCAATCCCCGATAACGATGAACTCACCCTCAACGGCAGGCCAGGCACCCTGCTCCTCGGTGTTCACCGAGATGAAGGTCCAGTCAGCATCCTTTAGATGCAAGCCTTCGGAGAGCCGCAACCTATGAGGCTGATGAACTGAATCAGTAGTCAAAATAGGTAATGAAAGGTCATGGTCAGAAAATTTTGTCACATCTGATAAATAGTTTTTCTTGCCTTTTGCTGGATCAGGCAGCGTATCATTGGCGCTCCTCCCCCTTTTCTCTCCCCCTCCTGCCTGGTCCACCCTATTTTTCTCATCACGCCGGGTGGACCTGTGCTCCCCCCTTAGTTTTTTCGGTTGGGCTTCTGGCCCAACGACCCATCTCTCCCTCCTCCCCCTTTTTTGTTTTTCAGGGCCTCTATTTCTTCTTTCAAAGGGCATTGTGATGCCCAATGTCCCACATCCCCACAGAGGTAGCACCGCTGCCTGTTAGGCGCATAAGGTCTTTTATGGGGAGTCGGTGTTGAGGACGGCTGGGTGACATCAATGGCAGCAACTTTCGGAGCTCTTGAGTGGTGGTCGGTGTCACCTGCTTGCATGAACAGCACCTTGATTTGGCACACCTGTAGCATCTCCTGAATGGTCGGAGGGGTGTCTAAAGGAAGACTCAGAATTGCATCTCTCGACACCAAATTCAAATTTGCAAACGCCATTTCCCTTAGGATCTCCTCTCTCACTGACACATTTGGCACTTGAATTTCAACAGCTCGGGTGAGCCGCTCTACAAACTCTGTAAAAGACTCTTTAGGTCCCTGTACAATCTTAGAATAGGGAACAACTGGGCCGTCGGAGACCATCCCAAAAAAGGTTGTTAATGCGTTGTCCCGTATTGCTTGGAGGGCTTTAAGTGGGATGGACGCGGCTTGGTCTATCGGAGACCCCCAATGTCCCTCACCCACTAGGTGTTCAAGGGTAAGGGCATTCCGATCCTCATCGACCGCAGTTTCTGGGTCAGTGAGGAGACCTAGCAGGGCGTCTCTCAGCAGCTGTTTCCATGCCACCTCCCGGTGTTTGAACTCTGTGGAGTTCATAAGGCACGAGAACAGCTGCTTGAGATCCGCTGGGACAACTGTGGCTCCACCGAGATCGGAGAAGAGAAGGCCTCTGAAACAGGGACTCTCCCGCCCATAATCTCGGTGGGCCTTGCATAGGTCACAGATGGTGGACTGTGGGAAAGGGTGATAGACCGCGCGCATGTTGTGCCCTCCACGGGAGTTTTTGTAAACAACAGGCGCAAGGGATGGGACAGGTGAGGGCTGGGTTCAGGCCCCGGCTCCACATCTTCCAGACTATGATCGTGAGAACCGGAAGAGGAGGCGTGGGAACCAGAAGCCCAAGAGGCACGCCTTCTGGGAGGGGGTGTGGTCTGGGCTGAGTATGATGTCATAGGGGCGTTCACATGGACAGGGTAGTAGGGAGGAGTTTTGGGAGGAGCCTTTGGGGAAGGCAGAGAGAAAGGAGGTGTTTTGTGGGGAATAGGAGGAGCCACGGGTAGGAAGGGGTTGGGTGAAGGTTGGCAGGAAGAAAAGGATTGAGGGAAGAAGAAGGGATGGGGGATGGGGAGGACCATGCCATGCGGCCTCCACCATCTTGTGACCAAGGGAGAGGGAAGCCATCTTGAGATTGGATCTCACCCTCTAAACTAAAATGAACTTTGGGCTTAGTAACTGGGGAAGGAGAGGACGGAGAGAACTGCCAAGCGGCCTGGCTGCTCGAGAGACCCTGAGCAGTCTGGCCAAGACTACTCAGGCGGGGGGATCCAGGAATCTTTGGGGAGCCTGAGCTAGCTGGCAGAGTTCCTGCTGCTCCCTTCAAGATGCCCTTCTGGGGTCGAGGGGATTTGGGAGAAGGCATAGGAGAACAAGGGGATGGTTGCCCGCCACCTGGCCCTTTTAGCACTCCTTTCTGAGATTTAATCGCAGAACTGAGCTGCGCGGCCAAATTAAAATATTTTGGAGCGTCTTTGTCTCGTGACCCTGCCAACTGTACCAATTTCCGTTCTACAGCGCCCCAAAATTTGTCGGTGTAGATTTGGTCAGGGGACATCTGTGGGAAATGCAAAAACAACCAGCGGACAAACCTCTTTTACTCACCCTTAGAAACCTTCAATTGGGCATTCTGAACTACTGAAACAAAACTATAATACATACCCTTTTGGGCGACCGAGAGTTTTACACCCATCTCTCCCCAAAAATTGTCGCCCCCAAACTAACACCCAGGCAAACGCAAAACAGAACTTAAAACCAATTGCGGATCAGCCTCCTAAAACCGAGTAAGGGACCCCTTCCCACTCACTCGGGGAGCCGCAGAAACAAAATCGGTGGCCACAAAAACCCCGCAACCTGCCACCAGGCGAACTCGATTCGCACTGTACTAAAAGGTTAGACAACAAAAGAGAACAAAAGAAGATCAAAAAGAGAACAAAAGAGAACAAAAGGGTCTCCAACAGGGGAATGGGGCTAGCCTCCACCCCCTGGGCTGTGCAGCCAGAATCCTACACAAGGATTCCTTCCCAATTGGGTCTCCCTCTCCCGGGGAAAACCCCACCAAAAGTAAGCACCGCTTTTTGCGGATACTTACCCCCTCCTGGGATCGGTGAAACCTGAAGAGGACTCCGAGGGTGCTCCGGAGCTGTCCTCTTCTCCCCCAGAAGCAAGCTGTAGGAGCCGCTTCCACCAGGGGTAGCGCGACGCCCAAGGACTATTCTTCGGGCTCTTCAGCAGCCCCAATCCGTGCCGCAGGGTCCGCTTCATTGCTGGGGGGTGCCCCACGTTGGGCACCAGACGCACTGTCGCAGTGTCCTCTGCGCCTGGCAGGTGCTGGCCACAGGCTAGCTCAGATCACACACTGCGGCTAACGCGATTAGGTCGGGGTTGCAGGCTGGGCAAGCAACCTCCTCCCTGTGGGGTCTTGGTTCCCCCACACCAGCGACTGGACCAGATGGTGTCACGACTGCAGCAACGGATAAAGGGTCGACTCTCTCAAGCAGGGTTGAAAGGTGGTTTATTAAGGGGAGTCTGGCAAGGAGCTCCACCACTGACAACTGCTGCCTGAAGAGAGCTCCAAACAAAGCTTTGTAACAGCTTATAAACAGGGGAGGATCAAGGGGTGGTGACAATGGGTCAGCCAATGAGGGAACAGGAGGGTGTAACAGGGGGTGTTAACTCTTAAACAATCATCCAACCACAAGAAGGGGGTAGGGGATTTCCCAGGCACCAGCCTATCACTCGATGCCCTCCCTGGATCTTTCCAGAAACCAGGGAAGTGCCCCAAAGTGACAGACAGGGTGCCCAAGAGGAGAGAGAGGGGATTGTCAGGGACAGGTGGGGGAGTGGGATGATTGACAGAAAATGACTTGTTATAAAACAACTCATAGGGGAGGAACCATTACATAAAACGGGGGGTACAGTGGAAAAGACCATATACAAACAACTTCTTCTAACAACACTAAAATCTACAGAAGACGCTTTAAAACATAATAAAACAACTTTTGCACCACCACAGGTGGCAATGCCTCAGCATTAAAAACTCAAAGCATCTGCATGACTTCAACAGACCCCAGCCCATATTTTCCAAACTTATCCCAGAGATCCATCAAGGCTTTCCACGGTAAAGTTATAACTTGCTCCTTGAACTACAGGGAAAGCCTGATAACCTCCTGGGAAGTCAGCCACACTTGCTAAGTCCCATCCTGTGGACTCCACAGGAACAG
Organism: Delichon dasypus; assembly: GCA_037837765.1. Taxonomy (NCBI): domain Eukaryota; kingdom Metazoa; phylum Chordata; class Aves; order Passeriformes; family Hirundinidae; genus Delichon; species Delichon dasypus. The sequence continues at coordinate 1,514,578 of JBBAXF010000003.1, forward strand.
GGGCAGATGCCTGATTGGGAGGCACCTCAACACAGTCCCTGCAGCACCAGCAGTACTAGAAAATCCATCTCCACCTTCCAGAGGGCCATGTGTCGAGTCACAATTGCCCATTTTCTCGACTTTGGCTTTCACATCCCCCCAAAACTGCATGTGATCTCTCAGACATACAGTCACCAGACATGGGGGTAAAGTCCACACACCAGATGAAGAAGACCTACCAGCCTGGGACCCTCTGCCCCAGGGAGGCACCGGCCTCATACCATTCGTGTCTCTGCCTGAGCCAAAGGTGAACATCGCGGGGCCTCATTTGCTGCCATCCCCGGCATCTGTGGGAGGTGATGGTGGCAAAGCCGGACCAGCCGTGGGTCCAGGCAGGGCATGCGAACCCAATGCGGGATGGAGTGGGGCCAGCCCGGCGCTCCCCTACCGCAGCCCGGGGAGGGAACGGGACTCAGGGAGGGGCACAACCAAAGGCTCAGCACACGGCAGGGGGATTGGCATGGGCAGCGCAGGAGGGGATGAAACCGCGGCAGGGCGGACACAACACAGGGACGCTCGATTCTGGGCCAGCCCCTGCTCCGTGAGCACCGCCACCCGCCGTGCCTGGCTGAGGCGGCGCAGGGAGGGGAGCGGCCGGCGCCGCCCCCAGCAGAGTCCCGCTGGGAATGTGGAAAGCCACAGTGGGCACCGTCCACTCCTTGTGGAGTGGGACGGATGCCCCACCCACTGGGACCAGGTCTGACAGAAGATTCAATCAAAACCCTTACCTCCGGGGCTTCCGCTGCCCCAAGGAGGTATTTCGTGGCAATGCCACAATGCGGTCAGTGAGTCATCACAGAACCAGACTCCAGCAGAGGCATGGGAGGAGCCAATGAAACTCCACTCCCCCCCAGGACCAGGAAGCTGTAGAGGGAAGGCTGTTCCCTCCTGTTCTTCCGCCTCCTGGGCATAGGGAGGGGCGGGGTCAGCACAGCCAGCTCCACGGGACCCCCAGAAACCCACAAGTCCCCGCCCATCTGCCAGTCGGCTGGGACCAACTGGCTGTGGGCCCCATCCACCCCTGGGGAAGCGATCCCATGACCATGATCCCATGACCAGGGAGGGGAACATCCCCCCCAGTGGCTGGGGGGGAAAGGAGGGCTCCGCCTTGGCTTCTGAGGGAGGTTTTTTCCTCCCCCTCAGCTTCACCATCCAAGCCAGAAGGATCCCCAGTGAATTGCAACTAGAAGATGCATAGCTCGCTAACACTGTGTTGCAGCCTTTCCAGAATGTCACCAACTCCACCACATCTGCATCGTAGCCTGCAGACAAAATCTGGAGCAGATAATCATCTAACTGGCTCCAAGTCTCCTTAGAGAATGCTTTCTCAGCACTAGGAAAAAAACCTTTGGTCTTTTCCCTAAAAATACAACCACTGAAAATCGTCCCCAGAAATGGAAACCTGCTTCCTCTCCAGCAAGTTTAGCCAGAGGTCCAAGACCAATATATCATCTGCGGAGGATGCAGGAACTATCATTTCTACAAAGGTTACAGACAAACCGTCGGGGAGGGAGGCTTACCTCAGGGAAGCCTTACCACGATCCACAGACTGCAGTTCCTCACTCGGGGCCACCAGATGTTGCTAGATGGACACAAAAAGAATGACACTAACGCAGTCAGGGCAAAAGAGCGAATAGAAGAAGAAGCGTTTATTTGTCGACCTCGATTTATATAGATTCTGGACAGTGGCCAGAGATTGGAAAATGAGGTTGCAACCTCTCCAACCCCACTGGTCAAACTAGAAGTCCATCAATTGTCCCTTCTCCAAAGAGGAATGTGAAAACAATCACTTCTTTTCTATTACAATCCGTGAGAAACTCCACTACAAAAATGCAAACTCAGAAGGCTGAAAAAGAATAGGCAACATTGCCAATGCATTTTTCTCCATTCCTCTGGCAGCAGAATGCAGGCCTGAGTTTGCTTTCACCTGGAGGGGCGTGCAGTACCCCAGGAGCTGACTGCCCCAGGGCTGGAAACACAGCCCCACCATCTGCCATGGACTGATCCTGGCAGACTGTACTCGAAAAGGGTGATGCTCTGGAAGATCTACAGTACATCGATTACATCACCGTGTAGGGAAATACGGCAATGGAAGTGTCTAAGAAAGGAGAGGAGGTCATCCAGATTCTCCTGGAAGCTGGCTTTGCCATCAAGAAGAGCAAAATCAAGGGACCTGCCTAAAAGATGCAGTTTCTGGGAGTAAAGTGACAGGATGGATGGCTTCAGATTCCCACTGAGGTCATCAATAAGATCACCGCAATGTCCCCACCGACAAGCAAGAAGGAAACACAAGCTTTCCTAGGTGCCATAGGTTTCTGGAGGATGCACATTCCTGAGCACAGCCAGATTGTGAGCTGCTGCCTCCGCTGAGGCGTAGCGACCTGGTTCGGGAACAACACGGCAGCCACACCCAGGCTGCTCAGGCCACCAGCTCACAGACACCAATGTGGTAGACAGCAAATGGTGTTTATTAACTGGTTATGTGGGGTTATAAAACTTCTGTTTGCTACATCACTTCCGTCTGCTTACGTTACAAACTACGTGTTGCTTACCTTATCAAGGACACTAAACAATTAAGTGTTGAGGGAGGGGTTCTGTCTACCCGTACAACGCGATATCTTCCGACCGCCTGTCCCTAATCTCCCACATTTCCCCTCCCCCATGATTAAGTAAAAAACCTATAAAAGTATAAATGTTATAAAAAATGCAAAAGCTGTTAAAGTTAGTATAATAGGATACAAAAGTGATACAACATGTTAGTAATAAGTGCAGTTCACGGTAATTGCAGGTGTTCGACAAATAAGATGTCGACTTTCCTAAACGGCTTCTAAGAAATGACACTAACTTGTTCAAAATGCAAGGCTCAAAAATCAATATCAACAGTATCACGGTGAGAGGGCCAATAAGGGGGGGAAACAAGGGTGGCTAGCCATGGGAACTGGTTGAACCATGACTCGAACCATCCTTGTTGGGCCTCTCTCTCTCGTTTTCTCTGGGCTAGTCTTTCTCTCAGTTCGGCCATGGAGTCTTGCATGACTCCAGTATGGTCTGCATAAAAACAGCATTCTTCTCTCAAGGCGGCACACAGGCCTCCTTGCTGCATGAGCAAGAGGTCCAGTCCTCGCCTGTTCTGCAGGACGACTTCCGAAAGCAAGGAGATAAATTCCTCCAGAGAGGAGATGGATTTTTCAATTCTTAACAAGTCCTCGTCAATTCTCATTTGCAGCTGAGAAAGTCCTTGCTGTTGGGTCACGAGAGCTGAAACACCTGTGGCTGCACCAGTGGCTCCTAGGCCAAGGAGCATTGCAATGGTTATACCTGTTATTACTTCTCTTTTGTGGATCTGGATGGTTTCTTCTAAAAAGCGATACATTTCCTCTTCTTGGTGATACAGGACTCTAGGAACAATTAGAACTTGGACACAAAAGTCAGCAAGATTATTGAATTTACCAAGGTACACACAGGGGGTTATTCTAGATTGTTGACAGACCCACATGCCTGGTATGAATGGAACTGCCCACTTATCAGTCTTTTGGCTAGGTTGGATGAGCTCAGCATCTGCTTTGCTAAGGTTACATTACCAAAGCACTTGCCTCGGCCTGTGACTTGACTCAGGGTAATTTCCCTCCGGGGTGTGTCCCACCTACAGTTGTGTGGATTATCTGCTGCAGAATATTCGAAAGGAACATCAAGGGCGACACCCTCATAAAAAGGAGGTTCTACATTATAACATAACCAGCATGATTTTGTAAAGTTTGGATTGGATTGGTTCAACAAGAAGGTAGCATTTAACACAGTAAGAAATGGATTCTTGTGGACCATGGTGATGGTTTAGCAATAACTTTGGAAGCAGAACGGATGGCTTCCCTGGAAGCACGGGTAGTTGTCATGACCTCGTGGGCCCGTAGGCCCTTGGCTTATGCCTGGGGGATGATCATGGTTGGGTCTGTGCCCATCAATCGCTGCAGGCTGGAACCGTGTAGCGGATGATCTGCGCCGGTTACTAGAGCTAGTTGCTTTGCACAATTGTCCTCCCACTCTTGTTTAAAAACTATCATCCCTGCCCCATCAAAAATCAATCTGTAGGTTTGCTTTATGTCAAATGGGAGCTTGTCATCCCCTCCAAAAACACTATCAATGAGAGTGGAAACCATAGCTGAATTGATCCCTCGCAGTGATTGCTTTAACAATTGCTTGTACATCTGTAGGATTTACCAGTGAGTACGTTCTCTGGTTTCCACCTGCCCGCCCCCACTCGGACTGGAAAAGCCAGTGTGGCCGATGGACCCCAATCGGCGCATGCCATTTTTAACTTCCTCCAGTCTGTGAGAGGAGTTCGTTCTTTTTCTGACTTCCCCTCAACCCAAGTAGAAACATTGTCGTTACTAATTTTATATCCTGTTACTTCCTCTTTATCGGAGCTGGAGCCAGAGTCGGCCGCAGACAACCGGCTGTCCCAGTTCTCTGAGCTAGAGTCTGATTTAGAGTCGGAAGTCGCCTGACTGGCTGCTTCGGGGCTCCGGAGCCTTTCGGTCGGGCTCCGACCCCGCCACTTTCTCTCAGGGCTGGGCCGCTCCTTCCTCCTGGGCTCCCCCCGCCTCCTGCTGTGGAGCTTCTCCCCTTAAAAAAAAATTATTTTTTGGCAAACACTCTGATTAGCTTTAATTCCCCCTTTGAGTCTTCACCCTTTCTCCTGCTCGCGCGCATCCGCGTTATCAAACTTTCTTTGTTTTCGCTGGCAGCGGGCACGCTATCTAAAAGACCTTCTTTGTTTTCTGCATCCCCGTTATCTAACAAACATTCCAGTCCAACTGCATTCCTGCCCTCCCCCAGGGATTCAGTGCAATCTTGTGCTGCATAGGGTGGGGGTCCCTCCCCAGCATTTTCTAACAGTAATTCAGCGGCAGCATTTCTGGCTTCCTCAGCTAAACCGTCCCAAAACAATTGTGCCTGTCTTTTTCCCTCAGCAGGTGACCCTGGGCTTGAAGGCTTTGGAGGAAGCTTTTGCTCCTCCAAGTCTCTGCCCTCGGCAGTAATAACCTTATCAACAGCCTGAATACTGTCGCTGACCTTCAGATCGCATTTTTTTACGCTCCGACAATCCTCTGTAAAAGTTCCCTCTGTCAAAGTTTGCATCGCAGCCCCCACCCCCAATTGCGGAGTAAATCTTAAACAATTTTGTGCAGCTTTTTCAGGTCTCCTGCTTTTGCAGAGCTTTTTGCAAAGCCTGCACAACTTTTCCCCATGATTTAAGGTTTTTCCCTGAGCTGGAAGACATTGTCTCTTCGGCCAGAACTTTCGTGCATTGATCCCATATATCTGGGTGGAGAATGTCTACCGGTTGGTCAATGACTTTAAGTTGCAAAAGCCTCATCACTGCGAGGGTAAAATCTTTTGCTTTACAATCAACCCCCCACTGCTTATGAATTTGAGAAACGACCTTCACGAGAGCTTCCATCCTTCTCCCACGGGTCCTGGAGCGTCCTCCTCACGGAGCTGGCCCTGCCGCTCAGCCGCCGTTCACCCATCCAGGTGACTCCCGCTCTCCCAGGCGATGTCCCGGGGTTTCGGCACCACTTGCTGACTCCGCTGAGGCGCAGCGACCTGGTTCCAGGAACGACACGGCAGCCTCACCTAAGCTGCTTGGGCCATTAGCTCACAGACACCAATGTGGTGGACGGCTAATGGCGTTTATTAACTGGTTACATGGAGTTATAAAACCTCTGTTTGCTACTTCACTTCCGTCTGCTTACGTTGCAAGTTAGGTGTTGCTTAGCTTATCAAGGACACTGACCAACAAAGAATTGAGGGAGGGGTTCTGTCTGCCCGTACAACGCGATATCTTCCGACCGCCTGTCCCTAATCTCCCACACTGTTGGTTCCTCCAGTTGGCTGCCCCACCTCTTGCACCACTTTTGCCTGTTCCCATTGGCCCTTAACCCTCAGATCCGCCCCTTCTTCCCATTATTTAAACCTGTGCCCTCAGCCCAAAGTTGTCTTTGTCCCTGGACTCCCTTTGAGGCTCAATAAACAGCTCTCAGGTTTCCACACAAAGATTTGTCCTTTACCTCCTCCATCAGCCATTCTAGCAAATGTGCTCGGTACCCTGACAGTGCCGGTCATTATTTGGGATTTATGGAATTGCACTGCTTCAGATAAACCTAAACACATAACTGGGATCCCAACACTCCAGTAGCAGCACAGTGATCCCACTGAGCCCAGGAGTTGACACCATGGCCAGGAGCACCTCCACTCCCAGTCTGGCTCCAAGAGCTGGCCCAAATCCTCTCCCAGTCCAGCTGTCCCCAGTCCCTGGCACTCAGCCCTTGCACCACACGCTCACACAGCCCAGCCCTGGCTCCTGTCACTGGCTCCAGGACTCCTTGGTCAGGGCTGGGGTTGACAGAGCTTGGGCCCATTCCCCTTTTGTCCTGCAGCTTCCCAGCTGAGCAGCTCCAGAGCACAGATCCTCGCTGGGATCAGCCTTCTCAGCCCTCCACTGAAGCAAGGGGGTTAAAAGTCAGAGTGATTAATTAGGGATAATAGTCTTAACAATGTATCTCAATTAACATTTGCTGTGCTTGCAAAGGCAGGCAAGGCCATTACCTGCAAAAGCAAGATGAAAAGAATGCAAGGCTAGTGAATAAGAAAGATTCTGCCTGCACGAGGTGGTGATAAGAGAGACTGTTAGGACCAAGACTAGCTTTGCGACTCCAACTGTGACCAAGAAACCAGTGAGCGTAAGCAAGAGGACGAGGTGAAAAGTTCAAACCCGAAGATGTCTTACTTCATCATGAAGTTCACCTAGGACCACCTGAGGGCACTGAGCAAGCTCAAAAGATTGTTAAGCCAATTTTAATACAAAACCAGGCAAGGTGGGACTAGGTAATGAATATGTAAAGGTGTATTAATGCAAATGAAATATTTTAGAGAACAAGTAGAGAGAGGTGAGTCCTTGGAGTTGCACATGCTTTAGGAGAAAAACCACACTTGTGCCTCAGCACTGAAATAAACATACCTACTTTACAACTCCAGTAGTTGTAGAGTCATTTCCGTGACTCACTGTGTATATGAGAGGTCAGGTTTGATACCCAGCGCTGCCTCCCTTGGCACCTGCCACTGACATTGGTTTCCCTGGATGTTGTGGTTTGGGGCTTCCTGCCCTCTCTGCTCTCCCTGCAGACAGTGAATCTGCTCCTGGAGCAGAGACCCTGAATGGAGCAGAGCCTCTGCTGCCACACCCCCTGCCCCAGTGCCACCCCCTGTCCCCTGTCCACCTGCAGCACACAGAGCTCGAGTCACCCCCAGCTGTGGCTCCCCTGAACACAAAGGAGACACAGAGCAGTGCAGTCCAAATCAACTCCTTTATTAGCAGAGCCTGCAGGGGATGAGGCTGAAGCAGCCCTTCAGCCAGCTCTCCAGGAGGGCTTGGCCCTCGCATTGCCAGCAGGGTTGCAGCACCTGCACAGCAAAAGCCCCCACAGCTCCCTGGGGCAGAGACAGCTGGTGCCACCTTGTCCAGAGCACGGCTCTGGTGCCACCAGCCTGCCTGGACAGCACCAGCACTGGCTCCAGGGCTGCTGCAGAAGGTGCTGGCAGACAGGATTCTCCACATGGGGCATTCCAAAGGTTTTTGCTTTTGGAGCAGAGAGGCCAAGGACAGGAGCAGCTCCTGCCAGGGCTGAGAGCTGGAGGGAAGGGCAGCAGCCCCAGGCACCTGAGCAGGAGCAGCTGCCCTGGACAGAGACACAGCACCTCTGAGACAGGGAGTGAAAGCATTGCCTGAGCCCCGGCACAGTCCTGTCACTGCTTTCCAGAGCCTGGAGCCACAACAGCTCCTGCTGGGAGAACAGCCTCAGTTGATCCAGGAGGCTGCAGTCAGGGAGGGAAGGATGATGCCCAAAAGCCAAGCTGCCCAGCTTGCAGCCAGCATGAAACTGGCCTCAGGTCCTGCAGCCCTTTCTACAAGCAGGACACCTCCTTGCTGCAGGAAAACTGCCTTTGGGGCACTGTCCCTTCTTGTCTCACAGCAGCTGATCCAAGGGGTGCTTGGAGTGCTGCATTTGCCCTTGCCCTGGCCTTCGGGCTCAGGTTTGGCCATGAGGTTAATCAACCCAAGGAGGGGGTTTGCTTTGGCTCTAGGAGAAAGCAGAGGGAAATGCTTATGGCAAGAAGGCAAGAGGAGTTTGGCTTTCTCATGAAGCGAGGGTATTGCTGAGTGATGGCTGCAGTAACCGCATCTTATTTTCCAAATTTGGGAGCATTTGGATACCCTTATCTTCACTGGGTTTGAGAGCACCATCATTGTAAATGCATTTTGTGGAGAGCCTGGTACAAAGTTCTCCTGAACTGCAAAGCTGCTGTGATTCTTCCTTCCTGTGGATGTGGCCTAACTCCTGTCCAGCTCAGACAGTACTTGCTGCTTGGTAATTCTCTGCCATGCCTCAGGGATTTTTCCTCTTCCCTCAAATTTCCCATTGTACAAAGCTTCCAGCTGTGTCCTGAAATGAGACACAAACCATTTCCAGTACACCTGCATGGATGGGTCAGGAAGAATGTTCCAAGTGGAATAAGGAGGCCCAGCACTACGGTATATCTTGTACGGGATCCATGGGCCGTAGGATGCATTACCTTTTCTGAATAAGTCATTGCTTGACACAAGGCTGGAACAAATATCAATATTCAGTTGGCGTGTATCATAGTCACATACCCACCATGTGTCTCCTGTAAAAGCTCCTGGGCGATGGAAGACAACCTGATGGTCTCCATCATGTCCCTGCATGGTGTTTGTGCAGACAGCCCCACAAAAGGGACACTGTGCCCAGCACCCCGAAAAATGCTCCGCCAGGATCGTGTGAGGCTGCCTTGAGAACAAGCTCATGTCAGCATCAGCAAATTCTTTCTTGAGCCTGTCCCTCAGGGCAGCCAGAGCTTCTGCCATGACACTGCTCAGGAACTCAATGTCTGTGACCTCCTGGTGCTCGATGCCCTTCAGGTCACTTCTGGGCAAGTTGATCACCTCTGTCAGTTCCCTGCAAAATTCATCCAGCCAAAGAGAGACTTTGGCTTCTCTGTCTTTTCTGTCTTTGACAATTTGGGTTGATAAAGAAACAGCTGACTGGATGTTTCGATAGAGAAGATTAAGGGAGGAATCTAAAAATTTCTCCAGTCTCCGACTCCCATCTAAACAGTGACTCTTCACTCGTTTCTCAATGTAACTCTGAAAAAACTCCTTTGGAAAATTCAGGTACTGCTTGAAAGACTCAAAATTTTCTTGTTCTGCCAGGTATCTCATTATGGAAACTTCCAGATTGGCTCTGTTGCCCCTGAAATCTGGGAATCTGCCTTGCATGTCCTCAGCAATGTCTTTAGCCGTCCTCTCATAAACAGTACGGCGAAGAGCTGGTTCAATCTTGTCACAAAGGAAAACAGCAAAAGTTGTGATTGAAGTGGCTCCTTGGCAGGAAATCTGGAAACATTGGAAGAAATCTTCTCTCTTGCTGCTCAGGTACGTGACTGGGTCATTTGCCTTTTGGAATGCTTCGTGCATGGCTTTAAACCTTTCTGCTGCCATTTTGCACAGATGCAGAGACAAAGCTATGCTGTACTCTCTGTTAAAAGTACGTTTTGCATCACTGGGGACAGAGTTCACACCTTTCTGGACTTCATTGAGTATTTCATGAATAAAAATTCGACTGTAATCCTGTTTCTCCTGTTCTTTCTTATCAATGCTTGATCTTACACTAGCTATGATGTTGTCTGTGATGTGCTGCAAGTTGATCACATCAGCACTAGAAGAGTGCCAGATATCTCGGATGTAGCTAAAATTCTTTGTCTTCATGATGTGTTTTTCCTTGTCAAAAGAAAATCCTCTGCTTTTGGGAAATGACCTGATCCGTTCTTGGAAACCCGGCTCCTTAAAGTGCTCTAGAAGGACACCTTCAATTTCTGCATCAATATCCACCCGTTCTGGAGGACGAGCAGCACGGGAGACTTCGGTAATCCAACTGTTCCAGACAAGAGTAAAGTTGTCTTTCAGTTCTCTCTCACTGAGGCTCTTCCCTTTCAGAGTCACAGCCAGCTCCCTGCTCCTTCTCAGAAGCTCATCTTCATAATCTAACTTCCTTGCATCCAGTTTCCTCTGCTCCTTCTGTAGCTCAATAAGATTCTCACATTTCTTTTTCGTTTCATGAAGAAGAGCCTCTTTTAGATCGTTCAGCTTCAGCTCTATGCTTGATTTCCACTGCACCAGTATCTCATGGTCTTTGTCTTCACTGAAATATTTTTCCACTTCTTTCTCAATGGCATCACTTGTCTCCTGCACCAGCCCTTCAAGCTGTTTTCTGGTGACATTCTGCAAGTCCCCATTGCGAATTTTGTTGTCCAGTCTCATCTGTACGTCTAAGATGTGACTCCGCAGCTTCCAGGTCCACTGACTAAAGGCACTTTCCAGTCTCCTGTACACAGCAATCTCCAGGGAATTCTTGAAGCTGAAAACAAAGTTTTCATTCAGCAAAGCATTCCAGAGGTCACCAATACGATCTTTCAGGCTCGAGAGCCTCAAAATGCTTCGCTGTGACTGCTTCTGGGCAGCCTGGAGGATTTTACTCTTTAGTTGCTGGACGTTCTGGCTGTAGCTGGGGTTGGGTGGTGCCATTGGGGGGTTTCCTTCCCACAGGTGAGCAAAGTAGTGAATGTGGGTGTTCACGTCAAAGCCAATGACATCGCTGAAGGAGGAGATGTCACAGAATTCCTGCTGGGCTGCTACCACGGTCATTTCATCCAGCTTTTCCTGCAAACGCCTTTGTCCTTCCATGTTCTGCTCCTTGGCAGTTATTTCTCCCACATTTTGGTGGACAAAGAGGCAGCTTGGGGAAAGATTGACTTTCTTCATCCTCAGGAAAGCCTGCACAGCGATCTGCAGAACATCTTGCATTTCTGACGGATTTTCTCCAAAGATATTGATCACAGTCAAGTTGCCAACACCAATGACAAAGGTGGCCAGCTCGTTGTCATGGTTCAGGGAGTGTTTATTGGCCATCTCGATGGCACGAAGTCCCTCTGTGTCAACCACCAGCACAAAATCAAAGCCCAAGTCTTGCTGCAGCTCCTCGCCCACTGGGATGAGCTGCATAAAGGCTCCGCGGGTGCATCTCCCTGCGCTGACGTTGAACTGCAGCCCAAACATGGCATTCAGCAGGGTGGATTTGCCGGTGCTCTGAATGCCCAGCACGGAGAGCACAAACACTCGTTTGTCCCCCAGCCTCTCAATTAAGCTGTCAAAAATTGCTCCCACCCATTGCAAGGGCAGGTAAGAAGCGTCCCCATCCATCAGCTCCACAGGATACCCCAAAACCATCAGCTCTGCTGCAATTTCCGGCAGTTTGACATAATTGTAATTCTTTGTCTCCATTAATTGCAGAGCTTCATATATCTGCCCTATCTCTCTCAAAAGGTGCTCCAGGCTGATGGATGAATCATTGATTTCATCAGAGAGGACATTCAAGCGACTCAGCAAGTGAGCATTTACACTGTTTTTTTCCTTGCTTTTCTTCTTTGCCAGGATTTCAGACCATAACTCATGATAGTCTCTCCTCAATTCTTCAAGGCGACCACAAGAGAGCTCTCTCATAAAGACCTTCATCCACTGCAGGAAATATTTCTTGGTATTTGCTGGCTGGGTCTGGAGAAAGACAAGGAATGATTTCATCAGTGGGTTGAGAGGAAAAGCTTGCTCAAGTTGCTTTTTTCTTATTACATTCTTCTCGTATTCAATTTGGCTGCGATGATGCTCAATGCTCCTGTTCCTCTTCTCCTGCAAGCGAGTGAGTTCCTTGTCCTTTTTGCACCACTGATACCACAGTTTTCCTTGAAGCGGCAGCAGCTGGGATTTGATCTCAGACAGCTTCTCTTTCTTCAGAAGGTCCACCAGCTCCTTTGCCTTTGCTTTGGCTGTCACACATGCAGGTTGATCTGCATCCACTATGAATCCGTGCTGGCAAGCTTTGCCCATGCAGGCATCCAGGCTTAAATGTGGATTAGACCCTAATTCTAGGAGATCCTTGATACTATTAGTCAGCTGGTCCACCAGTTCTGCTTCGTTTCTGTTCTTGATCCCTATTGTTATGGTTTTGCTGGATCGTCCAGCTGCAACATTCTCTTTTTCTGTGAGAAGACAAATCAAAGGCCTTTGTGACTTCCACAGGTCCTGCAGAAGCTTTTTCCCCCTGATGTCCATGTGCTCTGAATCGGATACAAGAGCCACGTTGACAGCAGATATCTCCTGCAGGAACTGCAGCTGTGCTCCGTGATCCCTGGCATCTCCATGCAGGTTGCAGAAAGCCACGCAGCACTCAAAGGTGTCATCGGGGCTTCCACGGGGGCAGTACCAGGCAATCTCCACCACCCCTTCCATCAGCAAACGCTCTCTGGTGCTGCCTCTGCACTGGCGGTGGAAGAAAGTGTCGTGTTTGCGTTTGCTCAGCAGAGCGTTCAAGAGCTGAGACTTGGAAGAGGAGGCCGAGCTGCCAATGCGGATGAAGGACACGATGGGTGTCTGTGCCTGAAAGATGAGTTTGTTGTTGTAACTCTTTGTTCCAGTCTGTTTTCCTGACTTCTCCACCTCTTTCCAGCTCCTTTGGATTTGGCTGAGGGTGTAGAGCGGGAACTCGATGCGTGAAGTGCACGGGTTGGGCACCAGCAGAGGCAGCGCCAGTTGGCAGAAGGCCAGCTTGGTTGCAAGGGTCTGCCTGAGGAAGTCATCAGCACAATGGAAAATGGCCATTTGCAGGTCCATGGGGTGCACATGGCCAGTTCTGCTTGCAGCTTCAGGGGCTGCTTCTATCAGATTATCAAGAAACTGTTCAAAGGAGTCTGACAGCTCATGCTCTTGCTCTGTAGTTTCTGACATGGGTGCAGGTTTTGGGTCGCTGTCATCCCTGCAAGTCAGGTACCTCACCTGGTAATCCACAGTTAACAGCTTTTGCAAGAAGTATAATGGCAGTTCTGTGTCCTTGCTGGGCTGGCTGTCCTGCAGAGATGTCTTGCAGATGGTGCAGAAATCTCCCATCCCCATTTTTCTTGGATAGTGACTTTCGAGTCCAAGGCGCTTGAGCAGCTGGAAGAACTCCTGGTTTGCAATGGCTTCATCAGATTTGGATTCACCACTGTCAGACTTGGATTGGGACTGACTCGGGGGCTGCGGTGTTGGAAGAGTATCTTCCAGGTCTCTAAGTATGTTCTGCATCCTCTCTTCATCCAGTTTCTCATCCAAGCACCCACTGATCAAGGAATGCAAGTCCCGTTCCAGCATCTCCCAGTCTGTGCCTCCACTGTGCTTTTGGAGAAGATTCTTTATCCGTGGGGACCACAAGCCTTTCATGTGATCTTCCATGAAAACTAATCGCTCCCTCTTCTGCTCAGGGGACAGCTCTTGACTTTTGGGTGTCACAGTCAGACCCAACAGCAGAAGGGAGGCCTCAGCTCTGTCGGCATCTTGCTCCTTCAGGTTCACATACTCCTCATGTGCCGCTTCCATTTCCTTGGCCACGTACTGAATTTCTGGGTGTCCAAGGAGGTGCTGGAAAGTGCTGCTTTCCACCTGGTACCCTGTGCTGGTCACAATCAAGAGCACCAACAGTTCCATGTCCTTCTGAGCCTGTTCCTGGAGAGACTGGAGTAAGGAATAAATGGCGAGGCTGCTGGTCAGGGTGGCTTCTATCTTTGCTTCATGAACAGCAGAAGCAGAGCTTGCTGGTGCGTAGGTGACAGTATGGATGTGCTCCTTCATTTGCTGCAGTGTTTTGATGAGGTCTCCAAGCTCAGAGACTTTGGGAGATTTGGGAAGTGGGTGACCAGCCTGGAAGATCCATTGCATAATGAAGGAAGTCTCAGGGAAGTCCTTGACAGAATAGATGTGAGGATCCAGGAGGCTTCTCAAAATTACCTTGATGGAGCTGGTGTTTTCTGGAGGTGACTCCTGGCAGCTGCGCACGGTGTTCACCAGGAAGTCCTGCAGGGCTTTGTCTGACAGGCACACGTTGATCCACACACTCGGGTTCCTGGTACTCGCATTCAGATAATCTTTTAGCTCCATCAGCCTGAGCAGCTTTCTTTCATCCACCATCACCTCCCACGTCTTCAGGGTCCCCAAGAAATCTCTGGCCCCTTGCACTGCAATATCTATTTCCTTCCCAAAAACGGTGCCTATGCTCTGATTTGTCAGCTCTTTGTATGCGTCCCTGAGGGCTCTGCTCATCTGACCCACGGACTTAAAATCCCTGCTGTGATTGTACAGGATGACATCCCACACTGGGACCAGCTCAAAGCCACGGTCGATAACGCACCACGTTGTGTTATCAGACACGAGCCCCGTTTTCCACTGAGGAAGAGAAGCTGTGTCTGGTGGGCCCCCTGTGTTGACCACGTAGAGCTGAATTGCTGTCTGGGAACTGTCTCCAGCTCTTCCCAGGACAGAAGCCTTTGAGCTGGATTTAGAAACATCCAGGGAACCCGCGGCACTGGCCCCGAAGCCACTCCAGCTGGCCCTGACAAAGCTGTTCAGTGCTTCAGACGTTTGTCGCTTCATCTCTTCCCTCTGCTCGGCTCGGAATCCTTCTGTGGATGCCTTCCACCAGAATATCCCCCCAAAGTGGAGGGGACCCTGGTTTACGTGGGACCCAAACCTGCTGAAGAACCTCTCACACCTCTCCAGCAGGGGGGCCTTGTCTTCTTGAGCGAAGCACAAAAGCTGCTCCATGTCTTGCAGCTCCTGCAGAGCCGCATCCGAGAGGCGAAGCTGATGTCTTTGGAAGTAGCAGGAGGCCAGGGGGATGTACTGGTACTTGGTGCTGCAAAAGTAGCTCTGCTCAGAGTGGGACTGGTGGGTGTCCTGTGACTGTGAGGAGCTGCTGTGATCTACACCTGATCCCAGATTAATCCCCCAGAATCCGGCTTTGGCAGAAACGCTCAAGCTGAACCCCAGCTGCTCCATGGACTTGGTGAAAGTGGATTCTGCTGCAGAGGAGGAGAACTCCTTCCTCTCAAGCAGCGATCCTTGCTCCGGACCAGCGAGCTGGAATCCCTCAGGAACCCTGAGGAGCTGCTCTCGCGTTGCCAGCACATCTTCAGGTCTGCTGTTTCTGTAGATGCCCTGCAGGGCCAGTCCCCCCGACGCCCACCTCAGCACCTCTGTGTCAGGGATGTTCTTCATCCTGACCGCTGACAAATTCTGCTGCTCCAGCTGCTTCTGCATGCTCTCCAGCATATCCACCAAGGGTTTCTTTGGTGGTGGCCAGAACTCCTTGGGAATCTCCATGGCTTGCCACAGAGTCTCTGCTTTCTCCCTCACAGTATCCTGGCTGTGGCTGCAGCTGTTGAGCATTTCAGTCAGATCCTTCAGGGCTTGTTTGGCCAGTTCTTGTCTTTGCTTTGTCTTCTCCGAGTTTTGCTCTTGCAACTTCTCACATTTTTTGTCATCTGTTATTTTCAGGAGTTTCTGGAGTGCCTTTTTCTCCCAGGGGTGTCGTACCTCACACTCCAGCCTGAGGTAGTCTTTATATTCCAGATGTTGCAGGGCTTCTCTGCACTCGATTCCTAGGATCTGTGACACTTTGGGCAGCCAGTATCCAGCATCCAATCCTTCCTTCTGAAATGCCTCGGCCAGGAGCTGTGCCTTTGCATCCCCCTCTTGTGTGTCCTCCAGTGATGCCATGTCTGTGGAGGAAGAAAAGAGACTTTCCCTAAGGTGCTGTTAGAGGCTCCATTCTCCTGACAGAGGCCCTGCAGCAGCTGCAGCCCTGGGGATTGCTTCCACCCGGTTGCTGGAGCCCAGCCTGGAACGGCACAAGAGCCAGGGTTTCCTTCCCAGCACACTGGATGTGCCTGTGGCTTTCCTGTTTGCGGGACCCACCCGGAAATTGAGTGTGAATCCCAGAGAGAGCAGACACACAGAGTACCAGACACAGACACACACAGACTCACACAGGCACAAACACAGACACACAGACACGCCGATACAAACACAGAGACACAGACACATACACACCAACACACATATAAGGCAAGAGGGTTATGAGTTAAGGGGTGATTGATTAGGACTAGCAGTCTAGACTGTGTATCTTTGCTTAACATTCACTGTCCTTGCAAAAGCAAGATGAAAGCATGCAAGGCTATCCCTGATAAGAAAGAAACTGCTTGCAAAAGCAGGATGAGAGACGGCAGGGCTGTGGTAAGGAAGATTGCTTGGACCCCCAAATCAGCCAAGACCAGCCTTGAGGCTTGGACTGAGGGCACGAGACCAGGGAGCGTGATAAGAGGCAAGATAAAGAGTTCAATTGTGGTGGTGCGTGGTTTGTTTTATTCGTTTTATGTAATTTTTTATTGGATTCTGTATTTGGTTTGTTCCTTGTACCCCCCTGTTTTATGTAATGGTTCAGACTTGTTTACTCCAAAGTTAAGCTTTACCGTTATCTGTCAATCATCCCTTCTCCTTCATACCCACTTGCAAATCCCCTCTCTCACCCCTTGGGCGCCCTGTCTATCACTCCAAGACCCTTCCCTGGTTTCTAGAAAGTTCCAGGGGAGGTGTCGAGTGATAGGCCGGGGCCCTGGAAATCCCCTCCCATCATTCTGTGGTTGGTTCCCTGTTCTAAGGTTTACACCCCCGGTTACATCCCTGTTTTTTGTAATTGGCTTTCCGATTGTCGCCACCCCTGTTTCCACCCCCCCACCCCCCCTTAAAAGCTAGTGCACAGCTGCTCTCGGGGCTCTTCTGGGCAGCAGGTTCGAGAGTGCTGAGCTCTGTGCTTCCTCTTCCTCAATAAACCTACGTTACACCTTGCTCAGGAGAGTCATCTTTTCATTCAGCTGCCGTGGTCGCGCCTTCCATCTGCCGCCTGTTGCTGGTGTGGGGAAACAAGGCCCCTCATGGAGGAGGTGGCTTGCCTAGCCTGCCACCCCGACCTTATTACGTAGCTGCAGTGCAAGGAGCTGAGCTAGCCTGTGGCTGCGCTGACCAGCGCAAAGGACAGCGTTGCGACATTCAATCCTGAATAAGACTTCTTACTTCATCCACCGCATGACCACCAGACAACCACCAGAGAGCCCTGTGCAAGCGCAGAGGGACTTTAAACTCATTATAATACAAAGTGAGGCTAGGCGGAGCTAGGTAATGAATATGTACAGGTGTATTGTGAAACTTACTGCATATGTAATACTTTAGACAATAAATAGAAGGATGAATATCGCTAGAAGCTCAAATGCCTGTGGAGGACCTATCCCCCATGCACCTCAGCACTGAACAAAAACATACCTACTTTACAACTTTCACAAGCTGTGGAGTTTTCCTGCTTATCAATTGGAGAGCCAGCCAGGAGTCTCCCTGCCTAGTTGCAGGATCGGCGAGGAGATGGATATCCTAAAGTGCACCCTGGGATTTTCTCTGGAGGAACTCTGCTCTTTGGCTCACTCACTGCAGGGGCAGACAACAGCCTGCTGGCACTGCAGATTAATTGTGTGTTTCAAATCTAAGTGGCCTGCAAGTTGTACACTTGGCCAGGGCTGCTGATGAGCTGTAAGAGACGTCTTATGCACAGCATAGTCCCCGTTTAGGTAAGGTTTGGGTTTGCAAGCTGTTGGAATCCAGGGCATTCCTTTGGTTGCCCTGGAGGGTCAGGGACCTGGGCAGGCGGGTCTGGGACCCCAGCCCAGAGCCCAGAGAGACACTGGCTTTGATTTCAGTCCATGGGAGAGGCTTCTTGCACTGCAGGAAACATTGCAGGCCACAAGAGTGTGAAAAATAGTAGTTTAGTATATCACAGGATGAAAAAACAGTGGGTTTGGGATTTTTGGCATTGAAGTGAATGGGGCAAGATAGAGAATTTAGGGCCTTGTCTCTTTCTTCTTCCTTCTTGTTCCCTCACTCCATTTCTGCAGTGACGTTGGCACAAAGTAGTTTGTGAGGATTGGGTCAGAGGAAAGATGACCTTTTTAGTAATAGTGATAGACATTGGTAAGAAATAGTAAATAGAGAATATGTAGCAATTAGTATAAAAAATAAGGACAGCCCAGAGACAGGAGGAGTCACCAGATGTCCGAGCCACGGCAAATATCTTTTGGACACTGAGAAAATTGTAAGATAAGAACTAATAAACGAAGCATGTAACCTTGAAGACTCCGTCTTTTCCTGCATTTGGGACAGAGCTTTGCAGAGGGCCAGAACTCTAAAACCACCTGAATGCCGGGGAATTTAAACTCCTGAAAAGGAGCCTCCGACAGCAAGCAACCAGAACCAGCGGAGGGATTCATGCTGGAGGTGGGATTCATACATCAATACCACAGCTGCTAGCCATCCTGGGTGGTGGAGCAAGTGAATCCTGGGTTTTGTTTGATTTAGACTTTTGTTGCTGCTATTAGGATTGTGATTGCGTGATTGCTGCGTCAAGACATTTTGGTTGTGTGAACGAGTGAGACGTGCCCTCGGTACGAAGCAAGTGAGGAGCTCTATCGGCATTTACGACCTTGGGTGAGTCAGAGAAAAGTGAAGCGATCAGACTGAGTACGAATGTGAAGGGAAGAGTGTCGTGTTTGAGCACAATGATCGGCATATGTTTTAACTGTGGCTAGATGAATTGAAGGAACCCCTTTTCCTCAGTGCTTTGGACTCGATCCTTGGGAATTTGTGAATCCGGTGAATTATTGGATAGAAAGACGAGATGGACAGGTTTATTTAGAAAGGATATATAAGACTTCTGCTAGTAGCGTTAGATTGGGAGCAACGTGCACTAAAAGATTTGAATGTTTCAGAAGAAAAAAGTGGGTTAGATTGTTTTTGTGAGGCTTTTAGAGCTTTCAGTTTGTCTAGAAGGTGGCATCTCAAGTGAGTACTGTTACAGTGTAAGATTTGTGGGGGGGATTGGTATTGTTCTGTTAGGCGGCAGAGTGTGTTCACCCAGTTCAAGCAGGAACAGCGTCTTAGCCAAATAGATTTTGAACCTGAGATTTTAAAGCCTGTGTGTGAAAAGTCACATTTAGTACCTGAAACCTGGGGTGTGCGGGAGGAAGGCTGGGAAAACAGTGTGAAAGATTGTCAAGAAAATTTTGGGTGGAAACGAGACAGGACAAGAGAAAGGAGGTAATGGGGACTGGACAAAGCAAGGAGATTTCTAAAGCCACCCGTTGGGCTGTATTTTGGCACATTAGAAGAAGATTGTGAAGACTGAGAGTACGGAGAACAAACGAACCCTTATAAAATACTGTAGCCATTGGTGGCCTCTGTATCGATGGCAAGACAGAGTGAGGTGGCCACTTGCTAGAACTTTATAATACAACACCTTGTTACAGTTAATGGGTTTTTTTTTAAATGGGACGAAGTTTCTTATGCGGTTATGTTTTTCTCCCTTCAGAATCACTCTGAACGGCAAAGAGACTGTGGAATTAGGGCTCCCACTGATCCTTTGGTAGTAGCCCTTGAAAAGGAGAATAAGGCCCAAAAAAGAAAGCTCAAGAGGTACTGTTCAGCATGCAGCATAGGAGAAAGATGCACAAAGCTAGATAAAGTTCGTTGTACTGTAAGCCAAGAACAAGATTTAACAGACTTATTTAAGCCTCCCCCTAGGAGACAGGAGGGGGATGCAGACTCGGAAGGAACATCAATTCCAGCCCACTCTTCTAGTAGTCCGATTTCGTCCCAGACTAGAAAGCATGTATTGCAAGCACCCCTACGGGAGGCAGTGGCGGCTGAGGGAGAAAAAATATTAGTTAAAGTACCCTTTTCCACGACTGGCCTAGAAGCATGGGAAAAGATTGCTAAAAATTACTGAAGCAACCTGATAAGCACCACTAAACATTTAAGATACATAATAAAGCAACAAAACCCAGATTGGAGTGATGTGCAACTACTATTAGATGTGCTGACCAAAACAGAAGAGCAATTGATTTTAAAAACAGCAGGGGATTTGGCAGAAGACTATTATAAAACCCCAAAATTGGACGTAAAAGATTACTTCCCACTTAAAATCTGCAGTGGGACCCAAATAGAGCAGCGGAAATGAAAAAGTTGGAAAGCTTGAATGGGTAGCAACAAGGACAGAGAGAGCTATTCCCAACACTATGAACTGGTCAGCCTTCTGTGCAGTTTAACAGGGTCTCCCCGAGTCTCCATGTGAATTCCTGGACCACTTAAGAGATGCAATGCTCCGTCACACATCACTGGACCCTGGGTCTGAGGTAAGAATATAACAGTTAGTCTATTATTATTTTGGGGGCAGTCCATGGGAGACGTTAGATGTAAATTTCAGAAGCTTTGAGTGGTGGATGGGAGGAGCCTAGAAGTCCTTTTAGATGAGGCATGGAGAGTTTTTTGCAATCAAGAAGAGGGATACAAGCAAGGAATGAGAAAACTGGTGGCAGTTATAAGTGAAGAAGGGAGAGGTAGATGCAGGCAGGGACCACCCAGACAAGGTTCACCCTGGCTGGGTAAAGATCAGTGTGCAGTTTGCAAGAAATTTGGTCACTGAAAAAATCAGTGCCCAGAACGGAGACAAAATGACCAACAGGAAAAAGAGAACTGTGGGAGAGAGGGGGTGGTCACACACGTGAAAGAAGATTGAAGACAACCGGGGGATTCTATGCCAGCAGATCCACTGATTATAACAATAAAGCTGGGAGAAGAAAGGAAAACAGTGAAATGTTTGATTGATACGGGAGCAACATATTCAATTTTAAAGAAAGCTTTAGCACCTTTGGGGAATGATTATGTTGTGGTACAAGGTACACACAAGACTGAGAGAAACTCTCAAGTAACTCTCAAATTATTATGTTGTGGTACAAGAGTCTCTTTCAGTCAATCTGAAAAGGCATGTTTTTGCAAACCATTGAACTACAAGCTTGGGAAACAATGGGGCATTCATAAGTTCTTATATATGCCCAGTTCTCCAAAAGCACTTTTGGCTAGAGATTTATTAGAGCAATTACAAGCAACCAATACTTTAAAACAGAGGGAAATTACTCCGGAGGTAAACAATCTACCGGATGTGGAAGTATTGAGTATAATGTTAACAGCTACTGAAACTAAAGAGAAAAGTAGTAAAGAAATAATTAGCCAGGTGTTTCCAGGGGTGTGGGTTTCCAATGTGCCAGAGAGGGTGAAAAACGTACCTCCTATAGTAATTAAACTTAAAGAGGGGAAACAACCAGTTAGAATTAAAGAGTACCCTTTGAAAAACGAAGATAGGGAAGGAATTAGCCCAATAATTGAGAACATTTTGCTACTGAGGTTGTTAAAAGAGTGTCAATCTGACTTCAACACTCCCATTTTACCTGTTTGAAAACCCCATTGGTCACAGTGACTGGTGCAGGACTTACAGGCTGTCAATAAGATAACTGAGGGCCTCTACCCCACAGTGGCAAACCCCTATACTTCATAAAACGTGCTTAACATCAAAGCTAACACGGTTTGCCATTTTAGATCTGAAAGGTGCTTTCTTTTGCCTCCCCCTCCATGAAGCCAGCCAGAAAAATTATTGCATTTGAATGGGAAAGCCCTAAAAGCGAGCTTTCTGAACTCAGCTCACATGGATGGTTTTGCCTCAGGGATTCAAGATCTCACACACTTTGTTTGGAGAACAACTTGCAAAAAGCTGAGAGTCCTGGGAAGCTCCAGCAGAAGAAGGAACGCTGTTGCAGAGCATAGACGACCTCCTCATAGCCACCTGGACAAAAGAGACTTGTGTGGCGTAGACAGTAAGCCTCTTAAACTTTCTAGGACTCCAGGGGAAAAGGGTATTGAAGAAAAAGGCTCAGTTAGTAGAGGAGAAAGAGATCTACCTAAGTTATGAGGTTAGTACTAGACAACAGACTTTGAGGTGAGATCATAAAGAAATGATACGTCCAAGCCTGAAACCTCAGACAATAACGGAACTGCAGAGCTTTTTGGGGATGACGGGATAGTGTAGGTTATGGATACACAACTACAGATTGCTTGTAAAACCTTTGTATGTGCTCATTACAAATGGGAACAGAGACCTCCAGTGGACAAAGGAGGGAGTTGAGAGATTAAGGCGTTATCAGGGAAAGTGAAAGGGAAATAAACTGGTGGAGTTCAGCCCTTCCATCTTTAAGGAAGGCCCATCAGGATTCAGAGGACTCATATGCCTCCTACTCCCAGGCAATAGAAGGGCACCTGGTAGATGAGTGGGAGTGGGAAATGGGTCCCTGCTAGGGGAGGTAATAATAAAAACTCCTCCCGACCCCCAGGGGCATTCCTGGCTCTCTGGAGCACTGGCACAGCCCCTGTGCCCATCCAACAGCCCTGCCTGCATCCTGCACCCTCTGCCCAGCCCCACACCTGCCCTGCTCACTGCCTGGCCCAGCCTGCTGCTCCCAGCACACGGAGGCAGTGCTCACACACTGCCCCCATGGGCACCCCACACTCCCCACACACACTCCCCCCATGCCCAGCACGGCCACACGGGCTCTGAGCTGTGCTCCTGCTCCAGCTGCCAGCACAGCCCCTCCCTCGCCCCACTCACGCCTCTTGCCAGGAGCTGCTTCCTGGCACACTCAGGGGGCCCAGCCCAGTGCAGGGGCAAAATCCACCTTGTTCCTGGCCACAGCTGTGCCTGGGGCATCCTGGTGGCCCAATAAGAGTGACTGGAGACTTTGGGAGCCCACTCAGAGAGGTGCCCTCTGTGACCTGCTGCTCATTAGCACAGAGGGTCTCATAAGCCAAGTGCCCATTGGTGGCCATCTGGGCCACAGCCACCATGGAGCCACTGAGCTAAAATCTTCTGGTGACAGGAGGAAAAGTGCCAGCAAACCTTCAACACTGGCCTTGAGGGGATCAGACTTCAGACAGCTCAGGTGAGACTTACAGAGGGCCCCTGATAAATGGTTCTAGAAGGTATTGGGTCCTGTCTTGGGGATGGTTTTTATCCCAGAGCCAGTTTGGGTTTGGATTTGGTTTGTGTCTGGAGTTGTCACAGTTCCCTGCTGCAACTCAGGAATATCATGATGCATGAAGGGTGACTCAGGATTCTGTGAGACCTTGGGGGCCAGGGGCTGCTCTTCCTCCCAGCAGGGGTGATCAACACAGGGGCCACGCGGCACAGTGGGTCTGACCTGAGATCCTGCTGCCCTATGGCTTTTTCCTTTTTGACCTGGGATCCTGCTGCCCTATGGCTTTTTCCTTTTTTTCCCCCTCCTGTTTCTTTTCTTGCTTCAGCACTGTGACCATGGCTGGCCAGCTTGCTTCTCTGCTCCTCTGCTGCGTGAGAGCCCAGAGCTGGTGCGTGCTGTGCTGAGACCTCAGAGTATCCCCATCCCCACCAGCCCCACCTCAGGAACAGCCATTGCCAGTGGGCTGTTGTTATAAATAACTATGTTATTATTGTCTTTCAATATTATTGCCTTTGGTAAATTGTTTTGATGTAGTACAGTTGATAATCTCTTTTTAACTGCTTTTGATATAATTTTTCACCTTTCTATGGTTAATACCTTAATCCCTGTGTAGGTTGTATATCGTAGTGCTATAAATATATATTCTAGATTGAGCCTTTGCAAAATATTAAAATAGAGGATATGTCCTGTGTATTATAATATTAACTTTTGCAGTAGAAATTATAGTTGTGAAATACTAACTGATGCCTTTATTTCTGTAACAAACTGGCAATAGTGAAACAGCTAATGTTGATTGAAAGTGCTTGTAAAAATGGCTAAAATATCTGTATGATAAGATAATGTTGAAAAAAACCCCAAAACAAAACCCAGGCAAATAACATCCAAAGAGCAAAGAAGAACCTACCCCTGACCCTTTGGCTACCAGTAACTGTCAAACCACAGACCAGGGGGCCTCGTGAGGAAATCAAATACAAGACTCTCAAAATCACATCTATATTGTGGCACGTACTGTAAAAAGATGAGGTGAAGGGTCGGACTAAGATAAAGAATTCCTGGAAAGTATAAACTCAAAGGAATGTTTGAATATATATAACTTCATTAATATGCATTTGACCAATGCAATGAGAAAGTATACAGGAAGAGTTGTTATAGTTAACCGTGCGCTTTCTGGCAGTTTGCCAGACACCCCAGTACTGGATACTTTTATCTCTTATTACATCTTTTATTTAAAGAGTGAGCCTTGTTTCTCGCACTGTGAGAGAAACCGCTCTGAGCGTCTCTCAGCGCCACTGCAGAGCTGGGGCGGGAAATGCAAGTGTAGCAAAAAACCCCAAAGAAGTGGCAGAAGCAGAGAATGTCTAGGCTGGAAGAGATCTTCGAGATCATCGAGTCCAACCCATGCCCTAACACCTCAACTAGATCATGGCATCGAGTGCCACATCCAGTCATTTTTTAAACACCTCCAGGGATGGTGACTCCACCACCTCCCCAGGCAGACTATTCCAGTACCTTATCACTCTTTCCATGAAAAAACTTTTTCATAATGTCCAACCTACATTTCCCTTGACACAGCCTGAGGCTGTGTCCTCTCGTTCTGTCAGTTGCTTCCTGGAGAAAGAGACCGGCCCCCAGCTGTCTACAACCACCCTTCAGGAAGTTGTAGAGAGTGATAAGGTCACCTCTGTGTCTCCTTTTCTCCAGGCTAAACAACCCCAGCTCCCTCAGTCGTTCTTCATATGGCTTGTGTTCCAAGTCCCTCACCAGCCTTGTTGTCCTCCTCTGGAAAGGTTCAAGCATCTCAACTTCCTTCCTAAACTGAGGGGCCCAGAGCTGGACACAGTACTCAAGGTGTGGCCCAAACAGTGCCAAGTACAGGAGAAGTATGACCTCCCTGCTCCTGGTGGCCACATTAACCCATGGAGTTGATCAAGGACAGCCAGTTGTAAGAGACGATCTGAAGATCCTTCACCGGCCTCACGACCATCGCCAAGGACAGAGAATGAAACCCTGAAACCCCAGCACAGGAGTTCTGGTCTGGCTAAGGTGAGATGTCTGCCGAATGTTGCCTGCAGGAGTGTTCACTGGACCAAAATACCGGTATGCATTTCCATGGGAACCCGTGCAGGAGCAATGGGCAGGTCCAGGTGGACTGGCTGTGTTTGCTGCAGAGGACTGCTCTGTCCTCTACCTGTTCTCTCAAAGGATCTCCTCCGCCTTCTGGCCAACTGCCTGTTGCTTTGGAAATGACTATAAGGAGGACTCCCTAAGTTAATCAACACGTGATCACCCCATGGGAAGGCACATCTATTGGCGTCGCCAGGAGGACTCCGTTCTTCTTCGCTGGCAGCTATAATCCGTCCCCTTCCACCCCCTCTCGTGCCCTCCTTCTATAGCATGCTGTGATTGCACTCAATAAAGTGCATTGTTACTGAGTAAACTGTTGTTGTCCCTTGCTGTGTCTTTTGTGCTCTGAGATCGATAAACCAACCATCCCGACCCCTGCTTGTATGAGTGGATCGTGACACCAGTTAATGTGAGCTTTTTGGATTTCAGTAAAGCTTTTGATCCTGTCTCTGCCAGGACCAAGGTGTGTCCCTTCCAACTCAGGCCATCCCATCATTCCATGATTCTCACTCTAACAGACCTGGTGCATTCACTGGACAGCTGCGTTTAAACCCTAGGGGGTTTTGACACTGTCATGCAACCCTGAAAATTGTCCCAGTCTCAGTTCACTTGGATACTGCAGATTTATTCTTTGCAAAAAATCCTTCTGAGCATTCAGCTTCCATCCCACCAAGGCCACAACACCCTTACCAGCACAGGTATCAATCCCAGGAGCTGGGACTCAGGTATAGATCTGCGGGCTCCTGCTGTCTTCCAGAGCCTACAGGGACAGCTTTCCTTTAGGAATTCCTGCAGATTTGAGCAATCTGTGCAAGGGCTGTGGGCTCTGATGCCCCTTACTCACCTCACAGCAGATGCTCCTGTTGCTCCCAGCCTTGGCTTCCCAGCAGGCACAAGCAGCCAAGGGCTGCAGCTCACGGGACACAGCACAGCAGCAGTGGCAGGCCTGGGGCACACGGCAGGGTGTGGAGAAGTAGATGGGAACCCCTTGAGAACTCAGGAGGAAGCGCACCAGTAAGGAAAGACCCAAAATCCTAAAGGAGAAGAGCAGAGAGTCAGGTGAAGGAAACACATGAGCACAGCAGATCCATTCCAGGGAGCACTGGAGGCCAACCCTTCTCCTCCACTGAGGAAAGCAGAAGCAGGAAAAGCCACTGGCTCAAGATAAGGGCAGTTCAGCAGCTGAGGAAAGCTGGGCGTACTGGCAGAGCACAGGAGGAACTTGAGACACCAATTGTTTCCTTTGGACACATGTCCAACTGCTCTCTGGGAAGCAGAGACAGCGTGGCACAGCTGCTCAGGAAGGGAACTGCTGGCTCAGGGTCACTGCCGGAGCTTGTCCACTTGAGCCACTTGTCCCAGCCCTGCCCTCTTCCAAATTCTCTCCCAATGTCTTGGGTGTTTCTCCCTAGATTCAGGTGGTTTTAGAGTCCTTTGTCTTCTGAAAAGCCCTGAGCCAGACACAAGAATGAAAAGGAGTTTTCAGGTTCTGATTTCTCCAGGTTTCTTCCTTTTTTATTATTTCTTATCTTACAATTCTTTCTGTGCCCAGCTAAGGTCTGTGCAGCTGCTATGGCATCTGTCGAGTGCCCCTGCACTGGGAGGTCGCTGCCTCTTATGCTAATTGTTACCTGTTCTTTATTTATAGTTATTTGCCAACACCTACTACCTGTACTAAACAGGTCACCTCTGCTCTGACCCAGTCTCCTTAAATTACTTTGTGCCACCGTCACTGCAGGAAATGGAGTGAAGGAAGAAGAAAGAAGAAGTAAGAGACAACGCCTAAAATCCTCCATCTTGCTCCCATCTACTTCCCTACTGAAGAACCCAAAATTGTGATTTTTCACCCTGTGATAAGCTAAACTACTATCTTTCACACTCCTGTGGCCTGTAATTCATCTCTCAGTGCTGGAAGCCTTTCCCATGGACTGGGATCAAAGCCAGTGTCTTCCTGGGCTCTGTGCCAGGGTCTCAAACTTCTCTGCCCAGGTCTCTGACCTTCCAGGGTAACCAAAGGGATGCCCTGGACTCTGACACCAGTGGAGCACTGCCAGCGCTGGTTTAGTCTCAGGAGTCAGAGACTGCCCTGGGCAATATTAACTCCAGCCCTGCCACATCCTGAACCTGCCCCCAGGGCGCCCCTGGCAGTCCCTGCACGGCTTCCCATTGCTGCAGGAATAGGGAAAAAGCCCCATGTGACTGTGTCAGTGCCCGCAGAGAGGCACTAAGCACATTCAGGGCATAACTCGGGATTGAGTTCCTGCTTGGAAGCAAACGAGGGAAGCAGCAAGGCTGGCAGTAGGACGTGCCATGGGAATTCCTGCACCCCATTTCACAGCAACAGCCCCCCGAGAGTGTTTTCCCCAGCCCTGCCCCAGGGAAAGGGGCTCTGGGAACACTGCTACCTTTGTGGGGCTGTCCAGGCACCAGGGCGCTCTCCCTGGTGACGCTTGGACTGTGAGAAGGGAGAATCCCACCCTCCCTGCATGGGGAGGGAGAGGAAGAACTGACCCCCTGGGCTTGGGGACAGAGCACGATGTGCCGTGCGTGCCCCTCATCTCCACGGAGCTGCACTGCTCCCGAAGGAGCGGCGCGGGGCCAGGAATCGCTCCAGCATCAGTCCCATCGCTCCTGCCTGCAGGGGAGCGCAGCCATCCGGCCCCACCTCTGACCCCGGCCCCCCCTCCCAGCTCAGCCCCGCAGCGCACACGGCTCCCCCGAGCTCCCCCAAAGCGGCTGCCAGCAAAGGCGGCTTCCTGCAGCCCACGGAGGAGCAGACACCGCCCGCCCGCTGCCCTCAGAGCCCTCTTCTCCTGCCCTGCCATCTCCCCAGCCCTGGCAAAACACCGGCAACAGGAGGCAGGAGCCCGACAAGAGCCCGCTCCCTGCTGCTCCCAGCCCCACAGCTCATCCCCAGGGCCCTACCTTCTCCCTCCGTGCCCCGCAGCTCCTGGCACGGGACAAGCCCAGCACAGCCCTGGCTCTTTATGCAGCCCTGGCTCTTAACTGGGTGCGGCTTCACCTTTAACCGAGGCAGCAGGGTAATTTCTGTAAATCCGGCTTTTTACTGCAGCCGAATTTGAAAGTGAAACCACTCTTCCGGAGTCAGCTTATCTGAACTAGAGCCGAATTTCCTCACCAGCCGAGGTTTTAATTGGCTCACAGGCGACTCTCAGCTCTTTGCACAGTTAGTTGACCCTGAACTGCTGTGCTGGTACCTGGAGGGCACGTGAGGCTCTCAGCCCTTCCTGGGGCTGCTGCTCCATCAGGAAAAGGAGCAGGGGGAGCATAGCAGCATTGTTATAGACATATTTGTGCACAAATCCATCTTCCATAAGTTTCTTTACGGTTACATCATGTAGAAGTTTTTCTTCAGCAGTGATAAAATTGTAGTGATTGTGGTGGTGCATTCTGCCACCTCCCTCCTTTCCAGGCTGCAGTGGGATCTGGGAAAATTCCTGTCAGGCCTTGGGAGCACCACCTGGGCTCAGCTCTTCCTGAGCGTTTCAGAAACACTGTCTGCTCCCTGGAACTGCTCACAAGCTCCTGCTTTTCTTATGACCAGCCTTGGAAAATATTCCTCTGGCCTGAATGGCAAAGCATCCCTGTTGTCACACTTTCAAAGGAAGTGCTGACTGAAACTCTGGCCAGGGTGAAACATTGTTATGACTGCAGCCCGCTCTCCTCTGACCCTATAAACGGTGGTCCAAAATGAGACCCTTCTGAGCTCTCCTGGGACCACAGTGGGCTGTGAGCAGTGTGAAAAACGCTAATCACTTGTTTTAAATTTTTGAAAGTGTAATAGTAAATTAAATGGCTATAAAAATAGAATTAGAGTAATAAAAAAATTCAACAATTAGGGCTAGGACAATATGAGACAATAAAAACAAAGTTACAGATGTCTGGTTTAAAGTTAGAAGGTGTATGTTTATTACCGTGCCGGACAGCGTGTGGGGTAGCTCCCCAAATTCACACCGCAATTTACAGGTGATCACAGAGTCCTTTTATTTACAAAAGTATTGAATATCCAAAACACAAATGCATATTCATTACCCTGGTGCATCCCATTCCCCGCTTCGTATGGTAATTAGCTCTAAAGCTATTAAGCATGCGTAGTTTGTTCTTTGAAATGGGTCGGTGGTCCTTTTCATGGGGAGGGGCCCCCAAAATGAGGAAGTAAAGAAGTCTTCCTCGTTCTGACCTTTCTACCTTTTCAGTGCAAATGTGATAAGTGAACCCCTGGTAGGACTCCTGTTTCCTGTCTCCGTGACTGTTCAATGAGTTTCTGGGCAGAGGAGACCAACAATTGCCTTATGTTCCTAAAAGCTATTCATCAGTTTCTGTATTCTTCATTATAAACACAGCTAACCAAAGTTGACAAGTGATCAGTTATTCTAATATGGAAGAGTGATCCCAAACCCAGTTTCTCTTAGTTAATTACTAACTTCTAATTTCAGCAAAGCCTACCTATCTACTTGAGTTAATTTTCAGCAAAGCTTATCTCTAACTAAAATCTCAACCCCTCTAAAAATCCTTAATTCTCTAAAGTTTATGTCTCAGGTCGATCGGGCTGCAAAGACAGAGGTGTCAAAGACAGACTTAGATTGGGAACACAAGGGAGAGTTGTTCCTTGCTCCATGGGCCCATGATGCCTCAGGTCACCAGGGCAGGGATGTCACCTATAAGTGTGTCAGGGGCTTACCCCGGCATTCAGGTGGTTTTGGAGTCCTTTGCCCTCTGCACAGCTCTGTGCCAAACTGAAGGAAGAGACGGAGTCTTCAGGTTTAGATTTTTCAAGGTTGCATACTTTGTTTATTGTTTCTTATCTTACAATTTTCTCAGTGTCCAACAAGATGTTTGCCGCGGCTTGGACTTCTGACGACTCCCCCCAAACTGGGGCTGTCATTATCTTTTATACTGATTGCTACATATTCTCTATTTACTATTTCTTACCAATGTCTATCACTAATACTAAAAAGGTCATCTTTACTCTGACCCAATCCTCACAAACTACTTTGTGCCAACGTCACTGCCGAAGTGGAGTGAGGGAAGAAGAAAGAAGCAGTAGGAGACAATGCTCCAAATTCTCCATCTTGCCCCCATTTACTTCAGTGCTAGAAATCTAAATTTAACTGTTTTCTCACCCTGTGATATACTAAACTACTATATTTCACACTCTTGTCGCCTGCAGTGCTTCCTGCAGTGCAGGAAGTCTTTCCCATGGACTGAGATCAAAGCCAGTGTCTCTCTGAGCTCTGGGCTGGGGTCCCAGATCCCCCTGCCCAGGTCCCTGACCCTCCAGGGCAACCAAAGGAATGCCCTGGACTCCAACATAAGTGGGCACGAGACCGAGGGGTGGATCTAACCACGGACAGTATTTCTCAGGTTATCCATGACTGTGAGACGTGTGCTGCCATCAAGCAGGCCAAGCGGGTGAAGCCGCTATGGTATGGCGGGCGATGGTCCAAGTATAAGTACGGGGAAGCCTGGCAGATTGACTACATCATCCTTCCCCAAACCCCCCAAGGCAAGCGCTATGTGCTGACCATGGTGGAAGCCACCACTGGATGGTTGGAGACCTACTCTGTGCCCCATGCTGCTGCCCAGAACACCATCCTGGGCCTTGAAAATCAAATCCTGTGGAGACATGGTAGCCCTGAGAGGACTGAGTCTGACAAAGGGACTCATTTCAAGAACAGCCTCATCCACAACTGGGCTAGGGAACATGGCATTGAGTGGGTGTATGTGGGAGATTAGGGACAGGCGGTCGGAAGATATCGCGTTGTACGGGCAGACAGAACCCCTCCCTCAATTCTTTGTTGGTCAGTGTCCTTGATAAGCCAAGCAAC
The DNA here is from genome assembly GCA_037837765.1 of Delichon dasypus. Classification (NCBI taxonomy): domain Eukaryota; kingdom Metazoa; phylum Chordata; class Aves; order Passeriformes; family Hirundinidae; genus Delichon; species Delichon dasypus. Next base: position 1,545,486 of record JBBAXF010000003.1, read on the forward strand.
ACCTAATTTGCAACGTAAGAAGACGGATGTGATGTAGCAAACAGAGGTTTTATAACTCCATGTAACCAGTTAATAAACGCCATTAGCCGTCCACCACACTGGTGTCTGTGAGCTGGTGGTCTGAGCAGCCTGGGTGTGGCTGCCGTGTCGTTCCTGGAACCAGGTCGCTATGCCTCAGCGGAGGTAACAAGTGGTGCCGAAACCCCCGGGAGTTGCCCGGGAGCACGGGAGTCACCTGGATGGGTGAACGACGGCCGAGCGGTGGGACCTGCTCGGCGAGGGGGACGCCCCAGGACCTGCAAGGAGGATGGAAGCCCTTGTGAAGGTCGTATCTCAGATTCATAAGCAGTGGGGAATTGATTGTAAAGCAAAAGATTTTACCCTCGCAGTGACGAGGCTTTTGCAACTTAGTATTATTGATAGACCGGTGGATGTCCTCCACCCAGATGTTTGGGATCGATGTACTAAGGCTCTTACCGAAGACACAATGTCTTCCGGCTCGGGGAAAAATCTTAAGGCATGGGAAAGGGTCATGGAAGCGTTGCAGAAGGCTTTGCAGGAACAGGAGACCTGGCAAGCTGCCTGAAATTGTTTAAAGGTTTCCCCACAATTACGTATCGCAGCAGCGACGCAAACTTTCTCAGAGGGAACTGTTGTTGAGAATTTTCAGAGTGTAATTTTCAGAATGTAGTTTGAAGGTTAGTGATAATGTTCAGAGTGTTGATGGAGTTGGTTCTGCTGAGTGCAGAGGCTCGGAGGAGCAAAGGGCTTGCTTCAAAGCCTCCAAGCTCAGGGTCATTCGCTGAGGGAAAAAAGCACATGCAGTCATTTTATAACAGTTTAGCTGAAGAAGCTAGGAATGCTGGAAAAGCGGGAGAGGGACCTCCACCTTATGCACCACAAGGTGGCGCTGAATCCGTGGGGGGAAGCGGGAATGCGGTTGTATCAAATAAGGAATGCTTGCGATACGGCTATACTACAGGAAACAAAGAGGGTCTTTTAGATAGTGGGCTCATTGCCAATGAAAACAAAGAGAGTTTGTTTGCTAACGCGAGTGTGCGCGAGCAGAAAAAGGGGGGAGAACTCAAAGGGGAAATTGAAGCGAATCTTTGCCAAAAAGCATGTTTTTCTAAGGCAAGAAGCTCCCACAGCAGGAGGCGGGGGGAGCGCAGGTGCAGGGGGCGGCTCAGCCCAGAGAGAAAGGGGCGGGGGCCCAGGGGGAAGGAGTGGCCCAGCCCTGAGGGAAAGGGGCGGGGGCCCAGAGGGAAAGGGCAGTCCAGCCCTGAGAGAAAAAGGAGGGGTCAGAGCCCGACCAAAAGGCTCCGGAGCCCTGAAGCAGCCAGTCAGTCGACTTCTGGCTCTGAATCGGATTGTAGCGCAGAGGACGGGGACAGCCAGTCGTCTGCAGCCAACTCCGACGCCAGCTCCGACAAAGAGGAAGTAACAGGATATAAAATCAGTAACAACAATGTTTCTACTCGGGTTGAGGGGAAGTCAGAGAAAGAACCAATTCCCCTCACAGACTGGAGGAAGATAAAGATGGCATGTGCCAATTGGAATCCATCGGCCACACTAGCTTTTCCAGTCTGATTAGGGGGGCAGGTGGAAACCAGAGAACGTATTCACCAGTAAATCCTAAAGATGTACAAGCAATTGTTAAAGCAATCACTAATAAGGGGATCAGTTCAGCAATGGTTTCTACACTTATTGATACTGTTTTCGGAGGGAATGACATGCTGCCATTTGACATAAAGCAAACTTGCAGATTGATTTTTGATGGGGCGTGGATGATAGTTTTTAAACAAGAGTGGGAGGACAATTGTGCAAAGCAACTAGCTCTGGTCAGTGGTGCAGATCATCCTCTGCATGGCTCCAGCCTGCAGTAGCTCATGGGCACAGACCCAACCATGATCACCCCCCAGGCACAAGCCGAGGGCCTTCGGGCCCACGAGGTCATGACAACTACCCGTGCTTCCAGGGAAGCCATCCGCTCTGCTTCCATGGTCATTGCTAAACCATCACCATGGTCCACAATAAAGCAAAACGAAAGTGAAAATTTTACACGATTCGTGGACCGGCTCCAGGCAGCACTTGACTCCTCAGCTTTGCCTTCAGAGGCAAAGGGTCCTGTGTTAGCAGAGTGTCTGCGCCAACAAATCAATTCAGCCACCAAGGACATTTTACGGTCTTTACCACTCGGGTCCAACATCGCAGACATGATCAGGCATGTTGCAAAAGAGGAGCAGTTAGCCCCAATCCAGGCAGCTGTCCATACCACAATAACTAGTGTAATGGTATGCTTTAAATGCAGCTAGGCATTTAAATTGGGTGAACGTGCAAATTATCAGACTCCTACCTTCAGTACCCCGATCAATTAGACCCTATCAGATTCTCACAGCACGCAGACACAGGAGAGAGGCCGCACCTAGCACCTCCTCCTCATCCAGTCCTTTAGCTATCTACCAAAAACCTAAGTCAAATCCTTACAATCTATTTCTTAATGTGTTAAATGCTACCTTTTTGTCATTGAACCAATCCAATCCAAACTTTACAAAATCATGCTGGTTATGTTATAATGCAGAACATCCTTTATATGAAGGTGTCGCCCTTGATGCTCCCTTCAAATATTCTGCAGCAAACAATCCACACAACTGTAAGTGGGACACCCCCCGGAGGGAAATTACCCTGAGTCAAGTCACAGGCCGAGGCAAGTGCTTTGGCAGTGTAACCTTAGCAAAGCAAATGGGAAATATCTGTGCTGAGTTCATCCAACCTAGTTGAAAGACTGACAAGTGGGCAGTTCCATTCCTATCAGGAATGTGGGTCTGTCAACAAATCAGAATAACCCCCTGTGTGTACCTTAGTAAATTCAATAACCTCGCTGACTACTGTGTCCAAGTTCTAATTGTTCCTAGAGTCCTGTATCACCCGGAAGAAGAAATGTATCACTCGTTAGAAGAAACCGTCCAGCTCCACAAAAGAGAAGTAATAACAGGTATAACTATTGCAATGCTCCTCGGCCTAGGAGCCACTGGTGCAGCCACAGGTGTCTCAGCTCTCGTGACCCAACAGCAAGGACTTTCTCAGCTGCAAATGACAATCGACGAGGACTTACTGAGAATTGAAAAATCCATCTCCTCTCTGGAGGAATTTATCTCCTCGCTTTCAGAAGTCGTCCTGCAGAACAGGTGAGGACTGGACCTCTTGCTCATGCAGCAAGAAGGCCTGTGTGCCGCCTTGAGAGAAGAATGCTGTTTTTATGCAGACCATACTGGAGTCGTGTGAGACTCCATGGCCGAACTGAGAGAAAGACTGGCCCAGAGAAAGAGAGAGAGAGAGGCCCAACAAGGATGGTTCGAGTCATGGTTCAATCAGTCCCCATGGCTAGCCACCCTTGTTTCCACCTTAATAGGCCCTCTCACCGTGATACTGTTGATATTGATTTCTGGGCTTTGCATTTTGAACAAGTTAGTGTCGTTCGTTAGAAGCCGTTTAGAGAAAGTCGACATCCTATTTGTCGAATGCCTGCAGTTACCGTAAAGTGCGCTTGCTACTAACATTTTATACCGCTTTTGTATCCTATTATACTAACTTTAACAGCTTTTGCATTTTGATGGCATTTATACTTTTATAACATCTATACTTTTATACTTTTTTACTTAGTCATGGGGGGAGGGGAAATGTGGGAGATTAGGGACAGGCGGTCGGAAGATGTCGAGTTGTACGGGTAGACAGAACCCCTCCCTCAACACTTAGTTGTTTAGTGTCCCTGATAAGGTCAGCAACATGTGACTTGTAACGTAAGCAGACGGATGTGATGTAGCAAACAGAAGTTTTAAAAATCAATGTAATCAGTTAATAAAGTGCCATTTGCCGTCCACCACATTGGTGTCTGTGAGCTGATGGACCAAGCAGCCTAGATGAGGCTGCCGTGTCGTTCCTGGAACCAGGTCGCTATGCCTCAGCGGAGGCAGCAGGGTGTTCACATGGGCAGGGTAGTAGGGAGGAGTTTTGGGAGGAGCCTTTGGGGAAGGCGGAGAGAAAGGAGGTGTTTTGTGGGGAAGAGGAGGAGCCACGGGTAGGAAGGGGTTGGGTGAAGGTTGGCGGGAAGAAAAGGATTGAGGGAAGAAGAAGGGATGGGGGATGGGGAGGACCATGCCATGCGGCCTCCACCATCTTGTGACCAAGGGAGAGGTAAACCATCTTGAGATTGGATCTCACCCTCTAAACTAAAAGGAACTTTGGGCTTAGTAACTGGGGAAGGAGAGGACGGAGAGAACTGCGAGCGGCCTGGCTGCTCGAGAGACCCTGAGCAGTCCAGCCAAGACTACTCAGGCGGGGGGATCCAGGAATCTTTGGGGAGCCTGAGCTAGCTGGTAGAGTTCCTGCTGCTCCCTTCAAGATGCCCTTCTGGGGTCGAGGGGATTTGGGAGAAGGCATAGGAGAACAAGGGGATGGTTGCCCGCCACCTGGCCCTTTTAGCACTCCTTTCTGAGATTTAATCGCGGAACTGAGCTGTGGGGCCAAATTAAAATATTTTGGAGCGTCTTTGTCTCCTGACCCTGCCAACTGTACCAATTTCCGTTCTACAGCGCCCCAAAATTTGGCGGTGTAGATTTGGTCAGGGGACATCTGTGGGAAATGCAAAAACAACCAGTGGACAAACCTCTTTAACTCACCCTTAGAAACCTTCAATTGGGCATTCTGAACTACTGAAACAAAACTATAATACATACCCTTTTGGGCGACGGAGAGTTTTACGCCCATCTCTCCCCAAAAATTGTCGCCCCCAAACTAACACCCAGGCAAACGCAAAACAGAACTTAAAACCAATCGCGGATCAGCCTCCTAAAACCGAGTAAGGGACCCCTTGCCACTCACTCGGGGAGCCGCAAAAACAAAATCGGTGGCCACAAAAGCCCCGCAACCTGCCACCAGGTGAACTCGATTCGCACTGAACTAAAAGGTTAGACAACAAAAGAGAACAAAAGAAGATCAAAAAGAGAACAAAAGAGAACAAAAGGGTCTCCAACAGGGGAATGGGGCTAGCCTCCACCCCCTGGGCTGTGCAGCCAGAATCCTACACAAGGATTCCTTCCCAATTGGGTCTCCCTCTCCTGGGGAAAACCCCACCAAAAGTAAGCATCACTTTTTTGCGGATACTTACCCCCTCCTGGGATTGGTGAAACCTGAAGAGGACTCCGAGGGTGCTCCGGAGCTGTCCTCTTCTCCCCCAGAAGCAAGCTGTAGGAGCCGCTTCCACCAGGAGTAGTGCGACGCCCAAGGACTATTCTTTGGGCTCTTCAGCAGCCCCAGTCCGTGCCGCAGGGTCCACCTCATCGCCAGGGGGTGCCCCACGTTGGGCACCAGACGCACTGTCGCAGTGTCATCTGCGCCTGGCAGGCGCTGGCCGCTGGCTAGCTCAGATCACACACTGCGGCTAACGCGATTAGGTCAGGGTTGCAGGCTGGGCAAGCAACCTCCTCCCTGTGGGGTCTTGGTTCCCCCACACCAGCGACTGGACCAGATGGTGTCACGACTGTGGTGATGGATAAAGGGTCGACTCTCTCAAGCAGGGTTGAAAGGTGGTTTATTAAGGGGAGTCTGGCAAGGAGCTCCACCTCCGACAACTGCTGCCTGAAGAGAGCTCCAAACAAAGCTTTGCAACAGCTTATAAACAGGGGAGGATCAAAGGGTGGTGACAACGGGTCAGCCAATGAGGGAACAGGAGGGTGTAACAGGGGGTGTTCACTCTTAAACAATCATCCAACCACAAGAAGGGGGTAGGGGATTTCCCAGGCACCAGCCTATCACTCGATGCCCTCCCTGGATCTTTCCAGAAACCAGGGAAGGGCCCCAAAGTGACAGACAGGGTGCGCAAGAGGAGAGAGAGGGGATTGTCAGGGACAGGTGGGGGAGTGGGATGATTGACAGAAAATGACTTGTTATAAAACAACTCATAGGGGAGGAACCATTACATAAAACGGGGGGTACAGTGGAAAAGACCATATACAAACAACTTCTTCTAACAACACTAAAATCTACAGAAGACGCTTTAAAACATAATAAAACAATTTTTGCACCACCACAGGTGGCAATGCCTTAGCATTAAAAACTCAAAGCATCTGCATGACTTCAACAGACCCCAGCCCATATTTTCCAAACTTATCCCAGAGATCCATCAAGGCTTTCCACGATAAAGCTCGATGGGTGTTATAATTTGCTCCTTGAACTACAGGGAAAGCCTGATAACCTCCTGGGAAGTCAGCCACACTTGCTAAGTCCCATCCTGCGGACTCTACAGGAACAGGGGCAGATGCCTGATTGGGAGGCACCTCAACACAGTCCCTGCAGCACCAGCAGTACTAGAAAATCCATCTCCACCTTCCAGAGGGCCATGTGTCGAGTCACAATTGCCCGTCTTCTCGACTTTGGCTTTCACATCCCTCCAAAACTGCATGTGATCTCTCAGACATACAGTCACCAGACATGGGGGTAAAGTCCACAAACCAGATGAAGAAGACCTACCAGCCTGGGACCCTCTGCCCCAGGGAGGCACCGGCCTCATACTATTCATGTCTCTGCCTGAGCCAAAGGTGAACATCGCGGGGCCTCATTTGCTGCCATCCCTGGCATCTGTGGGAGGTGATGGTGGCAAAGCCGGACCAGCCGTAGGTCTGGACAGGGTATGCGAATCCAATGCGGGATGGAGTGGGGCCAGCCCGGCGCTCCCCTCCCACAGCCCGGGGAGGGAACGGGACTCAGGGAGGGGCACAACCAAAGGCTCAGCACACGGCAGGGGGATTGGCATGGGCAGCGCAGGAGGGGATGAAACCGCGGCGGGGGGACACAACGCAGGGACGCTCGATTCTGGGCCAGCCCCTGCTCCGTGAGCACCGCCACCCGCCATGCCTGGCTGAGGCGGCGCAGGGAGGGGAGCAGCTGGCGCCGCCCCCAGCAGAGTCCCGCTGGGAATGCGGAAAGCCACAGTGGGCACCGTCCACTCACTCCTTGTGGAGTGGGACGAATGCCCCACCCACTGGGACCAGGTCCGACAGAAGATTCAATCAAAACCCTACCCTCCGGGGCTTCCACTGCCCCAAGGAGGTATTTTGTGGCATTGCCACAATGCGGTCAGTGAGTCGTCACAGAACCAGACTCCAGCAGAGGCATGGGAGGAGCCAATGAAACTCCACTCCACCCCAGGACCAGGAAGGTGCAGAGGGAGGGCGGCTCCCTCCTGCTTTTCCGCCTCCTGAGCATAGGGAGGGGCGGGGTCAGCACAGCCGGCTCCACGGGACCCCCAGAAACACACAGATCCCCGCCCATCTGCCGGTCGGCTGGGACCAACTGACTGTGGGCCCCATCCACCCCTGGGGAAGCGATCCCATGACCATGATCCCATGACCAGGGAGGGGAACATCCCCCCCAGTGGCTTCACCATCCAAGCCAGAAGGATCCCCAGTGAATTGCAACTAGAAGATGCATAGCTCGCTAACACTGTGTTGCAGCCTTTCCAGAATGTCACCAACTCCACCACATCTGCATCGTAGCCTGCAGACAAAATCTGGAGCAGATAATCATCTAACTGGCTCCAAGTTTCCTTAGAGAATGCTTTCTCAGCACTAGGAAAAAAAACTTTGGTCTTTTCCCTAAAAATACAACCACTGAAAATCGTCCCCAGAAATGGAAACCTGCTTCCTCTCCAGCAAGTTTAGCCAGAGATCCAAGACCAATATATCATCTGCGGAGGATGCAGGAACTATCATTTCTACAAAGGTTACAGACAAACCGTCGGGGAGGGAGGCTTACCTCAGGGAAGCCTTACCACGATCCACAGACTGCAGTTCCTCACTCGGGGCCACCAGATGTTGCTAGATGGACACAAAAAGAACGACACTAACGCAGTCAGGGCAAAAGAGCGAGTAGAAGAAGAAGCGTTTATTTGTCGACCTCGATTTATATAGATTCTGGACAGTGGCCAGAGATTGGAGAATGAGGTTGCAACCTCTCCAACCCCACTGGTCAAACTAGAAGTCCATCAATTGTCCCTCCTCCAAAGAGGAATGTGAAAACAATCACTTCTTTTCTATTACAATCCGTGAGAAACTCCACTACAAAAATGCAAACTCAGAAGGCTGAAAAAGAATAGGCAACATTGCCAATGCATTTTTCTCCATTCCTCTGGCAGCAGAATGCAGGCCTCAGTTTGCTTTCACCTGGAGGGGCGTGCAGTACCCCAGGAGCCGACTGCCCCGGGGTGGAAACACAGCCCCACCATCTGCCATGGACTGATCCTGGCAGTGGATCAATCTGCATTGGAAAGGGTGATGCTCTGGAAGATCTACAGTACATCGATTACATCACCATGTAGGAAATACGGCAATGGAAGTGTTTAAGAAAGGAGAGGAAGTCATCCGGATTCTCCTGGAAGCTGGCTTTGCCATCAAGAAGAGCAAAATCAAGGGACCTGCCTAAAAGATGCAGTTTCTGGGAGTAAAGTGACAGGATGGATGGCATCAGATTCCCACTGAGGTCATCAATAAGATCACCGCAATGTCCCCACCGACAAGCAAGAAGGAAACACAAGCTTTCCTAGGTGCCATAGGTTTCTGGAGGATGCACATTCCTGAGAACAGCCAGAATGTGAGCTGCTGCCTCCGCTGAGGCATAGCGACCTGGTTCGGGAACAACACGGCAGCCACACCCAGGCTGCTCGGGCCACCAGCTCACAGACACCAATGTGGTAGACATCAAATGGCGTTTATTAACTGGTTACGTGGGGTTATAAAATTTCTGTTTGCTACATCACTTCCGTCTGCTTATGTTACAAACTATGTGTTGCTTACCTTATCAAGGACACTAAACAACTAAGTGTTGAGGGAGGGGTTCTGTCTACCCGTACAACGCGATATCTTCCGACCGCCTGTCCCTAATCTCCCACATTTCCCCTCCCCCATGATTAAGTAAAAAACCTATAAAAGTATAAATGTTATAAAAAAATGCAAAAGCTGTTAAAGTTAGTATAATAGGATACAAAAGTGATATAACATGTTAGTAGTAAGTGCAGTTCACGGTAATTGCAGGCGTCTGTCGACTTTCCTAAACGGCTTCTAAGAAATGACACTAACTTGTTCAAAATGCAAGGCTCAAAAATCAATATCAACAGTATCATGGTGAGAGGGCCAATAAGGGGGGGAAACAAGGGTGGCTAGCCATGGGGACTGGTTGAACCATGACTCGAACCATCCTTCTTGGGCCTCTCTCTCTCTTTTTCTCTGGGCCAGTCTTTCTCTCAGTTCGGCCATGGAGTCTTGCATGACTCCAGTATGGCCTGCATAAAAACAGCATTCTTCTCTCAAGGCGGCACACAGGCCTCCTTGCCGCATGAGCAAGAGGTCCAGTCCTCGCCTGTTCTGCAGGATGACTTCTGAAAGCGAGGAGATAAATTCCTCCAGAGAGGAGATGGATTTTTCAATTCTTAACAAGTTTTCGTCGATTGTCATTTGCAGCTGAGAAAGTCCTTGATGTTGGGTCACGAGAGCTGAAACACCTGTGGCTGCACCAGTGGCTCCTAGGCCAAGGAGCATTGCAATAGTTATACCTGTTATTACTTCTCTTTTTTGGAGCTGGATGGTTTCTTCTAAAAAGAGATGCATTTCTTCTTCTTGGTAATACAGGACTCTAGGAACAATTAGAACTTGGACACAGTAGTCAGCAAGGTTATTGAATTTACGAAGGTACACACATGGGGTTATTCTAGATTGTTGACTGACCCACATTCCTGGTACGAATGGGACTGCCCTCTTATCAATTTTTTGACTAGGTTGGATGAACTCAGTACAGATATTTCCCATTTGCTTTGCTAAGGTTACACTGTCAAAGCACTTGTCTTGGCCTGTGACTTGACTCAGGGTAATTTCCCTCCGGGGGGTGTCTCAGCTACAGTTGTGTGGATTATCTGCTGCTGAATATTCAAAAGGAACATCAAGGGCAACACCCTCATAAAAAGGGGGTTCTGCATTATAACATAACCAGCATGATTTTGTAAAGTTTGGATTGGATTGGTTCAACGACAAGAAGGTAGCATTTAACACACTAAGAAATGGATTATTGTGGACCATGGTGATGGTTTAGCAATAACTTTGGAAGCAGAGCGGATGGCTTCCCTGGAAGCACGGGTAGTTGTCATGACCTCGTGGGCCCGAAGGCCCTCGGCTTGTGCCTGGGGGGTGATCATGGTTGGGTCTGTGCCCATCAATCGCTGCAGGCTGGAACAGTGTAGCGGATGATCTGCCCCGGTTACTAGAGCTAGTTGCTTTGCACAATTGTCCTCCCACTCTTGTTTAAAAACTATCATCCCTGCCCAATCAAAAATCAATCTGTAGGTTTGCTTTATGTCAAATGGGAGCGTGTCATCCCCTCCAAAAACACTATCAATGAGAGTGGAAACCATCGCTGAATTGATCCCTCTCAGTGATTGCTTTAACAATTGCTTGTACATCTGTAGGATTTACCAGTGAGTACGTTCTCTGGTTTCCACCTGCCCCCTCCCCACTTGGACTGGAAAAGCCAGTGTGGCCGATGGACCCCAATCGGCACATGCCATTTTTATCTTCCTCCAGTCTGTGAGAGGAGTTCGTTCTTTTTCTGACTTCCCCTCAAGCCAAGTAGAAACATTGTCGTTACTAATTTTATATCCTGTTACTTCCTCTTTATCGGAGCTGGAGCCAGAGTCGGCCGCAGAAAACCGGCTGTCCCAGTTCTCTGAGCTAGAGTCTGATTTAGAGTCGGAAGTCGCCTGACTGGCTGCTTCGGGGCTCCGGAGTCCCTTTCGGTCGGGCTCCGACCCCGCCACTTTCTCTCAGGGCTGGGCCGCTCCTTCCTCCTGGGCTCCCCCCGCCTCCTGCTGTGGAGCTTCTCCCCTTAAAAAAAAATTATTTTTTGGCAAACACTCTGATTAGCTTTAATTCCCCCTTTGAGTCTTCCCCCCTTCTCCTGCTCGCGCGCATCCGCGTTATCAAACTTTCTTTGTTTTCGCTGGCAGCGGGCACGCTATCTAAAAGACCTTCTTTGTTTTCTGCATCCCCGTTATCTAACAAACATTCCAGTCCAACTGCATTCCTGCCCTCCCCCAGGGATTCAGCGCAATCTTGTGCTGCATAGGGTGGGGGTCCCTCCCCAGCATTTTCTAACAGTAATTCAGCGGCAGCATTTCTGGCTTCCTCAGCTAAACTGTCCCAAAACAATTGTGCCTGTCTTTTTCCCTCAGCAGGTGACCCTGGGCTTGAAGGCTTTGGAGGAAGCTTTTGCTCCTCCAAGTCTCTGCGCTCGGCAGTAATAACCTTATCAACAGCCTGAATACTGTCGCTGACCTTCAGATCACATTTTTTTACGCTCCGACAATCCTCTGTAAAAGTTCCCTCTGTCAAAGTTTGCATCGCAGCCCCCACCCCCAATTGCGGAGTAAATCTTAAACAATTTTGTGCAGCTTTTTCAGGTCTCCTGCTTTTGCAGAGCTTTTTGCAAAGCCTGCACAACTTTTCCCCATGATTTAAGGTTTTTCCCTGAGCCGGAAGACATTGTCTCTTCGGCCAGAACTTTCGTGCATTGATCCCATATATCTGAGTGGAGAATGTCTACCGGTTGGTCAATGACTTTAAGTTGCAAAAGCCTCATCACTGCGAGGGTAAAATCTTTTGCTTTACAATCAACCCCCCACTGCTTATGAATTTGAGAAACGACCTTCACGAGAGCTTCCATCCTTCTCCCACGGGTCCTGGAGCATCCTCCTCACGGAGCTGGCCCTGCCGCTCAGCCGCCGTTCACCCATCCAGGTGACTCCCGCTCTCCCAGGCGATGTCCCGGGGTTTCGGCACCACTTGCTGACTCCGCTGAGGCACAGCGACCTGGTTCCAGGAACGACACGACAGCCTCACCTAAGCTGCTTGGTCCATTAGCTCACAGACACCAATGTGGTGGATGGCAAATGGCGTTTTATTAACTGGTTACATGGAGTTATAAAACCTCTGTTTGCTACTTCACTTCCGTCTGCTTACGTTACAAACTACATGTTGCTTACCTTATCAAAGACACTAAACAACTAAGTGTTGAGGGAGGCGTTCTGTCTACCCATACAACGCGATATCTTCTGACCACCTGTCCCTAATCTCCCACACTGTTGGTTCCTCCAGTTGGCTGCCCCACCTCTTGCACCACTTTTGCCTGTTCCCATTGGCCCTTAACCCTCAGATCCGCCCCTTCTTCCCATTATTTAAACCTGTACCCTCAGCCCAAAGTTGTCTTTGGCTCTGGACTCCCTTCGAGGCTCAATAAACAGCTCTCAGGTTTCCACACAAAGATTTGTCCTTTACCTCCTCCATCAGCCATTCTAGCAAATGTGCTCAGGACCCTGACAGCGCTGGTCATTATTTGGGATTTATTGAAGTGCACTGCTTCAGATAAACCTAAACACATAACTGGGATCCCAACACTCCAGTAGCAGCACAGTGATCCCACTGAGCCCAAGAGTTGACACCATGGCCAGGGGCACTTCCACTCCCAGTCTGTTTCCAGGAGCCAGCCCAAATCCTCTCCCAGTCCAGCTGTCCCCAGTCCCTGGCACTCAGCCCTTGCAGCACACACTCACACAGCCCAGCCCTGGCTCCTGTCACTGGCTCCAGGACTCCTTGGCCAGGGCTGGGGTTGACAGAGCTTGGGCCCATTCCCCTTTTGTCCTGCAGCTTCCCAGCTGAGCAGCTCCAGAGCACAGATCCTCGATGGGATCAGCCTTCTCAGCCCTCCACTGAAGCAAGGGGGTTAAAAGTCAAAGAATGTTAATTAGGGATAATAGTCTTAACAATGTATCTCGATTAACATTTGCTGTGCTTGCAAAGGCAGGCAAGGCCATTACCTGCAAAAGCAAGATGAAAAGAATGCAAGGCTAGCGAATAAGAAAGAAACTGCCTGCATGAGGTGGTGATAAGAGAGACTGTTAGGACCAAGACTAGCTTTGCGACTCCAACTGTGACCAAGAAACCAGTGAGCGTAAGCAAGAGGACGAGGTGAAAAGTTCAAACCTGAGGATGTCTTACTTCATCATGAAGTTCACCTAGGACCACCTGAGGGCACTGTGCAAGCTCAAAAGATTGTTAAGCCAATTTTAATACAAAACCAGGCAAGGTGGGACTAGGTAATGAATATGTAAAGCTGTATTAATGCAAATGAAATATTTTAGAGAAAAGTAGAGAGAGGTGAGTCCTTGGAGTTGCACATGCTTTAGGAGGAAAACCACACTTGTGCCTCAGCACTGAAATAAACATACCTACTTTACAACTCCAGTAGTTGTAGAGTCATTTCCGTGAATCACTGTGTATATGAGAGGTCAGGTTTGATACCCAGCGCTGCCTCCCTTGGCACCTGCCACTGACATTGGTTTCCCTGGATGTTGTGGTTTGGGGCTTCCTGCCCTCTCTGCTCTCCCTGCAGACAGTGAAGCCGCTCCTGGAGCAGAGACCCTGAATGGAGCGGAGCCTCTGCTGCCAAACCCCCTGCCCCAGTGCCACCCCCTGTCCCTTGCCCATCTGCAGCACACAGAGCTCGAGTCACCCCCAGCTGTGGCTCCCCTGAACACAAAGGAGACACAGAGCAGTGCAGTCCAAATCAACTCCTTTATTAGCAGAGCCTGCAGGGGATGAGGCTGAAGCAGCCCTTCAGCCAGCTCTCCAGGAGGGCTTGGCCCTCGCATTGCCAGCAGGGTTGCAGCACCTGCACAGCAAAAGCCCCCACAGCTCCCTGGGGCAGAGCCAGCTGGTGCCACCTTCTCCAGAGCACGGCTCTGGTGCCACCAGCCTGCCTGGACAGCACCAGCACTGCCCCAGGGCTGCTGCAGAAGGTGCTGGCAGACAGGATTCTCCACATGGGGCATTCCAAAGGTTTTTGCTTTTGGAGCAGAGAGGCCAAGGACAGGAGCAGCTCCTGCCAGGGCTGAGAGCTGGAGGGAAGGGCAGCAGCCCCAGGCACCTGAGCAGGAGCAGCTGCCCTGGACAGAGACACAGCACCTCTGAGACAGGGAGTGAAAGCACTGCCTGAGCCCGACGCAGTCGTGTCACTGCTTTCCAGAGCCCGGAGACACAACAGCTCCTGCTGGGAGAACAGCCTCAGTTGATCCAGGAGGCTGCAGTCAGGGAGGGAAGGATGATGCCCAAAAGCCAAGCAGCTCAGCTTGCAGCCAGCATGAAACTGGCCTCAGGTCCTGCAGCCCTTTCTACAAGCAGGACACCTCCTTGCTGCAGGAAAACTGCCTTTGGGGCACTGTCCCTTCTTGGCTCACAGCAGGTGATCCAAGGGGTGCTTGGAGTGCTGTCTTTGCCCTTGCCCTGGCCTTTGGGCTCAGGTTTGGCCATGAGGTTAATCAACCCAAGGAGGGGGTTTGGTTTGGCTCTAGGAGAAAGCAGAGGGAAATGCTTATGGCAAGAAGGCAAGAGGAGTTTGGCTTTCTCATGAAGCGAGGGTATTGCTGAGTGATGGCTGCAGTAACTGCATCTTATTTTCCAAATTTGGGAGCATTTGGATACCCTTATCTTCACTGGGTTTGAGACCACCATCATTGTAAATGCATTTTGTGGAGAGCCTGGTACAAAGTTCTCCTGAACTGCAAAGCTGCTGTGATTCTTCCTTCCTGTGGATGTGGCCTAACTCCTGTCCAGCTCAGACAGTACTTGCTGCTTGGTAATTCTCTGCCATGCCTCAGGGATTTTTCCTCTTCCCTCAAATTTCCCATTGTACAAAGCTTCCAGCTGTGTCCTGAAATGAGACACAAACCATTTCCAGTACGCCTGCATGGATGGGTCTGGAAGAATGTTCCAAGTGGAATAAGGAGGCCCAGCACTACGGTATGTCTTGTACGGGATCCATGGGCCGTAGGATGCATTACCTTTTCTGAATAAGGCATTGCTTGACACAAGGCTGGAACAAATATCAATATTCAGTTGGCGTGTATCATAGTCACATACCCACCATGTGTCTCCTGTAAAAGCTCCTGGGCGATGGAAGACAACCTGATGGTCTCCATCATGTCCCTGCATGGTGTTTGTGCAGACAGCCCCACAAAAGGGACACTGTGCCCAGCACCCCGAAAAATGCTCCGCCAGGATCGTGTGAGGCTGCCTTGAGAACAAGCTCATGTCAGCATCAGCAAATTCTTTCTTGAGCTTGTCCCTCAGGGCAGCCAGAGCTTCTGCCATGACACTGCTCAGGAACTCAATGTCTGTGACCTCCTGGTGCTCGATGCCCTTCAGGTCACTTCTGGGCAAGTTGATCACCTCTGTCAGTTCCCTGCAAAATTCATCCAGCCAAAGAGAGACTTTGGCTTCTCTGTCTTTTCTGTCTTTGACAATTTGGGTTGATAAAGAAACAGCTGACTGGATGTTTCGATAGAGAAGATTAAGGGAGGAATCTAAAAATTTCTCCAGTCTCCGACTCCCATCTAAACAGTGACTCTTCACTCGTTTCTCAATGTAACTCTGAAAAAACTCCTTTGGAAAATTCAGGTACTGCTTGAAAGACTCAAAATTTTCTTGTTCTGCCAGGTATCTCATTATGGAAACTTCCAGATTGGCTCTGTTGCCCCTGAAATCTGGGAATCTGCCTTGCATGTCCTCAGCAATGTCTTTAGCCGTCCTCTCATAAACAGTACGGCGAAGAGCTGGTTCAATCTTGTCACAAAGGAAAACAGCAAAAGTTGTGATCGAAGTGGCTCCTTGGCAGGAAATCTGGAAACATTGGAAGAAATCTTCTCTCTTGCTGCTCAGGTACACGACTGGGTCATTTGCCTTTTGGAATGCTTCGTGCATGGCTTTAAACCTTTCTGCTGCCATTTTGCACAGATGCAGAGACAAAGCTATGCTGTACTCTCTGTTAAAAGTACGTTTTGCATCACTGGGGACAGAGTTCACACCTTTCTGGACTTCATTGAGTATTTCATGAATAAAAATTCGACTGTAATCCTGTTTCTCCTGTTCTTTCTTATCAATGCTTGATCTTACACTAGCTATGATGTTGTCTGTGATGTGCTGCAAGTTGATCACATCAGCACTAGAAGAGTGCCAGATATCTCGGATGTAGCTAAAATTCTTTGTCTTCATGATGTGTTTTTCCTTGTCAAAAGAAAATCCTCTGCTTTTGGGAAATGACCTGATCCGTTCTTGGAAACCCGGCTCCTTAAAGTGCTCTAGAAGGACACCTTCAATTTCTGCATCAATATCCACCCGTTCTGGAGGACGAGCAGCACGGGAGACTTCGGTAATCCAACTGTTCCAGACGAGAGTAAAGTTGTCTTTCAGTTCTCTCTCACTGAGGCTCTTCCCTTTCAGAGTCACAGCCAGCTCCCTGCTCCTTCTCAGAAGCTCATCTTCATAATCTAACTTCCTTGCATCCAGTTTCCTCTGCTCCTTCTGTAGCTCAATGAGATTCTCACATTTCTTTTTCGTTTCATGAAGAAGAGCCTCTTTTAGATCGTTCAGCTTCAGCTCTGTGCTTGATTTCCACTGCACCAGTGTCTCATGATCTTTGTCTTCACTGAAATACTTCTCCACTTCTTTCTCAATGGCATCACTTGTCTCTTGCACCAGCCCTTCAAGCTGTTTTCTGGTGACATTCTGCAAGTCCCCATTGCGGATTTTGTTGTCCAGTCTCATCTGTACATCTAAGATGTGACTCCGCAGCTTCCAGGTCCACTGACTAAAGGCACTTTCCAGTCTCCTGTACACAGCAATCTCCAGGGAATTCTTGAAGCTGAAAACAAAGTTTTCATTCAGCAAAGCATTCCAGAGGTCAGCAATACGATCTTTCAGGCTCGAGAGCCTCAAAATGCTGCGCTGTGACTGCTGCTTGGCAGCCTGGAGGATTTTACTCTTTAGTTGCTGGACGTTCTGGCTGTAGCTGGGGTTGGGTGGTGCCATTGGGGGGTTTCCTTCCCACAGGTGAGCAAAGTAGTGAATGTGGGTGTTCACGTCAAAGCCAATGACATCGCTGAAGGAGGAGATGTCACAGAATTCCTGCTGGGCTGCTACCACGGTCATTTCATCCAGCTTTTCCTGCAAACGCCTTTGTCCTTCCATGTTCTGCTCCTTGGCAGTTATTTCTCCCACATTTTGGTGGACAAAGAGGCAGCTTGGGGAAAGATTGACTTTCTTCATCCTCAGGAAAGCCTGCACAGCGATCTGCAGAACATCTTGCATTTCTGACGGATTTTCTCCAAAGATATTGATCACAGTCAAGTTGCCAACACCAATGACAAAGGTGGCCAGCTCATTGTCATGGTTCAGGGACTGTTTATTGGCCATCTCGATGGCACGAAGTCCCTCTGTGTCAACCACCAGCACAAAATCAAAGCCCAAGTCTTGCTGCAGCTCCTCGCCCACTGGGATGAGCTGCATAAAGGCTCCGCGGGTGCATCTCCCTGCGCTGACGTTGAACTGCAGCCCAAACATGGCATTCAGCAGGGTGGATTTGCCGGTGCTCTGAATGCCCAGCACGGAGAGCACAAACACTCGTTTGTCCCCCAGCCTCTCAATTAAGCTGTCAAAAATTGCTCCCACCCATTGCAAGGGCAGGTAAGAAGCGTCCCCATCCATCAGCTCCACAGGATACCCCAAAACCATCAGCTCTGCTGCAATTTCCGGCAGTTTGACATAATTGTAATTCTTTGTCTCCATTAATTGCAGAGCTTCATAGATCTGCCCTATCTCTCTCAAAAGGTGCTCCAGGCTGATGGATGAATCATTGATTTCATCAGAGAGGACATTCAAGCGACTCAGCAAGTGAGCATTTACACTGTTTTTTTCCTTGCTTTTCTTCTTTGCCAGGATTTCAGACCATAACTCATGATAGTCTCTCCTCAATTCTTCAAGGCGACCACAAGAGAGCTCTCTCATAAAGACCTTCATCCACTGCAGGAAATATTTCTTGGTATCTGCTGGCTGGGTCTGGAGAAAGACAAGGAATGATTTCATCAGAGGGTTGAGAGGAAAAGCTTGCTCAAGTTGTTTTTTTCTTATTGCATTCTTCTCGTATTCAATTTGGCTGCGATGATGCTCAATGCTCTTGTTCCTCTTCTCCTGCAAGCGAGTGAGTTCCTTGTCCTTTTTGCACCACTGGTACCACAGTTTTCCTTGAAGCGGCAGCAGCTGGGATTTGATCTCAGACAGCTTCTCTTTCTTCAGAAGGTCCACCAGCTCCTTTGCCTTTGCTTTGGCTGTCACACATGCAGGTTGATCTGCATCCACTATGAATCCGTGCTGGCAAGCTTTGCCCATGCAGGCATCCAGGCTTAAATGTGGATTAGACCCTAATTCTAGGAGATCCTTGATACTATTAGTCAGCTGGTCCATCAGTTCTGCTTCGTTTCTGTTCTTGATCCCTATTGTTATGGTTTTGCTGGATCGTCCAGCTGCAACATTCTCTTTTTCCGTGAGAAGACAAATCAAAGGCCTTTGTGACTTCCACAGGTCCTGCAGAAGCTTTTTCCCCCTGATGTCCATGTGCTCTGAATCGGATACAAGAGCCACGTTGACAGCAGATATCTCCTGCAGGAACTGCAGCTGTGCTCCGTGATCCCTGGCATCTCCATGCAGGTTGCAGAAAGCCACACAGCACTCAAAGGTGTCATCGGGGCTTCCACGGGGGCAGTACCAGGCAATCTCCACCACCCCTTCCATCAGCAAACGCTCTCTGGTGCTGCCTCTGCACTGGCGGTGGAAGAAAGTGTCGTGTTTGCGTTTGCTCAGCAGAGCATTCAGGAGCTGAGACTTGGAAGAGGAGGCCGAGCTGCCAATGCGGATGAAGGACACGATGGGTGTCTGTGCCTGAAAGATGAGTTTGTTGTTGTAACTCTTTGTTCCAGTCTGTTTTCCTGACTTCTCCACCTCTTTCCAGCTCCTTTGGATTTGGCTGAGGGCGTAGAGCGGGAACTCGATGCGTGAAGTGCACGGGTTGGGCACCAGCAGAGGCAGCGCCAGTTGGCAGAAGGCCAGCTTAGTTGCAAGGGTCTGTCTGAGGAAGTCATCAGCACAATGGAAAATGGCCATTTGCAGGTCCATGGGGTGCACATGGCCAGTTCTGCTTGCAGCTTCAGGGGCTGCTTCTACCAGATTATCAAGAAACTGTTCAAAGGAGTCTGACAGCTCATGCTCTTGCTCTGTAGTTTCTGACATGGGTGCAGGTTTTGGGTTGCTGTCATCCCTGCAAGTCAGGTACCTCACCTGGTAATCCACAGTTAACAGCTTTTGCAGGAAGTATAATGGCAGTTCTGTGTCCTTGCTGGGCTGGCTGTCCTGCAGAGATGTCTTGCAGATGGTGCAGAAATCTCCCATCCCCATTTTTCTTGGATAGTGACTTTGGAGTCCAAGGCGCTTGAGCAACTGCAGGAACTCCTGGTTTGCAATGGCTTCATCAGATTTGGATTCACCACTGTCTGACTTGGATTGGTATTGACTCGGGGGCTGCGGTGTTGGAAGAGTATCTTCCAGGTCTCTAAGTATGTTCTGCATCCTCTCTTCATCCAGTTTCTCATCCAAGCACCCACTGATCAAGGAATGCAAGTCCCGTTCCAGAATCTCCCAGTCTGTGCCTCCACTGTGCTTTTGGAGGAGATTCTTTATCCGTGGGGACCACAAGCCTTTCATGTGATCTTCCATGAAAACTAATCGCTCCCTCTTCTGCTCAGGGGACACCTCTTGACTTTCGGGTGTCACAGTCAGACCCAACAGCAGAAGGGAGGCCTCAGCTCTGTCGGCGTCTTGCTCCTTCAGGTTCACGTACTCCTCATGTGCCGCTTCCATTTCCTTGGCCATGTACTGAATTTCTGGGTGTCCAAGGAGGTGCTGGAAAGTGCTGCTTTCCACCTGGTACCCTGTGCTGCTCGCAATCAAGAGCACCAACAGTTCCATGTCCTTCTGAGCCTGTTCCTGGAGAGACTGGAGGAAGGAATAAATGGCAAGGCTGCTGGTCAGGGTGGCTTCTATCTTTGCTTCATGAACGGCAGAAGCAGAGCTTGCTGGTGCATAGGTGACAGCATGGATGTGCTCTTTCATTTGCTGCAGTGTTTTGATGAGGTCTCCAAGCTCAGAGACTTTGGGAGATCTGGGAAGTGGGTGACCAGCCTGGAAGATCCATTGCATAATGAAGGAAGCCTCAGGGAAGTCCTTGACAGAGTAGATATAAGGATCCAGGAGGCTTCTCAACATTACCTTGATGGAGCTGGTGTTTTCTGGAGGTGACTCCTGGCAGCTGCGCACGGTGTTCACCAGGAAGTCCTGCAGGGCTTTGTCTGACAGGCACACGTTGATCCACACACTCGGGTTCCTGGTACTCGCATTCAGATAATCTTTTAGCTCCATCAACGTGAGCAGCTTTCTTTCATCCACCATCACCTCCCACGTCTTCAGGGTCCCCAAGAAATCTCTGGCCCCTTGCACTGCAATATCTATTTCCTTCCCAAAAATGGTGCCTATGCTCTGATTTGTCAGCTCTTTGTATGCGTCCCTGAGGGCTCTGCTCATCTGACCCACGGACTTAAAATCCCTGCTGTGATTGTACAGGATGACATCCCACACTGGGACCAGCTCAAAGCCACGGTCGATAACGCACCACGTTGTGTTATCAGACACGAGCCCCGTTTTCCACTGAGGAAGAGAAGCTGTGTCTGGTGGGCCCCCTGTGTTGACCACGTAGAGCTGAATTGCTGTATGGGAACTGTCTCCAGCTCTTCCCAGGACAGAAGCCTGTGAGCTGGATTTAGAAACATCCAGGGAACCCGCGGCACTGGCCCCGAAGCCACTCCAGCTGGCCCTGACAAAGCTGTTCAGTGCTTCAGATGTTTGTCGCTTCATCTCTTCCCTCCGCTCTGCTCGGAATCCTTCTGTGGATGCCTTCCACCAGAATATCCCCCCAAAATGGAGGGGACCCTGGTTTATGTGGGACCCAAACCTGCTGAAGAACCTCTCACACCTCTCCAGCAGGGGGGCCTTGTCTTCTTGAGTGAAGCACAAAAGCTGCTCCATGTCTTGCAGCTCCTGCAGAGCCACATCCGAGAGGCAAAGCTGATGTCTTTGAAAGTAGCAGGAGGCCAGGGGGATGTACTGGTACTTGGTGCTGCAAAAGTAGCTCTGCTCAGAGTGGGACTGGTGGGTGTCCTGTGACTGTGAGGAGCTGCTGTGATCTACACCTGCTCCCAGATTAATCCCCCAGAATCCGGCTTTGGCAGAAAAGCTCATGCTGAACCCCAGCTGCTCCATGGCCTTGGTGAAAGTGGATTCTGCTGCAGAGGAGGAGAACTCCTTCCTCTCAAGCAGCGATCCTTGCTCCGGACCAGCGAGCTGGAATCCCTCAGGAACCCTGAGGAGCTGCTCTCGCGTTGCCAGCACATCTTCAGGTCTGCTGGTTCTGTAAATGCCCTGCAGGGCCAGTCCCCCCGACGCCCGCCTCAGCACCTCTGTGTCAGGGATGTTCTCCATCCTGACTGCTGACAAATCCTGCTGCTCCAGCTGCTTCTGCATGCTCTCCAGCATATCCACCAAGGGTTTCTTTGGTGGTGGCCAGAACTCCTTGGGAATCTCCATGGCTTGCCACAGAGTCTCTGCTTTCTCCCTCACAACATCCTGGCTGTGGCTGCAGCTGTTGAGCATTTCAGTCAGATCCTTCAGGGCTTGTTTGGCCACTTCTTGTCTTTGCTTTGTCTTCTCCGAGTTTTGCTCTTGCAACTTCTCACATTTTTTGTCATCTGTTATTTTCAGGAGTTTCTGGAGTGCCTTTTTCTCCCAGGGGTGTCGTACCTCACACTCCAGCCTGAGGTAGTCTTTATATTCCAGATGTTGCAGGGCTTCTCTGCACTCGATTCCTAGGATCTGTGACACTTTGGGCAGCCAGTATCCAGCATCCAATCCTTCCTTCTGAAATGCCTCGGCCAGGAGCTGTGCCTTTGCATCCCCCTCTTGTGTGTCCTCCCGTGATGCCATGTCTGTGGAGGAAGAAAAGAGACTTTCCCTAAGGTGCTGTCAGAGGCTCCATTCTCCTGACAGAGGCCCTGCAGCTGCTGCAGCCCTGGGGATTGCTTCCACCCGGTTGCTGGAGCCCAGCCTGGAACGGCACAAGAGCCAGGGTCTCCTTCCCAGCACACTGGATGTGCCTGTGGCTTTCCTGTTTGCGGGACCCACCCGGAAATTGAGTGTGAATCCCAGAGAGAGCAGACACACAGAGTACCAGACGCAGACACACACAGACTCACACAGGCACAAACACAGACACACAGACACGCCGATACAAACACAGAGACACAGACACATACACACCAACACACATATAAGGCAAGAGTTATGAGTTAAGGGGTGATTGATTAGGACTAGCAGTCTAGACTGTGTATCTTTGCTTAACATTCACTGTCCTTGCAAAAGCAAGATGAAAGCATCAAGGCTATCCCTGATAAGAAAGAAACTGCTTGCAAAAGCAGGATGAGAGACGGCAGGGCTGTGGTAAGGAAGATTGCTTGGACCCCCAAATCAGCCAAGACCAGCCTTGAGGCTTGGACTGAGGGCACGAGACCAGGGAGCGTGCGTAAAGAGGCAAGATAAAGAGTTCAATTGTGGTGGTGCGTGGTTTGTTTTATTTGTTTTATGTAATTTTATATTGGATTCTGTATTTGGTTTGTTCCTTGTACCCCCCTGTTTTATGTAATGGTTCAGACTTGTTTACTCCAAAGTTAAGCTTTACCGTTATCTGTCAATCATCCCTTCTCCTTCATACCCTCCTGTCAATCCCCTCTCTCTCCCCTTGGGCGTCCTGTCTATCACTCCAAGACCCTTCCCTGGCTTCTAGAAAGCTCCAGGGGAGGCGTCGAGTGATAGGCCGGGGCCCTGGAAATCCCCTCCCATCGTTCTGTGGTTGGTTCCCTGTTCTAAGGTTTACACCCCCGGTTACACCCCTGTTTTTTGTAATTGGCTGACCGGTTGTCGCCACCCCTGTTTCCACCTCCCTACCCCCCCCCTTAAAAGCTAGTGCACAGCTGCTCTCGGGGCTCTTCTGGGCAGCAGGTTCGAGAGTGCTGAGCTCTGTGCTTCCTCTTCCTCAATAAACCTACGTTACACCCTGCTCAGGAGAGTCATCTTTTCATTCAGCTGCCGTGGTCGCGCCTTCCATCTGCCGCCTGTTGCTGGCGTGGGGAAACAAGGCCCCTCAGGGAGGAGGTGGCTTGCCTAGCCTGCCACCCCGACCTTATTACGTAGCTGCAGTGCAAGGAGCTGAGCTAGCCTGTGGCTGCGCTGACCAGCGCAAAGGACGCCTTTGCGACATTCAATCCTGAATAAGACTTCTTACTTCATCCACCGCATGACCACCAGACAACCACCAGAGAGCCCTGTGCAAGCGCAGAGGGACTTTAAGCTCATTATAATACAAAGTGAGGCTAGGCGGAGCTAGGTAATGAATATGTACAGGTGTATTGTGAAACTTACTGCATATGTAATACTTTAGACAATAAATAGAAGGATGAATATCGCTAGAAGCTCGAATGCCTTTGGAGGACCTATCCCCCATGCACCTCAGCACTGAACAAAAACATACCTACTTTAC
This sequence comes from Delichon dasypus, assembly GCA_037837765.1. Classification (NCBI taxonomy): domain Eukaryota; kingdom Metazoa; phylum Chordata; class Aves; order Passeriformes; family Hirundinidae; genus Delichon; species Delichon dasypus. The sequence continues at coordinate 1,569,111 of JBBAXF010000003.1, forward strand.
AATTTTCACGAGCTGTGGAGTTTTCCTGCGTATCATTTGGCGAGCCAGCCAGGCGTCTCCCTGCCTAGTTGCAGGATCGGCGAGGAGATGGATATCCTAAAGTGCACCCTGGGATTTCCTCTGGAGGAACTCTGCTCTTTGGCTCACTCACTGCAGGGGCAGACAACAGCCTGCTGGCACTGCAGATTAATTGTGTGTTTCAAATCTAAGTGGCCTGCAAGTTCTACACTTGGCCAGGACTGCTGATGAGCTGTAAGAGATGTCTTATGCACAGCATAGTCTCTGTTTAGGTAAGGTTTGGGTTTGCAAGCTGTTGGAATCAGGGCATTCCTTTGGTTGCCCTGGAGGGTCAGGGACCTGGGCAGGCGGGTCTGGGACCCCAGCCTAGAGCCCAGAGAGACACTGGCTTTGATTTCAGTCCATGGGAGAGGCTTCTTGCACTGCAGGAAGCATTGCAGGCCACAAGAGTGTGAAAAATAGTAGTTTAGTATATCACAGGATGAAAAAACAGTGGGTTTGGGATTTTTGGCATTGATGTGAATGGGGCAAGATGGAGAATTTAGGGCCTTGTCTCTTTCTTCTTCCTTCTTGTTCCCTCACTCCATTTCTGCAGTGACGTTGGCACAAAGTAGTTTGTGAGGATTGGGTCAGAGTAGAGATGACCTTTTTAGTAATAGTGATAGACACTGGTAAGAAATAGTAAATAGAGAATATGTAGCAATTAGTATAAAAAATAAGGACAGCCCAGAGACAGGAGGAGTCACCAGATGTCCGAGCCGCGGCAAATATCTTTTGGACACTGAGAAAATTGTAAGATAAGAACTAATAAACGAAGCACGTAACCTTGAAGACTCCGTCTTTTCCTGCGTTTGGGACAAAGCTTTGCAGAGGGCCAGAACTCTAAAACCACCTGAATGCCGGGGAATTTAAACTCCTGAAAAGGAGCCTCCGACAGCAAGCAACCAGAACCAGCGGAGGGATTCATGCTGGAGGTGGGATTCATACATCAATACCACAGCTGCTAGCCATCCTGGGTGGTGGAGCAAGTGAATCCTGGGTTTTGTTTGATTTAGACTTTTGTTGCTGCTATTAGGATTGTGATTGCGTGATTGCTGCGTCAAGACATTTTGGTTGTGTGAACGAGTGAGACGTACCCTCGGTACGAAGCAAGTGAGGAGCTCTATCGGCATTTACGACCTTGGGTGAGTCAGAGAAAAGTGAAGCGATCAGACTGAGTACGAATGTGAAGGGAAGAGTGTCGTGTTTGAGCACAATGATCGGCATATGTTTTAACCGTGGCTAGATGAATTGAAGGAACCCCTTTCCCTCAGTGGTTTGGACTCGATCCTTGGGAATTTGTGAATCCGGTGAATTATTGGATAGAAAGACGAGATGGACGGGTTTATTTAGAAAGGATATATAAGACTTCTGCTAGTAGGGTTAGATTGGGAGCAACGTGCACTAAAAGATTTGAATGTTTCAGAAGAAAAAAGTGGGTTAGATTGTTTTTGTGAGGCTTTTAGAGCTTTCAGTTTGTCTAGAAGGTGGCATCTCAAGTGAGTACTGTTACAGTGTAAGATTTGTGGGGGGGATTGGTATTGTTCTGTTAGGCGGCAGAGTGTGTTCACCCAGTTCAAGCAGGAACAGCGTCTTAGCCAAATAGATTTTGAACCTGAGATTTTAAAGCCTGTGTGTGAAAAGTCACATTTAGTACCTGAAACCTGGGGTGTGCGGGAGGAAGGCTGGGAAAATAGTGTGAAAGATTGTCAAGAAAGTTTTGGGTGGAAACGAGACCGGACAAGAGAAAGGAGGTAATGGGGACTGGACAAAGCAAGGAGATTTCTAAAGCCAGCCCGTTGGGCTGTATTTTGGCACATTAGAAGGAGATTGTGAGGATTGAGGGTACGGAGAACAAACGAACCCTTATAAAATACTGTAGCCATTGGTGGCCTCTGTATCGATGGCAAGATAGACTGAGGTGGCCACTTGCTAGAACTTTATAATACAACACCTTGTTACTGTTAATGGGTTTTTTTTAAATGGGACGAAGTTCCTTATGCGGATATGTTTTTCTCCCTTCAGAATCACTCTGAATGGCAAAGAGACTGTGGAATTAGGGCTCCCTCCGATCCTTTGGTAGTAGCCCTTGAAAAGGAGAATAAGGCCCAAAAAAGAAAGCCCAAGAGGTACTGTTCAGCATGCAGCATAGGAGAAAGATACACAAAGCTAGATAAAGTTCATTGTACTGTAAGCCAAGAACAAGATTTAACAGACTTATTTAAGCCTCCCCCTAGGAGACAGGAGGGGGATGCAGACTCGGAAGGAACATCAATTCCAGCCCACTCTTCTAGTAGTCCGATTTCATCCCAGACTAGAAAGCATGTATTGCAAGCACCCCTACGGGAGGCAGTGGAGCCTGAGGGCGAAAAAATATTAGTTAAAGTAACCCTTTCCACGACTGGCCTAGAAGCATGGGAAAAGATTGCTAAAAATTACTGAAGCAACCTGATAAGCACCGCTAAACATTTAAGATACATAATAAAGCAACAAAACCCAGATTGGAGCGATATGCAACTGTTATTAGATGTGCTGACCAAAACAGAAGAGCAATTGATCTTAAAAACAGCAGGGGATTTGGCAGAAGACTATTATAAAACCCCAAAATTGGACGTAAAAGATTACTTCCCACTTAAAATCTGCAGTGGGACCCAAATAGAGCAGCTGAAATGAAAAAGTTGGAAAGCTTGAATGGGTAGCAACAAGGACAGAGAGAGCTATTCCCAGCACTATGAACTGGTCAGCCTTCTGTGCAGTTTAACAGGGTCTCCCCGAGTCTCCATGTGAATTCCTGGACCACTAAAGAGATGCAATGCGCCGTCACGCATCACTGGACCCTGGGTCTGAGGTAAGAATATAACAGTTATTATTATTTTGGGGGCAGTCCATGGGAGACATTAGATGTAAATTTCAGAAGCTTTGAGTGGTGGATGGGAGGAACCTAGAAGCCCTTTTAGATGAGGCATGGAGAGTTTTTTGCAATCAAGAAGAGGGATACAAGCAAGGAATGAGAAAACTGGTGGCAATTATAAGTGAAGAAGGGAGAGGTAGATGCAGACAGGGACCACCCAGACAAGGTCCACCCTGGCTGGGTAAAGATCAGTGTGCAGTTTGCAAGAAATTTGGTCACTGAAAAAATCAGTGCCCAGAACGGAGGCAAAATGACCAACAGGAAAAAGAGAACTGGGGGAGAGAGGGGGCGGTCACACACGTGAAAGAAGATTGAAGAAGACCGGGGGATTCTACGCCAGCAGATCCACTGATTATAACAATAAAGCTGGGAGAAGAAAGGAAAACAGTGAAAGTTTTGATTGATATGGGAGCAACATATTCAATTTTAAAGAAAGCTTTAGCACCTTTGGGGAATGATTATGTTGTGGTACAAGGTACACACAAGACTGAGAGAAACTCTCAAGTAACTCTCAAATTATTATGTTGTGGTACAAGAGTCTCTTTCAGTCAATCTGAAAAGGCATGTTTTTGCAAACCATTGAAGTACAAGCTTGGGAAACAATGGGGCATTCATAAGTTCTTATATATGCCCAGTTCTCCAAAAGCACTTTTGGGTAGAGATTTATTAGAGCGATTACAAGCAACCAATACTTTAAAACAGAGGGAAATTACTCTGGAGGTAAACAATCAACAGGATGTGGAATTGAGTATAATGTTAACAGCTACTGAAACTAAAGAGAAAAGTAGAGAAGAAATAATTAGCCAGGTATTTCCAGGGGTGTGGGTTTCCAATGTGCCAGAGAGGGCGAAAAACGCACCTCCTATAGTAATTAAACTTAAAGAGGGGAAACAACCAGTTAGAATTAAAGAGTACCCTTTGAAAAACGAAGATAGGGAAGGAATTAGCCCAATAATTGAGAACATTTTGCTACTGAGGTTGTTAAAAGAGTGTCAATCTGACTTCAACACTCCCATTTTACCTGTTTGAAAACCCCATTGGCCACAGTGACTGGTGCAGGACTTACAGGCTGTCAATAAGATAACTGAGGGCCTCTACCCCACAGTGGCAAACCCCTATACTTCGTAAAACGTGCTTAACATCAAAGCTAACATGGTTTGCCATTTTAGATCTGAAAGGTGCTTTCTCTTTTCTTTTCTTTTCTTTTCTTTCCTTTCCTTTCCTTTCCTTTCCTTTCCTTTCCTTTCCTTTCCTTTCCTTTCCTTTCCTTTCCTTTCCTTTCCTTTCCTTTCCTTTCCTTTCCTTTCCTTTCCTTTCCTTTCCTTTCCTTTCCTTTCCTTTCCTTTCCTTTTCTTTTCTTTTCTTTTCTTTTTCTTTTTCCCCTCCATGAAGCCAGCCAGAAAAATTATTGCATTTGAATGGGAAAGCCCTAAAAGTGAGCTTTCTAAACTCAGCTCACATGGATGGTTTTGCCTCAGGGATTCAAGAACTCGCACACTTTGTTTGGAGAACAAGTTGCAAAAAGCTGAGAGTCCTGGGAAGCTCCAGCAGAAGAAGGAAAGCTGTTGCAGAGCATAGACGACCTCCTCATAGCCACCTGGACAAAAGAGACTTGTGTGGCGTAGACAGTAAGCCTCTTAAACTTTCTAGGACTCCAGGGGAAAAGGGTATTGAAGAAAAAGGCTCAGTTAGTAGAGGAGAAAGAGATCTACCTAAGTTATGAGGTTAGTACTAGACAACAGATTTGAGGTGAGATCATAAAGAAATGATACGTCCAAGCCTGAAACCTCAGACAATAACGGAACTGCAGAGCTTTTTGGGGATGACGGGATAGTGTAGGTTATGGATACACAACTACAGATTGCTTGTAAAACCTTTGTACGTGCTCATTACAAATGGGAACAGAGACCTCCAGTGGACAAAGGAGGGAGTTGAGAGATTAAGGAGTTATCAGGGAAAGTGAAAGGGAAATAAACTGGTGGAGTTCAGCCCTTCCATCTTTAAGGAAGGCCCATCAGGATTCAGAGGACTCATATGCCTCCTACTCCCAGGCAATAGAAGGGCACCTGGTAGATGAGTGGGAGTGGGAAATGGGTCCCTGCTAGGGGAGGTAATAATAAAAACTCCTCCCGACCCCCAGGGGCATTCCTGGCTCTCTGGAGCACTGGCACAGCCCCTGTGCCCATCCAACAGCCCTGCCTGCATCCTGCACCCTCTGCCCAGCCCCACACCTGCCCTGCTCACTGCCTGGCCCAGCCTGCTGCTCTCAGCACACGGAGGCAGTGCTCACACACTGCCCCCATGGGCACCCCACACTCCCCACACACACTCCCCCCATGCCCAGCACGGCCACACGGGCTCTGAGCTGTGCTCCTGCTCCAGCTGCCAGCACAGCCCCTCCCTCACCCCACTCACGCCTCTTGCCAGGAGCTGCTTCCTGGCACACTCAGGGGGCCCAGCCCAGTGCAGGGGCAAAATCCACCTTGTTCCTGGCCACAGCTGTGCCTGGGGCATCCTGGTGGTCCAACAGGAGTGACTGGAGACTTTGGGAGCCCACTCAGAGAGGTGCCCTCTGTGACCTGCTGCTCATTAGCACAGAGGGTCTCATCAGCCAAGTGCCCATTGGTGGCCATCTGGGCCACAGCCGCCATGGAGCCACTGAGCTTAAAACCTCTGGTGACAGGAGGAAAAGTGCCAGCAAACCTTCAACCCTGGCCTTGAGAGGATCAGACTTCAGGCAGCTCAGGTGTGACTTACAGAGGGCCCCTGATAAATGGTTCTAGAAGGTATTGGGTCCTGTCTTGGGGATGGTTCTTATCCCAGAGCCAGTTTGGGTTTGGTTTTGGTTTGTGTCTGGAGTTGTCACTGTTTCCCCCACTAGTTCAGGAATATCATGATGGGTGAAGGGTGGCCCAGGATTCTGTCGGACCTTGGGGGCCAGGGGCTGCTCTTCCTCCCAGCAGGGGTGATCAACACAGGGGCCACGCGGCACAGTGGGTCTGACCTGAGATCCTGCTGCCCTATGGCTTTTTCCTTTTTGACCTGAGATCCTGCTGCCCTATGGCTTTTTTCCTTTTTTCCCCTCCTGTTTCTTTTCTTGCTTCAGCACTGTGACCATGGCTGGCCAGCTTGCTTCTCTGCTCCTCTGCTGCGTGAGAGCCCAGAGCTGGTGTGTGCTGTGCTGAGGCCTCAGAGTATCCCCATCCTCACCAGCCCCACCTCAGGCCCAGCCATTGCCAGTGAGCTGTTGTTATAAATAACTATGTTGTTATTGTCTTTCAATATGATTGCCTTTTGTAAATTGTTTTGATGTAGTACAGTTGATAATCTCTTTTTAACTGCTTTTGATATAATTTGTCAGCTTTTTATGGTTAATACCTTAATCCCTGTGTAGATTGAATATCGTAGTGTGATAAATATATATTCTAGATTGAGCCTTTGCAAAATATTAAAATAGAGGATATGTCCTGTGTATTATAATATTAACTTTTGCAGTAGAAATTATAGTTGTGAAATACTAACTGATGCCTTTATTTCTGTAACAAACTGGCAATAGTGAAACAGCTAATGTTGATTGAAATTGCTCGTAAAAATGGCTAAAATATCTGTATGGTAAGATAATGTTGAAAAAAAACCCAAAACAAAAACCAGGCAAATAACACCCAAAGAGCAAAGAAGAATCTACCCCTGAGCCTTTGGCTACCAGTAACTGTCAAACCACAGACCAGGGGGCCTCGTGAGGAAATCAAATACAAGACTCTCAAAATCACATCTATATTGTGGCACGTACTGTAAAAAGATGAGGTGAAGGGTCGGACTAAGATAAAGAATTCCTGGAAAGTATAAACTCAAAGGAATGTTTGAATATATATAACTTCATTAATATGCATTTGACCAATGCAGTGAGAAAGTATACAGGAAGAGTTGTTATAGTTAACTGTGCGCTTTCTGGCAGTTTGCCAGACACCCCAGTACTGGATACTTTTATCCCTTATTAAATCTTTTATTTAAAGAGTGAGCCTTGTTTCTCACACTGTGAGAGAAACCGCTCTGAGCGTCTCTCAGCGCCACTGCAGAGCTGGGGCGGGGAATGCAAGTGTAGCAAAAAACCCCAAAGAAGTGGCAGAAGCAGAGAATGTCTAGGTTGGAAGAGACCTTCGAGATCATCGAGTCCAACCCATGCCCTAACACCTCAACTAGATCATGGCATCGAGTGCCACATCCAGTCATTTTTTAAACACCTCCAGGGATGGTGACTCCACCACCTCCCCAGGCAGACTATTCCAGTACCTTATCACTCTTTCCATGAAAAAACTTTTTCATAATGCCCAACCTATACTTCCCTTGACACAGCCTGAGGCTGTGTCCTCTCGTTCTGTCAGTTGTTGTCTGGAGAAAGAGACCGGCCCCCAGCTGTCTACAACCACCCTTCAGGAAGTTGTAGAGAGTGATAAGGTCACCTCTGTGTCTCCTTTTCTCCACGCTAAACAACCCCAGCTCCCTCAGTCGTTCTTCATATGGCTTGTGTTCCAAGTCCCTCACCAGCCTTGTTGCCCTCCTCTGGAAAGGTTCAAGCATCTCAACTTCCTTCCTAAACTGAGGGGCCCAGAGCTGGACACAGTACTCAAGGTGTGGCCCAAACAGTGCTAAGTACAGGAGAAGTATGACCTCCCTGCTCCTGGTGGCCACATTAACCCATGGAGTTGATCAAGGACAGCCAGTTGTAAGAGACGGTCTGAAGATCCTTCACCGGCCTCACGACCATTGCCAAGGACAGAGAATGAAACCCTGAAACCCCATCACAGGAGTTCTGGCCTGGCTAAGGTGAGATGTCTGCCGAATGTTGCCTGCAGGAGTGTTCGCTGGACCAAAAAACCCGTATGCATTTCCATGGGAACCCGTGCAGGAGCAATGGGCAGGTCCAGGTGGACTGGCTGTGTTTGCTGCAGAGGACTGCTCTGTCCTGTACCTGTTCTCTCAAAGGATCTCCTCCGCCTTCTGGCCAACTGCCTGTCGCTTTGGAAATGACTATAAGGAGGACTCCCTAAGTTAACCAACACGTGATCACCCCATGGGAAAGCGCGTCTATTGGCGTCGCCAGGAGGACTCCGTTCTTCGCTGGTAGCTATAATCCGTCCCCTTCCACCCCTTCTCGTCCCCTCCTTCTATAGCATGCTGTGATTGCACTCAATAAAGTGCATTGTTGCTGAGTAAACGGTTGTTGTCCCTTGCTGTGTCTTTTGTGCTCTGAGATCGATAAACCAAGCATCACGACCCCTGCTTGTATGAGTGGGTCGTGACACCAGTTAATGTGAGCTTTTTGGATTTCAGTAAAGCTTTTGATCCTGTCTCTGCCAGGACCCTGGTGTGTCCCTTCCAACTCAGGCCATCCCATCATTCCATGATTCTCACTCTAACAGACCTGGTGCATTCACTGGACAGCTGCGCTTAAACCCTAGGGGGTTTTGACACTGTCATGCAAACCTGAAAATTGTCCCAGTCTCAGTTCACTTGGATACTGCAGATTTATTCTTTGCAAAAAATCCTTCTGAGCATTCAGCTTCCATCCCACCAAGGTCACAACACCCTCACCAGCACAGGTATCAATCCCAGGAGCTGGGACTCAGGTATAGATCTGCGGGCTCCTGCTGTCTTCCAGAGCCTTCAGGGGCAGCTTTCCCTTAGGAATTCCTGCAGATTTGGGCAGTCTGTGCAAGGGCTGTGGGCTCTGATGCCCCTTACTCACCTCACAGCAGATGCTCCTGTTGCTCCCAGCCTTGGCTTCCCAGCAGGCACAAGCAGCCAAGGGCTGCAGCTCAGGGGACACAGCACAGCAGCAGTGGCAGGCCTGGGGCACACGGCAGGGTGTGGAGAAGAAGGTGGGAACCCCTTGAGAACTCAGGAGGAAGAGCACCAGTAAGGAAAGACCCAAAATCCTAAAGGAGAAGAGCAGAGAGTCAGGTGAAGGAAACACATGATCACGGCAGATTCATTCCAGGGAGCACTGGAGGCCAACCCTTCTCCTCCACTGAGGAAAGCAGAAGCAGGAAAAGCCACTGGCTCGAGATAAGGGCAGTTCAGCAGCTGAGGAAAGCTGGGCGTGCTGGCAGAGCACAGGAGGAACTTTAGACACCAATTGTTTCCTTTGGACACATGTCCAACTGCTCTCTGGGAAGCAGAGACAGCGTGGCACAGCTGCTCAGGAAGGGAACTGCTGGCTCAGGGTCACTGCCGGAGCTTGTCCACTTGAGCCACTTGTCCCAGGCCTGCCCTCTTCCAAATTCTCTCCCAATGTCTTGGGTGTTTCTCCTGAAATTCAGGTGGTTTTAGAGTCCTTTGTCTTCTGAAAAGCCCTGAGCCAGACACAAGAATGAAAAGGAGCTTTCAGGTTCTGATTTCTCAAGGTTTCTTCCTTTTTTATTATTTCTTATCTTACAATTCTTTCTGTGCCCAGCTAAGGTCTGTGCAGCTGCTATGGCATCTGACGAGTGCCCCTGCACTGGGAGGTCGCTGCCTCTTATACTAATTGTTATCTGTTCTTTATTTATAGTTATTTGCCAACACCTACTACCTGTACTAAACAGGTCACCTCTGCTCTGACCCAGTCTCCTTAAATTACTTTGTGCCACTGTCACTGCAGAAAATGGAGTGAAGGAAGAAGAAAGAAGAAGTAAGAGACAACGCCTAAAATCCTCCATCTTGCTCCCATCCACTTCCCTACTGAAGAACCCAAAATTGTGATTTTTCACCCTGTGATAAGCTAAACTACTATCTTTCACACTCCTGTGGCCTGTAATTCATCCCTCAGTGCTGGAAGCCTTTCCCATGGACTGGGATCAAAGCCAGTGTCTTCCTGGGCTCTGTGCCAGGGTCTCAAACTTCTCTGCCCAGGTCTCTGACCTTCCAGGGTAACCAAAGGGATGCCCTGGACTCTGACACCAGTGGAGCACTGCCAGCGCTGGTTTAGTCTCAGGAGTCAGAGACTGCCCTGGGCAACATTAACTCCAGCCCTGCCACACCCTGAACCTGCCCCCCGGGCGCCCCTGGCAGTCCCTGCACGGCTTCCCATTGCTGCAGGAATGGGGAAAAAGCCACATGTGACTGTGTCAGTGCCCGCAGAGAGGCACTAAGCACATTCAGGGCATAACTCAGGATTGAGTTCCTGCTTGGAAGCAAACGAGGGAAGCAGCAAGGCTGGCAGTAGGACGTGCCATGGGAATTCCTGCACCCCATTTCACAGGAACAACCCCCCGAGAGTGTTTTCCCCAGCCCTGCCCCAGAGAAAGGGGCTCTGGGAACACTGCTACCCTTGTGGGGCTGTCCAGGGACCAGGGCGCTCTGCCTGGTGACGCTTGGACTGTGAGAAGGGAGAATCCCACCCTCCCTGCATGGGGAGGGAGAGGAAGAACTGACCCCCTGGGCTTGTGGACAGAGCACGATGTGCTGTGCCTGCCCCTCATCACCACGGAGCTGTCCTGCTCCCGAAGGAGCGGCGCGGGGCCAGGAATCGCTCCAGCATCAGTCCCATCGCTCCTGCCTGCAGGGGAGCGCAGCCATCCGGCCCCACCTCTGAGCCCGGCCCCCCCGTCCCAGCTCAGCCCCGCAGCGCACACGGCTCCCCCGAGCTCCCCCAAAGCGGCTGCCAGCAAAGGCGGCTTCCTGCAGCCCACGGAGGAGCAGACACCGCCCGCCCGCTGCCCTCAGAGCCCTCTTCTCCTGCCCTGCCATCTCCCCAGCCCTGGCAAAACACCGGCAACAGGAGGCAGGAGCCCGACAAGAGCCCGCTCCCTGCTGCTCCCGGCCCCACAGCTCATCCCCAGGGCCCTACCTTCTCCCTCCGTGCCCCGCAGCTCCTGGCACGGGACAAGCCCAGCACAGCCCTGGCTCTTTATGCAGCCCTGGCTCTTAACTGGGTGCAGCTTCACCTTTAACCGAGGCAGCAGGGTAGTTTCTGTAAATCCGGCTTTTTTCTGCAGCCGAATGTGAAAGTGAAACCACTCTTCCGGAGTCAGCTTATCTGAACTAGAGCCGAATTTCCTCACCAGCCGAGGTTTTAATTGGCTCACAGGACACTCTCAGCTCTTTGCACAGTTAGTTGACCCTGAACTGCTGTGCTGGTACCTGGAGGGCCACGTGGGGCTCTCAGCCCTTCCTGGGGCTGCTGCTCCATCAGGAAAAGGAGCAGGGGGAGCACAGCAGCATTGTTATAGACATATTTGTGCACAAATCCATCTTCCATAAGTTTCTTTACGGTTACATCATGTAGAAGTTTTTCTTCAGCAGTGATAAAATTGTAGTGATTGTGGTGGTGCATTCTGCCACCTCCCTCCTTTCCAGGCTGCAGTGGGATCTGGGAAAATTCCTGTCAGGCCTTGGGAGCACCGCCTGGGCTCAGCTCTTCCTGAGCGTTTCAGAAACACTGTCTGCTCCCTGGAACTGCTCACAAGCTCCTGCTTTTCTTATGACCAGCCTTGGAAAATATTCCTCTGGCCTGAATGGCAAAGCATCCCTGTTGTCACACTTTGAAAGGAAGTGCTGACTGAAACTCTGGCCAGGGTGAAACATTGTTATGACTGCAGCCCGCTCTCCTCTGACCCTATAAACAGTGGTCCAAAATGAGACCCTTCTGAGCTCTCCTGGGACCACAGTGGGCTGTGAGCAGTGTGAAAAACGCTAATCACTTGTTTTAAATTTTTGAAAGTGTAATAGTAAATTAAATGGCTATAAAAATAGAATTAGAGTAATAAAAAAATTCAACAATTAGGGCTAGGACAATATGAGACAATAAAAACAAAGTTACAGATGTCTGGTTTAAAGTTAGAAGGTGTATGTTTATTACCGTGCCGGACAGCGTGTGGGGTAGCTCCCCAAATTCACACCGCAATTTACAGGTGATCACAGAGTCCTTTTATTTACAAAAGTATTGAATGTCCAAAACACAAATGCATATTCATTACCCTGGTGCATCCCATTCCCCGCTCTGTATGGTAATTAGCTCTAAAGCTATTAAGCATGCGTAGTTTGTTCTTTGAAATGGGTCGGTGGTCCTTTTCATGGGGAGGGGCCCCCAAAATGAGGAAGTAAAGAAGTCTTCCTCGTTCTGACCTTTCTACCTTTTCAATGCAAATGTGATAAGTGAACCCTTGGTAGGACTCCTGTTTCCTGTCTCCGTGACTGTTCAATGAGTTTCTGGGCAGAAGAGACCAACAATTGCCTTATGTTCCTAAAAGCTATTTATCAGTTTCTGTATTCTTCATTATAAACACAGCTAACCAAAGTTGACAAGTGATCAGTTATTCTAATATGGAAGGGTGATCCCAAACCCAGTTTCTCTTAGTTAATTACTAACTTTTAATTTCAGCAAAGCCTACCTATCTACTTGAGTTAATTTTCAGCAAAGCTTATCGCTAACTAAAATCTCAACCCCTCTAAAAATCCTTAATTCTCTAAAGTTTATGTCTCAGGTCGATCGGGCTGCAAAGACAGAGGTGTCAAAGACAGACTTAGATTGGCCACACAAGGGAGAGTTGTTCCTTGCTCCATGGGCCCATGATGCCTCAGGTCATCAGGGCAGGGATGTCACCTATAAGTGTGTCGGGGGCTTACCCCAGCATTCAGGTGGTTTTGGAGTCCTTTTCCCTCTGCACAGCTCTGTGCCAAACCGAAGGAAGAGACGGAGTCTTCAGGTTTAGATTTTTCAAGGTTGCATACTTTGTTTATTGTTTCTTATCTTACAATTTTCTCAGTGTCCAACAAGATGTTTGCCGCGGCTTGGACTTCTGACGACTCCCCCCAAACTGGGGCTGTCCTTGTCTTTTATACTAATTGCTACGTATTCTTTATTTACTATTTCTTACCAATGTCTATCACTAATACTAAAAAGGTCACCTCTACTCTGACCCAATCCTCACAAACTACTTTGTGCCAACGTCACTGCCAAAGTGGAGTGAGGGAAGAAGAAAGAAGCAGTAGGAGACAATGCCCCAAAGTCTCCATCTTGCCCCCATTCACTTCAATGCTAGAAATCTAAAATTAACTCTTTTCTCATCCTGTGATATACTAAACTACTATATTTCACACTCTTGTGGCCTGCAATGCTTCCTGCAGTGCAGGAAGTCTTTCCCATGGACTGAGATCAAAGCCAGTGTCTCTCTGAGCTCTGGGCTGGGGTCCCAGACCCCCCTGCCCAGGTCCCTGACCCTCCAGGGCAACCAAAGGAATGCCCTGGACTCCAACATGAGTGGGCAAGAGACCAAGGGGTGGATCTAACGATGGACAGTATTTCTCAGGTTATCCATGACTGTGAGACGTGTGCTGCCATCAAGCAGGCCAAGCGGGTGAAGGCCCTGTGGTATGGCGAGCAATAGTCCAAGTATAAGTACAGGGAAGCCTGGCAGATTGACTACATCACCCTTCCCCAAACCCGCCACGGCAAGCGCTATGTGCTGACCATGGTGGAAGCCACCACTGGATGGTTGGAGACCTACCCTGTGCCCCATGCTACTGCCTGGAACACCATCCTGGGCCTTGAAAAGCAAATCCTGTGGAGACATGGTACCCCTGAGAGGACTGAGTCTGACAACGGGACTCATTTCAAGAACAGCCTCATCAACAACTGGGCTAGGGAACATGGCATTGAGTGGGTGTATGTGGGAGATTAGGGACAGGCGGTCGGAAGATATCGCGTTGTACGGGCAGACAGAACCCCTCCCTCAATTCTTAGTTGGTCAGTGTCCTTGATAAGCTAAGCAACACCTAACTTGCAACGTAAGAAGACGGATGTGATGTAGCAAACAGAGGTTTTATAACTCCATGTAATCAGTTAATAAACGCCATTAGCCGTCCACCACACTGGTGTCTGTGAGCTGGTGGTCTGAGCAGCCTGGGTGTGGCTGCCGTGTCGTTCCTGGAACCAGGTCGCTATGCCTCAGCGGAGGTAACAAGAGGTGCCGAAGCCCCGGGAGTTGCCCGGGAGCACGGGAGTCGCCTGGATGGGTGAACGACGGCCGAGTGGCGGGACCAGCTCGGTGAGGGGGACGCCCCAGGACCTGCAAGGAGGATGGAAGCCCTTGTGAAGGTCGTATCTCAGATTCATAAGCAGTGGGGAATTGATTGTAAAGCAAAAGATTTTACCCTCGCAGTGACGAGGCTTTTGCAACTTAGTATTATTGATAGACCGGTGGATGTCCTCCACCCAGGTGTTTGGGATCATTGTACTAAGGCTCTTGCCGAAGACACAATGTCTTCCGGCTCGGGGAAAAATCTTAAGGCATGGGAAAGGGTCATGGAAGCGTTGCAGAAGGCTTTGCAGGAACAGGAGACCTGGCAAGCTGCCTGAAATTGTTTAAAGGTTTCCCCACAATTACGTATCGCAGCAGCGACGCAAACTTTCTCAGAGGGAACTGTTGTTGAGAATTTTCAGAGTGTAAAAGAATGTAGTTTGAAGGTTAGTGATAATGTTCAGAGTGTTGATGGAGTTGGTTCTGCTGAGTGCAGAGGCTCGGAGGAGCAAGGGCTTGCTTCAAAGCCTCCAGGCTCAGGGTCATTCGCTGAGGGAAAAAAGCACGTGCAGTCATTTTATAACAGTCTAGCTGAAGAAGCTAGGAATGCTGGAAAAGCGGGAGAGGGACCTCCACCTTATGCACCACAAGGTGGCGCTGAATCCGTGGGGGGAAGCGGGAATGCGGTTGTATCAAATAAGGAATGCTTGCGATACGGCTATACTACAGAAAACAAAGAGGGTCTTTTAGATAGTGGGCTCATTGCCAATGAAAACAAAGAGAGTTTCTTTGCTAATGCGAGTGTGCGCGAGCAGAAAAAGGGGGGAGAACTCAAAGGGGAAATTGAAGCGAATCTTTGCCAAAAAGCGTGTTTTTCTAAGGCAAGAAGCTCCCACAGCAGGAGGCGGAGGCAGCGCAGGTGCAGGGGGCGGCTCAGCCCCGAGAGAAAGGGGGGGGGGGGGCCCAGGGGGAAGGAGTGGCCCAGCCCTGAGGGAAAGGGGCGGGGGCCAAGAGGGAAAGGGCAGTCCAGCCCTGAGAGAAAAAGGCGGGGTCGGAGCCCGACCAAAAGGCTCCGGAGCCCTGAAGCAGCCAGTCAGTCGACTTCTGCCTCTGAATAGGATTGTAGCGCAGAGGACGGGGACAGCCGGTCGTCTGCAGCCAACTCCGACGCCAGCTCCGACAAAGAGGAAGTAACAGGATATAAAATCAGTAACAACAATGTTTCTACTTGGGTTGAGGGGAAGTCAGAGAAAGAACGAACTCCCCTCACAGACTGGAGGAAGATAAAGATGGCATGTGCCAATTGGAATCCATCGGCCACACTAGCTTTTCCAGTCTGATTAGGGGGGCAGGTGGAAACCAGAGAACGTATTCACCAGTAAATCCTAAAGATGTACAAGCAATTGTTAAAGCAATCACTGATAAAGGGATCAGTTCAGCAATGGTTTCTACACTTATTGATAGTGTTTTCGGAGGGGATGACATGCTGCCATTTGACATAAAGCAAACTTGCAGATTGATTTTTGATGGGGCGCGGATGATAGTTTTTAAACAAGAGTGGGAGGACAATTGTGCAAAGCAACTAGCTCTGGTCAGTGGTGCAGATCATCCTCTGCACGGCTCCAGCCTGCAGTAGCTCATGGGCACAGACCCAACCATGATCAGCCCCCAGGCACAAGCCGAGGGCCTTCAGGCCCACGAGGTCATGACAACTACCCGTGCTTCCAGGGAAGCCATCCGCTCTGCTTCCATGGTTATTGCTAAACCATCACCATGGTCCACAATAAAGCAAAACAAAAGTGAAAATTTTACACGATTCGTGGACCGGCTCCAGGCAGCACTTGACTCCTTAGCTTTGCCTTCAGAGGCAAAGGGTCCTGTGTTAGCAGAGTGTCTGCGCCAACAAATCAATTCAGCCACCAAGGACATTTTACGGTCTTTACCACTCAGGTCCAACATCGCAGACATGATCAGGCATGTTGCAAAAGAGGAGCAGTTAGCCCCAATCCAGGCAGCTGTCCATACCACAATAACTAGTGTAATGGCATGCTTTAAATGCAGCTAGGCATTTAAATTGGGTGAACGTGCAAATTATCAGACTCCTATCTTCAGTACCCCGATCAATTAGACCCTATCAGATTCTCACAGCACGCAGACACAGGAGAGAAGCCACACCTAGCACCTCCTCCTCATCCAGTCCTTTAGCTATCTACCAAAAACCTAAGTCAAATCCTTACAATCTATTTCTTAATGTGTTAAATGCTACCTTTTTGTCATTGAACCAATCCAATCCAAAGTTTACAAAATCATGCTGGTTATGTTATAATGCAGAACCTCCTTTTTATGAAGGTGTCGCCCTTGATGCTCCTTTCAAATATTCTGCAGCAAACAATCCACACAACTGTAAGTGGGACACCCCCCGGAGGGAAATCAGCCTGAGTCAAGTCACAGGCCGAGGCAAGTGCTTTGGCAGTGTAACCTTAGCAAAGCAAATGGGAAATATCTGTGCTGAGTTCATCCAACCTAGTTGAAAGACTGACAAGTGGGCAGTTCCATTCCTATCAGGAATGTGGGTCTGTCAACAAATCAGAATAACCCCCTGTGTGTACCTTAGTAAATTCAATAACCTCGCTGACTACTGTGTCCAAGTTCTAATTGTTCCTAGAGTCCTGTATCACCCGGAAGAAGAAATGTATCACTCGTTAGAAGAAACCGTCCATCTCCACAAAAGAGAAGTAATAACAGGTATAACTATTGCAATGCTCCTCGGCCTAGGAGCCACTGGTGCAGCCACAGGTGTTTCAGCTCTCATGACCCAATATCAAGGACTTTCTCAGTTGCAAATGACAATCGACGAGGACTTACTGAGAATTGAAAAATCCATCTCCTCCCTCGAGAAATCTATCTCCTCGCTTTCAGAAGTCGTCCTGCAGAACAGGCGAGGACTGGACCTCTTGCTCATGCAGCAAGAAGGCCTGTGTGCCGCCTTGAGAGAAGAATGCTGTTTTTATGCAGACCATACCGGAGTCGTGTGAGACTCCATGGCCGAACTGAGAGAAAGACTGGCCCAGAGAAAGAGAGAGAGAGAGGCCCAACAAGGATGGTTCAAGTCATGGTTCAATCAGTCCCCATGGCTAGCCACCCTTGTTTCCACCTTAATAGGCCCTCTCACCGTGATACTGTTGATATTGAATTCTGGGCTTTGCATTTTGAACAAGTTAGTGCCGTTCGTTAGAAGCCGTTTAGAGAAAGTCGACATCCTATTTGTCGAATGCCTGCAATTACCGAAAAGTGCGCTTGTTACTAACATTTTATACCGCTTTTGTATCCTATTATACTAACTTTAACAGCTTTTGCATTTTGATGGCATTTATACTTTTATAACATCTATACTTTTATACTTTTTTACTTAGTCATGGGGGAGGGGAAACGTGGGAGATTAGGGACAGGCGGTCGGAAGATGTCGAGTTGTACGGGTAGACAGAACCCCTCCCTCAACACTTGGTTGTTTAGTGTCCCTGATAAGGTAAGCAACATGTGACTTCTAACGTAAGCAGACGGATGTGATGTAGCAAACAGAAGTTTTTAAACCCCATGTAATCAGTTAATAAAGCACCATTTGCCATCCACCACATTGGTGTCTGTGAGCTGATGGACCGAGCAGCCTAGATGAGGCTGCCGTGTCGTTCCTGGAACCAGGTCGCTATGCCTCAGCGGAGGCAGCAAGGGCGTTCACATGGGCAGGGTAGTAGGGAGGAGTTTTGGGAGGAGCCTTTGGGGAAGGCGGAGAGAAAGGAGGTGTTTTGTGGGGAAGAGGAGGAGCCACGGGTAGGAAGGGGTTGGGTGAAGGTTGGCGGGAAGAAAAGGATTGAGGGAAGAAGAAGGGATGGGGGATGGGGAGGACCATGCCATGCGGCCTCCACCATCTTGTGACCAAGGGAGAGGTAAACCATCTTGAGATTGGATCTCACCCTCTAAACTAAAAGGAACTTTGGGCTTAGTAACTGGGGAAGGAGAGGACGGAGAGAACTGCGAGCGGCCTGGCTGCTCGAGAGACCCTGAGCAGTCCGGCCAAGACTACTCAGGCGGGGGGATCAAGGAATCTTTGGGGAGCCTGAGCTAGCTGGTAGAGTTCCTGCTGCTCCCTTCAAGATGCCCTTCTGGGGTTGAGGGGATTTGGGAGAAGGCATAGGAGAACAAGGGGATGGTTGCCCGCCACCTGGCCCTTTTAGCACTCCTTTCTGAGATTTAATCGCGGAACTGAGCTGTGGGGCCAAATTAAAATATTTTGGAGCGTCTTTGTCTCCTGACCCTGCCAATTCTATCAATTTCTGTTCTACAGCGCCCCAAAATTTGGCGGTGTAGATTTGGTCAGGGGACATCTGTGGGTAATGCAAAAACAACCAGCGGACAAACCTCTTTAACTCACCCTTAGAAACCTTCAATTGGGCATTCTGAACTACTGAAACAAAACTATAATACATACCCTTTTGGGCAACGGAGAGTTTTACGCCCATCTCTCCCCAAAAATTGTCGCCCCCAAACTAACACCCAGGCAAACGCAAAACAGAACTTAAAACCAATCGCGGATCAGCCTCCTAAAACCGAGTAAGGGACCCCTTCCCACTCACTCGGGGAGCCGCAAAAACAAAATCGGTGGCCACAAAAGCCCCGCAACCTGCCACCAGGTGAACTCGATTCGCACTGAACTAAAAGGTTAGACAACAAAAGAGAACAAAAGAAGATCAAAAAGAGAACAAAAGAGAACAAAAGGGTCTCCAACAGGGGAATGGGGCTAGCCTCCACCCCCTGGGCTGTGCAGCCAGAATCCTACACAAGGATTCCTTCCCAATTGGGTCTCCCTCTCCCGGGGAAAACCCCACCAAAAGTAAGCATCGCTTTTTTGCGGATACTTACCCCCTCCTGGGATCGGTGAAACCTGAAGAGGACTCCGAGGGTGCTCCGGAGCTGTCCTCTTCTCCCCCAGAAGCAAGCTGTAGGAGCCGCTTCCACCAGGAGTAGTGCGAGGCCCAAGGACTATTCTTCGGGCTCTTCAGCAGCCCCAGTCCGTGCCACAGGGTCCGCCTCATCGCCGGGGGGTGCCCCACGTTGGGCACCAGACGCACTGTCGCAGTGTCCTCTGCGCCTGGCAGGCGCTGGCCACAGGCTAGCTCAGATCACACACTGCGGCTAACGCGATTAGGTCGGGGTTGCAGGCTGGGCAAGCAACCTCCTCCCTGTGGGGTCTTGGTTCCCCCACACCAGTGACTGGACCAGATGGTGTCACGACTGCAGCAATGGATAAAGGGTCGACTCTCTCAAGCAGGGTTGAAAGGTGGTTTATTAAGGGGTGTCTGGCAAGGAGCTCCACCACTGACAACTGCTGCCTGAAGAGAGCTCCAAACAAAGCTTTGCAACAGCTTATAAACAGGGGAGGATCAAGGGGTGGTGACAGTGGGTCAGCCAATGAGAGAACAGGAGGGTGTAACAGGGGGTGTTCACTCTTAAACAATCATCCAACCACAAGAAGGGGGTAAGGGATTTCCCAGGCACCAGCCTATCACTCGATGCCCTCCCTGGATCTTTCCAGAAACCAGGGAAAGGCCCCGAAGTGACAGACAGGGTGCCCAAGAGGAGAGAGAGGGGATTGTCAGGGACAGGTGGGGGAGTGGGATGATTGACAGAAAATGACTTGTTATAAAACAACTCATAGGGGAGGAACCATTACATAAAACGGGGGGTACAGTGGAAAAGACCATATACAAACAACTTCTTCTAACAACACT
This sequence comes from Delichon dasypus, assembly GCA_037837765.1. Classification (NCBI taxonomy): domain Eukaryota; kingdom Metazoa; phylum Chordata; class Aves; order Passeriformes; family Hirundinidae; genus Delichon; species Delichon dasypus. Next base: position 1,588,865 of record JBBAXF010000003.1, read on the forward strand.
AAAATCTACAGAAGATGCTTTAAAACATAATAAAACAACTTTTGCACCACCACAGGTGGCAATGCCTCAGCATTAAAAACTCAAAGCATCTGCATGACTTCAACAGACCCCAGCCCATATTTTCCAAACTTATCCCAGAGATCCATCAAGGCTTTCCACGGTAAAGTTATAATTTGCTCCTTGAACTACAGGGAAAGCCTGATAACCTCCTGGGAAGTCAGCCACACTTGCTAAGTCCCATCCTGTGGACTCCACAGGAACAGGGGCAGATGCCTGACTGGGAGGCACCTCAACACAGTCCCTGCAGCACCAGCAGTACTAGAAAATCCATCTCCACCTTCCAGAGGGCCATGTGTCGAGTCACAATTGCCTGTCTCCTCAACTTTGGCTTTCACGTCCCCCCAAAACTGCATGTAATCTCTCAGATATACAGTCACCAGACATGGGGGTAAAGTCCACAAACCAGATGAAGAAGACCTACCAGCCTGGGACCCTCTGCCCCAGGGAGGCAGCAGCCTCATACTATTCATGTCTCTGCCTAAGCCAAAGGTGAACATTGCGGGGCCTCATTTGCTGCCATCCCCGGCATCTGTGGGAGGTGATGGTGGCAAAGCCGGACCAGCCGTGGGCCCGGGCAGGGCATGCAAACCCAATGCGGGATGGAGCGGGGCCAGCCCGGCGCTCCCCTCCCGCAGCCCGGGGAGGGAACAGGACTCAGGGAGGGGCACAACCAAAGGCTCAGCACACGGCAGGGGGATTGGCATGGGCAGCGCAGGAGAGGATGAAACCGCGGCAGGGCGGACACAACACAGGGACGCTCGATTCTGGGCCAGCCCCTGCTCCGTGAGCACTGCCACCCGCCGTGCCTGGCTGAGGCGGCGCAGGGAGGGGAGCAGCTGGCGCCGCCCCCAGCAGAGTCCCGCTGGGAATGTGGAAAGCCACAGTGGGCACCGTCCACTCCTTGTGGAGTGGGATGGATGCCCCACCCACTGGGACCAGGTCTGACAGAAGATTCAATCAAAACCCTTACCTCCGGGGCTTCCGCTGCCCCAAGGAGGTATTTCGTGGCAATGCCACAATGCGGTCAGTGAGTCGTCACAGAACCAGACTCCAGCAGAGGCATGGGAGGAGCCAATGAAACTCCACTCCCCCCCAGGACCAGGAAGCTGTAGAGGGAGGGCGGCTCCCTCCTGTTCTACTGCCTCCTGGGCATAGGGAGGGGTGGGGTCAGCACAGCCAGCTCCACGGGACCCCCAGAAACCCAGAGATCCCCGCCCATCTGCCAGTCGGCTGGGACCAACTGGCTGTGGGCCCCATCCACCCCTGGGGAAGCGATCCCATGACCATGATCCCATAACCAGGGAGGGGAACATCCCCCCCAGTGGCTGGGGGGGGAAAGGAGGGCTCTGCCTTGGCTTCTGAGGGAGGTTTTTCCCTCCCCCTCAGCTTCACCATCCAAGCCAGAAGGATCCCCAGTGAATTGCAACTAGAAGATGCATAGCTCGCTAACACTGTGTTGCAGGCTTTCCAGAATGTCACCAACTCCACCACATCTGCATCGTAGCCTGCAGACAAAATCTGGAGCAGATAACCATCTAACTGGCTTCAAGTCTCCTTAGAGAATGCTTTCTCAGCACTAGGAAAAAAAACTTTGGTCTTTTCCCTAAAAATACACTGAAAATCGTCCCCAGAAACGGAAACCTGCTTCCTCTCCAGCAAGTTTAGCCAGAGGTCCAAGACCAATATATCATCTGCGGAGGATGCAGGAACTATCATTTCTACAAAGGTTACAGACAAACCGTCGGGGAGGGAGGCTTACCTCAGGGAAGACTTACCACGATCCACAGACTGCAGTTCCTCACTCGGGGCCACCAGATGTTGCTAGATGGACACAAAAAGAATGACACTAACGCAGTCAGGGCAAAAGAGCGAGTAGAAGAAGAAGCGTTTATTTGTCGACCTCAATTTATATAGATTCTGGACAGTGGCCAGAGATTGGAGAATGAGGTTGCAACCTCTCCAACCCCACTGGTCAAACTAGAAGTCCATCAATTGTCCCTCCTCCAAAGAGGAATGTGAAAACAATCACTTCTTTTCTATTACAATCCGTGAGAAACTCCACTACAAAAATGCAAACTCAGAAGGCTGAAAAAGAATAGGCAACATTGCCAGTGCATTTTTCTCCATTCCTCTGGCAGCAGAATGCAGGCCTCAGTTTGATTTCACCTGGAGGGGCGTGCAGTACCCCAGGAGCCGACTGCCCCAGGGGTGGAAACACAGCCCCACCATCTGCCATGGACTGATCCTGGCAGTGGATCAGTCTGCACTGGAAAGGGTGATGCTCTGGAAGATCTACAGTACATCGATTACATCACCGTGTAGGGAAATACGGCAATGGAAGTGTTTAAGAAAGGAGAGGAGGTCATCCGGATTCTCCTGGAAGCTGGCTTTGCCATCAAGAAGAGCAAAATCAAGGGTCCTGCCTAAAAGATGCAGTTTCTGGGAGTAAAGTGACAGGATGGATGGCTTCAGATTCCCACTGAGGTCATCAATAAGATCACCGCAATGTCCCCACCGACAAGCAAGAAGGAAACACAAGCTTTCCTAGGTGCCATAGGTTTCTGGAGGATGCACATTCCTGAGCACAGCCAGATTGTGAGCTGCTGCCTCCGCTGAGGCGTAGCGACCTGGTTCGGGAACAACACGGCAGCCACACCCAGGCTGCTCAGACCACCAGCTCACAGATGCCAATGTGGTAGACAGCAAATGGTGTTTATTAACTGGTTATGTGGGGTTATAAAACTTCTGTTTGCTACATCACTTCCGTTTGCTTATGTTACAAACGATGTGTTGCTTACCTTATCGAGGACACTAAACAACTACGTGTTGAGGGAGAGGTTCTGTCTACCCGTACAACGCGATATCTTCCGACCGCCTGTCCCTAATCTCCTACATTTCCCCTCCCCCATGATTAAGTAAAAAAACCTATAAAAGTATAAATGTTATAAAAAAATGCAAAAGCTGTTAAAGTTACTATAATAGGATACAAAAGTGATATAACATGTTAGTAGTAAGTGCAGTTCACGGTAATTGCAGGCGTTCGACAAATAAGATGTCGACTTTCCTAAACGGCTTCAAAGAAATGACACTAACTTGTTCAAAATGCAAGGCTCAAAAATCAATATCAACAGTATCACGGTGAGAGGGCCAATAAGGAGGGGAAACAAGGGTGGCTAGCCATGGGGACTGATTGAACCATGACTCGAACCATCCTTGTTGGGCCTCTCTCTCTCTTTTTCTCTGGGCTAGTCTTTCTCTCAGTTCGGCCATGGAGTCTTGCATGACTACAGTATGGTCTGCATAAAAACAGCATTCTTCTCTCAAGGCGGCACACAGGCCTCCTTGCCGCATGAGCAAGAGGTCCAGTCCTCGCCTGTTCTGCAGGACGACTTCCGAAAGCAAGGAGATATATTCCTCCAGAGAGGAGATGGATTTTTCAATTCTTAACAAGTCCTCGTCAATTGTCATTTGCAACTGAGAAAGTCCTTGCTGTTGGGTCACGAGAGCTGAAACACCTGTGGCTGCACCAGTGGCTCCTAGGCCAAGGAGCATTGCAATGGTTATACCTGTCAGTACTTCTCTTTTGTGGATCTGGATGGTTTCTTCTAAAAAGCGATACATTTCCTCTTCTTGGTGATACAGGACTCTAGGAACAATTAGAACTTGGACACAAAAGTCAGCAAGATTATTGAATTTACCAAGGTACACACGGGGTTATTCTAGATTGTTGACAGACCCACATGCCTGGTATGAATGGAACTGCCCACTTATCAGTCTTTCGGCTAGGCTGGATGAGCTCAGCCCAGATATTTCCCATCTGCTTTGCTAAGGTTACATTACCAAAGCACTTGCCTCGGCCTGTGACTTGACTCAGGGTAATTTCCCTCCGGGGCGTGTCCCATCTACAGTTGTGTGGATTATCTGCTGCAGAATATTCAAAAGGAACATCAAGGGCAACACCCTCATAAAAAGGGGGTTCTGCATTATAACATAACCAGCATGGTTTTGTAAAGTTTGGATTGGATTGGTTCAACGACAAGAAGGTAGCATTTAACACACTAAGAAATGGATTCTTGTGGACCATGGTGATGGTTTAGCAATAACTTTGGAAGCAGAGTGGATGGCTTCCCTGGAAGCACGGGTAATTGTCATGACCTCGTGGGCCCATAGGCCCTCGGCTTGTGCCTGGGGGATGATCATGGTTGGGTCTGTGCCCATCAATCGCTGCAGGCTGGAACCGTGTAGCGGATGATCCGCGCCGGTTACTAGAGCTAGTTGCTTTGCACAATTGTCCTCCCACTCTTGTTTAAAAACTATCATCCCTGCCCCATCAAAAATCAATCTGTAGGTTTGCTTTATGTCAAATGGGAGCTTGTCATCCCCTTCAAAAACACTATCAATGAGAGTGGAAACCATAGCTGAATTGATCCCTCGCAGTGATTGCTTTAACAATTGCTTGTACATCTGTAGGATTTACCAGTGAGTACATTCTCTGGTTTCCACCTGCCCCCTCCCCACTTGGACTGGAAAAGCCAGTGTGGCCGATGGACCCCAATCGGCGCATGCCATTTTTATCTTCCTCCAGTCTGTGAGAGGAGTTCGTTCTTTTTCTGACTTCCCCTCAACCCAAGTAGAAACATTGTCGTTACTAATTTTATATCCTGTTACTTCCGCTTTATCGGAGCTGGAGCCAGAGTCGGCTGCAGACAACCGGCTGTCCCAGTTTTCTGAGCTAGAGTCTGATTTAGAGTCGGAAGTTGCCTGACTGGCTGTTTCGGGGCTCCGGAGCCTTTTGGTCGGGCTCCGACCCCGCCCCTTTCTCTCAGGGCTGGGCCGCTCCTTCCTTCTGGGCTCCCCCCACCTCCTGCTGTGGGAGCTTCTCCACTTAAAAAAATTTATTTTTTGGCAAACACTCTGATTAGCTTTAATTCCCCCTTTGAGTCTTCCCCCCTTCTCCTGCTCGTGCGCATCCGCGTTATCAAACTTTCTTTGTTTTCGCTGGCAGCGGGCACGCTATCTAAAAGACCTTCTTTGTTTTCTGCATCCCCGTTATCTAACAAACATTCCAGTCCAACTGCATTCCTGCCCTCCCCCAGGGATTCAGTGCAATCTTGTGCTGCATAGGGTGGGGGTCCCTCCCCAGCATTTTCTAACAGTAATTCAGCGGCAGCATTTCTGGCTTCCTCAGCTAAACCGTCCCAAAACAATTGTGCCTGTCTTTTTCCTTCAGCAGGTGACCCTGGGCTTGAAGGCTTTGGAGGAAGCTTTTGCTCCTCCAAGTCTCTGCCCTCGGCAGTAATAACCTTATCAACAGCCTGAATACTGTCGCTGACCTTCAGATCGCATTTTTTTACGCTCCGACAATCCTCTGTAAAAGTTCCCTCTGTCAAAGTTTGCATCGCAGCCCCCACCCCCAATTGCGGAGTAAATCTTAAACAATTTTGTGCAGCTTTTTCAGGTCTCCTGCTTTTGCAGAGCTTTTTGCAAAGCCTGCACAACTTTTCCCCATGATTTAAGGTTTTTCCCTGAGCTGGAAGACATTGTCTCTTCAGCCAGAACTTTCGTGCATTGATCCCATATATCTGGGTGGAGAATGTCTACCGGTTGGTCAATGACTTTAAGTTGCAAAAGCCTCATCACTGCGAGGGTAAAATCTTTTGCTTTACAATCAACCCCCCACTGCTTATGAATTTGAGAAACGACCTTCACGAGAGCTTCCATCCTTCTCCCACGGGTCCTGGAGCGTCCTCCTCACGGAGCTGGCCCTGCCGCTCAGCCGCCGTTCACCCATCCAGGTGACTCCCGCTCTCCCAGGCGATGTCCCGGGGTTTCGGCACCACTTGCTGACTCCGCTGAGGCACAGCAACCTGGTTCCAGGAATGACACGGCAGCCTCACCTAAGCTGCTTGGTCCATTAGCTCACAGACACCAATGTGGTGGACGGCAAATGGCGTTTTATTAACTGGTTACATGGAGTTATAAAACCTTTGTTTGCTACTTCACTTCCGTCAGCTTACATTACAAACTACATGTTGCTTACCTTATCAAAGACACTAAACAACTAAGTGTTGAGGGAGGCGTTCTGTCTACCCATACAACGTGATATCTTCTGACCGCCTGTCCCTAATCTCCCACACTGTTGGTTCCTCCAGTTGGCTGCCCCACCTCTGCACCACTTTTGCCTGTTCCCATTGGCCCTTAACCCTCAGATCCGCCCCTTCTTCCCATTATTTAAACCTGTACCCTCAGCCCAAAGTTGTCTTTGTCCCTGGACTCCCTTCGAGGCTCAATAAACAGCTCTCAGGTTTCCACACAAAGATTTGTCCTTTGCCTCCTCCATCAGCCATTCTAACAAATGTGCTCAGGATCCTGACAGTGCCGGTCATTATTTGGGATTTATTGAAGTGCACTGCTTCAGATAAACCTAAACACATAACTGGGATCCCAACACTCCAGTAGCAGCACAGTGATCCCACTGAGCCCAGGAGTTGACACCATGGCCAGGGGCACTTCCACTCCCAGTCTGGTTCCAGGAGCCAGCCCAAATCCTCTCCCAGTCCAGCTGTCCCCAGTCCCTGGCACTCAGCCCTTGCACCACACACTCACACAGCCCAGCCCTGGCTCCTGTCACTGGCTCCAGGTCTGCTTGGCCAGGGCTGGGGTTGACAGAGCTTGGGCCCATTCCCCTTTTGTTCTGCAGCTTCCCATCTGAGCAGCTCCAGAGCACAGATCCTCGCTGGGATCAGCCTTCTCAGCCCTCCACTGAAGCAAGGGGGTTAAAAGTCAAAGAGTGGTTAATTAGGGATAACAGTCTTAACAATGTATCTCAATTAACATTTGCTGTGCTTGCAAAGGCAGGCAAGGCCATTACCTGCAAAAGCAAGATGAAAAGAATGCAAGGCTAGCGAATAAGAAAGAAACTGCCTGCATGAGGTGGTGATAAGAGAGACTGTTAGGACCAAGACTAGCTTTGCGACTCCAACTGTGACCAAGAAACCAGTGAGCGTAAGCAAGAGGACGAGGTGAAAAGTTCAAACCCGAAGATGTCTTACTTCATCATGAAGTTCACCTAGGACCACCTGAGGGCAATGAGCAAGCTCAAAAGATTGTTAAGCCAATTTTAATACAAAACCAGGCAAGGTGGGACTAGGTAATGAATATGTAAAGGTGTATTAATGCAAATGAAATATTTTAGAGAACAAGTAGAGAGAGGTGAGTCCTTGGAGTTGCACATGCTTTAGGAAAAAAACCACACTTGTGCCTCAGCACTGAAATAAACATACCTACTTTACAACTCCAGTAGCTGTAGAGTAATTTCCGTGAATCACTGTGTATATGAGAGGCCAGGTTTGATACCCAGTGCTGCCTCCCTTGGCACCTGCCACTGACATTGGTTTCCCTGGATGTTGTGGTTTGGGGCTTCCTGCCCTCTCTGCTCTCCCTGCAGACAGTGAAGCCGCTCCTGGAGCAGAGACCCTGAATGGAGCGGAGCCTCTGCTGCCACACCCCCTGCCCCAGTGCCACCCCCTGTCCCCTGCCCATCTGTAGCACACAGAGCTCGAGTCACCCCCAGCTGTGGCTCCCCTGAACACAAAGGAGACACAGAGCAGTGCAGTCCAAATCAACTCCTTTATTAGCAGAGCCTGCAGGGGATGAGGCTGAAGCAGCCCTTCAGCCAGCTCTCCAGGAGGGCTTGGCCCTCACATTGCCAGCAGGGTTGCAGCACCTGCACAGCAAAAGCCCCCACAGCTCCCTGGGGCAGAGCCAGCTGGTGCCACCTTCGCCAGAGCACAGCCCTGGTGCCACCAGCAACTGGACAGCACCTGCACTGGCTCCAGGGCTGCTGCAGAAGGTGCTGGCAGACAGGATTCTCCACATGGGGCATTCCAAAGGTTTTTGCTTTTGGAGCAGAGAGGCCAAGGACAGGAGCAGCTCCTGCCAGGGCTGAGAGCTGGAGGGAAGGGCAGCAGCCCCAGGCACCTGAGCAGGAGGGGCTGCCCTGGACAGAGACACAGCACCTCTGAGACAGGGAGTGAAAGCACTGCCTGAGCCCCGGGGCAGTCGTGTCACTGCTTTCTGGAGCCTGGAGCCACAACAGCTCCTGCTGGGGGAACAGCCTCAGTTGATCCAGGAGGCTGCAGTCAGGGAGGGAAGGATGATGCCCAAAAGCCAAGCTGCCCAGCTTGCAGCCAGCATGGAGCTGGCCTCAGGTCCTGCAGCCCTTTCTACAAGCAGGACACCTCCTTGCTGCAGGAAAACTGCCTTTGGGGCACTGTCCCTTCTTGGCTCACAGCAGCTGATCCAAGGGGTGCTTGGAGTGCTGCCTTTGCCCTTGCCCTGACCTTTGGGCTCAGGTTTGGCCATGAGGTTAATCACCCCAAGGAGGGGGTTTGGTTTGGCTCTAGGAGAAAGCAGAGGGAAATGCTTATTGCAAGAAGGCAAGAGAAGTTTGGCTTTCTCATGAAGCGAGGGTATTGCTGAGTGATGGCTGCAGTAACTGCATCTTATTTTCCAAATTTGGGAGCATTTGGATACCCTTATCTTCACTGGGTTTGAGAGCACCATCATTGTAAATGCATTTTGTGGAGAGCCTGGTACAAAGTTCTCCTGAACTGCAAAGCTGCTGTGGTTCCTCCTTCCTGTGGATGTGGCCTAACACCTTTCCAGCTCAGACAGTACTTGTTGCTTGGTAATTCTCCACCACGCCTCAGGGATTTTTCCTCTTCCCTCAAATTTCCCATTGTACAAAGCTTCCAGCTGTGTCCTGAAATGAGACACAAACCATTTCCAGTACACTTGCATGGATGGGTCAGGAAGAATGTTCCAAGTGGAATAAGGAGGCCCAGCACTACGGTATATCTTGTACGGGATCCATGGGCCGTAGGATGCATCACCTTTTCTGAATAAGGCATTGCTTGACACAAGGCTGGAACAAATATCAATGACTAGCTCGCGTGTATCGTACTCACATACCCACCATGTGTCTCCTGTAAAAGCTCGTGGGCGATGGAAGACCACCTGATGGTCTCCATCATGTCCCTGCATGGTGTTTGTGCAGACAGCCCCGCAAAAGGGACACTGTGCCCAGCACCCCGAAAAATGCTCCGCCAAGATCCTGTGAGGCTGCCTTGAGAACGAGCTCATGTCAGCATCAGCAAATTCTTTCTTGAGCTTGTCCCTCAGGGCAGCCAGAGCTTCTGCCATGACACTGCTCAGGAACTCAATGTCTGTGACCTCCTGGTGCTCGATGCCCTTCAGGTCACTTCTGGGCAAGTTGATCACCTCTGTCAGTTCCCTGCAAAATTCATCCAGCCAAAGAGAGACTTTGGCTTCTCTGTCTTTTCTGTCTTTGACAATTTGGGTTGATAAAGAAACAGCTGACAGGATGTTTCGATAGAGAAGATTAAGGGAGGAATCTAAAAACCTCTCAAGCCTCCCACTCCCATCTAAACAGTGACTCTTCACCCGTTTCTCAATGTAACTCTGAAAAAACTCCTTTGGAAACTTCAGGTACTGCTTGAAAGACTCAAAATTTTCACGTTCTGCCAGGTATCTCATTATGGAAACTTCCAGATTGGCTCTGTTGCCCCTGAAATCTGGGAATCTGCCTTGCATGTCCTCAGCAATGTCTTTAGCCGTCCTCTCATAAACAGTACGGCGAAGAGCTGGTTCAATCTTGTCACAAAGGAAAACAGCAAAAGTTGTGATTGAAGTGGCTCCTTGGCAGGAAATCTGGAAACATTGGAAGAAATCTTCTCTCTTGCTCTTCAGGTACACGACTGGGTCATTTGCCTTTTGGAATGCTTCATGCATGGCTTTAAACCTTTCTGCTGCCATTTTGCACAGATGCAGAGACAAAGCTATGCTGTACTCCCTGTTAAAAGTACGTTTTGCATCACTGGGGACAGAGTTCACACCTTTCTGGACTTCATTGAGTATTTCATGGATAAAAATTCGACTGTAATCACGTTTCTCCTGTTCTTTCTTATCAATGCTTGATCTTACACTAGCTATGATGTTGTCTGTGATGTGCTGCAAGTTGATCACATCAGCACTAGAAGAGTGCCAGATATCTCGGATGTAGCTAAAATTCTTTGTCTTCATGATGTGTTTTTCCTTGTCAAAAGAAAATCCTCTGCTTTTGGGAAATGACCTGATCCGTTCTTGGAAACCCGGCTCCTTAAAGTGCTCTAGAAGGACACCTTCAATTTCTGCATCAATATCCACCCGTTCTGGAGGACGAGCAGCACGGGAGACTTCGGTAATCCAACTGTTCCAGACAAGAGTAAAGTTGTCTTTCAGTTCTCTCTCACTGAGGCTCTTCCCTTTCAGAGTCACAGCCAGCTCCCTGCTCCTTCTCAGAAGCTCATCTTCATAATCTAACTTCCTTGCATCCAGTTTCCTCTGCTCCTTCTGTAGCTCAATGAGATTCTCACATTTCTTTTTCGTTTCATGAAGAAGAGCCTCTTTTAGATCATTCAGCTTCAGCTCTATGCTTGATTTCCACTGCACCAGTATCTCATGGTCTTTGTCTTCACTGAAATATTTTTCCACTTCTTTCTCAATGGCATCACTTGTCTCTTGCACCAGCCCTTCAAGCTGTTTTCTGGTGACATTCTGCAAGTCCCCATTGCGAATTTTGTTGTCCAGTCTCATCTGTACGTCTAAGATGTGACTCCGCAGCTTCCAGGTCCACTGACTAAAGGCACTTTCCAGTCTCCTGTACACAGCAATCTCCAGGGAATTCTTGAAGCTGAAAACAAAGTTTTCATTCAGCAAAGCATTCCAGAGGTCACCAATACGATCTTTCAGGCTCGAGAGCCTCAAAATGCTGCGCTGTGACTGCTTCTGGGCAGCCTGGAGGATTTTACTCTTTAGTTGCTGGACGTTCTGGCTGTAGGTGGGGTTGGGTGGTGCCATTGGGGGGTTTCCTTCCCACAGGTGAGCAAAGTAGTGAATGTGGGTGTTCACGTCAAAGCCAATGACATCGCTGAAGGAGGAGATGTCACAGAATTCCTGCTGGGCTGCTACCACGGTCATTTCATCCAGCTTTTCCTGCAAACGCCTTTGTCCTTCCATGTTCTGCTCCTTGGCAGTTATTTCTCCCACATTTTGGTGGACAAAGAGGCAGCTTGGGGAAAGATTGACTTTCTTCATCCTCAGGAAAGCCTGCACAGCGATCTGCAGAACATCTTGCATTTCTGACGGATTTTCTCCAAAGATATTGATCACAGTCAAGTTGCCAACACCAATGACAAAGGTGGCCAGCTCATTGTCATGGTTCAGGGAGTGTTTATTGGCCATCTCGATGGCACGAAGTCCCTCTGTGTCAACCACCAGCACAAAATCAAAGCCCAAGTCTTGCTGCAGCTCCTCGCCCACTGGGATGAGCTGCATAAAGGCTCCGCGGGTGCATCTCCCTGCGCTGACGTTGAACTGCAGCCCAAACATGGCATTCAGCAGGGTGGATTTGCCGGTGCTCTGAATGCCCAGCACGGAGAGCACAAACACTCGTTTGTCCCCCAGCCTCTCAATTAAGCTGTCAAAAATTGCTCCCACCCATTGCAAGGGCAGGTAAGAAGCGTCCCCATCCATCAGCTCCACAGGATACCCCAAAACCATCAGCTCTGCTGCAATTTCCGGCAGTTTGACATAATTGTAATTCTTTGTCTCCATTAATTGCAGAGCTTCATAGATCTGCCCTATCTCTCTCAAAAGGTGCTCCAGGCTGATGGATGAATCATTGATTTCATCAGAGAGGACATTCAAGCGACTCAGCAAGTGAGCATTTACACTGTTTTTTTCCTTGCTTTTCTTCTTTGCCAGGATTTCAGACCATAACTCATGATAGTCTCTCCTCAATTCTTCAAGGCGACCACAAGAGAGCTCGCTCATAAAGACCTTCATCCACTGCAGGAAATATTTCTTGGTTTCTGCTGGCTGGGCCTGGAGAAAGCCAAGGAATGATTTCATCAGTGGGTTGAGAGGAAAAGCTTGCTCAAGTTGTTTTTTTCTTATTGCATTCTTCTCGTATTCAATTTGGCTGCGATGATGCTCAATGCTCTTGTTCCTCTTCTCCTGCAAGCGAGTGAGTTCCTTGTCCTTTTTGCACCACTGATACCACAGTTTTCCTTGAAGCGGCAGCAGCTGGGATTTGATCTCAGACAGCTTCTCTTTCTTCAGAAGGTCCACCAGTTCCTTTGCCTTTGCTTTGGCTGTCACACATGCAGGTTGATCTGCATCCACTATGAATCCGTGCTGGCGAGCTTTGTCCATGCAGGCATCCAGGCTGAAATGTGGATTAGACCTTAATTCTAGGAGATCCTTGATACTATTAGTCAGCTGGTCCACCAGTTCTGCTTCGTTTCTGTTCTTGATCCCTATTGTTATGGTTTTGCTGGATCGTCCAGCTGCAACATTCTCTTTTTCCGTGAGAAGACAAATCAAAGGCCTTTGTGACTTCCACAGGTCCTGCAGAAGCTTTTTCCCCCTGATGTCCATGTGCTCTGAATCAGATACAAGAGCCACGTTGACAGCAGATATCTCCTGCAGGAACTGCAGCTGTGCTCCGTGATCCCTGGCATCTCCATGCAGGTTGCAGAAAGCCACGCAGCACTCAAAGGTGTCATCGGGGCTTCCACGGGGGCAGTACCAGGCGATCTCCACCACCCCTTCCATCAGCAAACGCTCTCTGGTGCTGCCTCTGCACTGGCGGTGGAAGAAAGTGTCGTGTTTGCGTTTGCTCAGCAGAGCGTTCAGGAGCTGAGACTTGGAAGAGGAGGCCGAGCTGCCAATGCGGAAGAAGGACACGATGGGTGTCTGTGCCTGAAAGATGAGTTTGTTGTTGTAACTCTTTGTTCCAGTCTGTTTTCCTGACTTCTCTGCCTCTTTCCAGCTCCTTTGGATTTGGCTGAGGGCGTAGAGCGGGAACTCGATGCGTGAAGTGCACGGGTTGGGCACCAGCAGAGGCAGCGCCAGTTGGCAGAAGGCCAGCTTGGTTGCAAGGGTCTGCCTGAGGAAGTCATCAGCACAATGGAAAATGGCCATCTGCAGGTCCATGGGGTGCACATGGCCAGTTCTGCTTGCAGCTTCAGGGGCTGCTTCTATCAGATTATCAAGAAACTGTTCAAAGGAGTCTGACAGCTCATGCTCTTGCTCTGTAGTTTCTGACATGGGTGCAGGTTTTGGGTTGCTGTCATCCCTGCAAGTCAGGTACCTCACCTGGTAATCCACAGTTAACAGCTTTTGCAAGAAGTATAATGGCAGTTCTGTGTCCTTGCTGGGCTGGCTGTCCTGCAGAGATGTCTTGCAGATGGTGCAGAAATCTCCCATCCCCATTTTTCTTGGATAGTGACTTTCGAGTCCAAGGCGCTTGAGCAGCTGGAAGAACTCCTGGTTTGCAATGGCTTCATCAGATTTGGATTCAACACTGTCAGACTTGGATTGGGACTGACTCGGGGGCTGCGGTGTTGGAAGAGTATCTTCCAGGTCTCTAAGTATGTTCTGCATCCTCTCTTCATCCAGTTTCTCATCCAAGCACCCACTGATCAAGGAATGCAAGTCCCGTTCCAGAATCTCCCAGTCTGTGCCTCCACTGTGCTTTTGGAGAAGATTCTTTATCCGTGTGGACCACAAGCCTTTCATGTGATCTTCCATGAAAACTAATCGTTCCCTCTTCTGCTCAGGGGACAGCTCTTGACTTTCGGGTGTCACACTCAGACCCAACAGCAGAAGGGAGGCCTCAGCTCTGTCGGCATCTTGCTCCTTCAGGTTCACATACTCCTCATGTGCCGCTTCCATTTCCTTGGCCATGTACTGAATTTCTGGGTGTCCAAGGAGGTGCTGGAAAGTGCTGCTTTCCACCTGGTACCCTGTGCTGGTCACAATCAAGAGCACCAACAGTTCCATGTCCTTCTGAGCCCGTTCCTGGAGAGACTGGAGTAAGGAATAAATGGCGAGGCTGCTGGTCAGGGTGGCTTCTATCTTTGCTTCATGAACGGCAGAAGCAGAGCTTGCTGGTGCGTAGGTGACAGTATGGATGTGCTCCTTCATTTGCTGCAGTGTTTTGATGAGGTCTCCAAGCTCAGAGACTTTGGGAGATTTGGGAAGTGGGTGACCAGCCTGGAAGATCCATTGCATAATGAAGGAAGCCTCAGGGAAGTCCTTGACAGAATAGATGTGAGGATCCAGGAGGCTTCTCAAAATTACCTTGATGGAGCTGGTGTTTTCTGGAGGTGACTCCTGGCAGCTGCGCACGGTGTTCACCAGGAAGTCCTGCAGGGCTTTGTCTGACAGGCACACGTTGATCCACACACTGGGGTTCCTGGTACTCGCATTCAGATAATCTTTTAGCTCCATCAATGTGAGCAGCTTTCTTTCATCCACCATCACCTCCCACGTCTTCACAGTCCCCATGAAATCTCTGGCCTCTTGCACTGCAATATCTATTTCCTTCCCAAAAACGGTGCCTATGCTCTGATTTGTCAGCTCTTTGTATGCGTCCCTGAGGGCTCTGCTCATCTGACCCACGGACTTAAAATCCCTGCTGTGATTGTACAGGATGACATCCCACACTGGGACCAGCTCAAAGCCACGGTCGATAACGCACCACGTTGTGTTATCAGACACGAGCCCCGTTTTCCACTGAGGAAGAGAAGCTGTGTCTGGTGGGCCCCCTGTGTTGACCACGTAGAGCTGAATTGCTGTATGGGAACTGTCTCCAGCTCTTCCCAGGACAGAAGCCTGTGAGCTGGATTTAGAAACATCCAGGGAACCCGCGGCACTGGCCCCGAAGCCACTCCAGCTGGCCCTGACAAAGCTGTTCAGTGCTTCAGACGTTTGTCGCTTCATCTCTTCCCTCCGCTCTGCTCGGAATCCTTCTGTGGATGCCTTCCACCAGAATATCCCCCCAAAATGGAGGGGACCCTGGTTTATGTGGGACCCAAACCTGCTGAAGAACCTCTGACACCTCTCCAGCAGGGGGGCCTTGTCTTTCTGAGCGAAGCACAAAAGCTGCTCCATGTCTTGCAGCTCCTGCAGAGCCGCATCCGAGAGGCGAAGCTGATGTCTTTGGAAGTAGCAGGAGGCCAGGGGGATGTACTGGTACTTGGTGCTGCAAAAGTAGCTCTGCTCAGAGTGGGACTGGTGGGTGTCCTGTGACTGTGAGGACCTGCTGTGATCTACACCTGATCCCAGATTAATCCCCCAGAATCCGGCTTTGGCAGAAACGCTCATGCTGAACCCCAGCTGCTCCATGGACTTGGTGAAAGTGGATTCTGCTGCAGAGGAAGAGAACTCCTTCCTCTCAAGCAGCGATCCTTGCTCTGGACCAGCGAGCTGGAATCCCTCAGGAACCCTGAGGAGCTGCTCTCGCGTTGCCAGCACATCTTCAGGTCTGCTGGTTCTGTAGATGCCCTGCAGGGCCAGTCCCCCCGACGCCCGCCTCAGCACCTCTGTGTCAGGGATGTTCTTCATCCTGACTGCTGACAAATCCTGCTGCTCCAGCTGCTTCTGCATGCTCTCCAGCATATCCACCAAGGGTTTCTTTGGTGGTGGCCAGAACTCCTTGGGAATCTCCATGGCTTGCCACAGTGTCTCTGCTTTCTCCCTCACAGTATCCTGGCTGTGGCTGCAGCTGTTGAGCATTTCAGTCAGATCCTTCAGGGCTTGTTTGGCCACTTCTTGTCTTTGCTTTGTCTTCTCCGAGTTTTGCTCTTGCAACTTCTCACATTTTTTGTCATCTGTTATTTTCAGGAGTTTCTGGAGTGCCTTTTTCTCCCAGGGGTGTCGTACCTCACACTCCAGCCTGAGGTAGTCTTTATATTCCAGATGTTGCAGGGCTTCTCTGCACTCGATTCCTAGGATCTGTGACACTTTGGGCAGCCAGTATCCAGCATCCAATCCTTCCTTCTGAAATGCCTTGGCCAGGAGCTGTGCCTTTCCATCCCCCTCTTGTGTGTCCTCCTGTGATGCCATGTCTGTGGAGGAAGAAAAGAGACTTTCCCTAAGGTGCTGTTAGAGGCTCCATTCTCCTGACAGAGGCCCTGCAGCAGCTGCAGCCCTGGGGATTGCTCCCACCCGGTTGCTGGAGCCCAGCCTGGAACAGCACAAGAGCCAGGGTCTCCTTCCCAGCACACTGGATGTGCCTGTTGCTTTCCTGTTTGCGGGACCCACCCTGAAATTGAGTGTGAATCCCAGAGAGAGCAGAGACACACAGAGTACCAGACACAGACACACACAGACTCACACAGGCACAAACACAGACACACAGACACGCCGATACAAACACAGAGACACAGACACATACACACCAACACACACATAAGGCAAGAGGGTTATGAGTTAAGGGGTGATTGATTAGGACTAGCAGTCTAGACAGTGTATCTTTGCTTAACATTTACTGTCCTTGCAAAGGCAAGATGAAAGCATGCAAGGCTATCCCTGATAAGAAAGAAACTGCTTGCAAAAGCAGGATGAGAGACGGCAGGGCTGTGGTAAGGAAGATTGCTTGGACCCCCAAATCAGCCAAGACCAGCCTTGAGGGCACGAGACCAGGGAGCGTGATAAGAGGCAAGATAAAGAGTTCAGTTGTGGCAGTGTGTGGTTTGTTTTATTTGTTTTATGAAATTTTATATTGGATTCTGTATTTGGTTTGTTCCTTGTAGCCCCCTGTTTTATGTAATGGTTCAGACTTGTTTACTCCAAAGTTAAGCTTTACCGTTATCTGTCAATCATCCCTTCTCCTTCATACCCACCTGTCAATCCCCTCTCTCTCCCCTTGGGCGCCCTGTCTATCACTCCAAGACCCTTCCCTGGCTTCTAGAAAGCTCCAGGGGAGGCGTCGAGTGATAGGCCGGGGCCCTGGAAATCCCCCCCCATCATTCTGTGGTTGGTTCCCTGTTCTAAAGTTTACATCCCCGGTTACACCCCTGTTTTTTGTAATTGGCTTTCCGATTGTCGCCACCCCTGTTTCCACCCCCCTACCTCCCCTTAAAAGCTAGTGCACAGCTGCTCTCGGGGCTCTTCTGGGCAGCAAGTTCGAGAGTGCTGAGCTCTGTGCTTCCTCTTCCTCAATAAACCTACGTTACACCTTGCTCAGGAGAGTCATCTTTTCATTCAGCTGCCGTGGTCGCGCCTTCCATCTGCTGCCTGTTGCTGGCGTGGGGAAACAAGGCCCCTCAGGGAGGAGGTGGCTTGCCTAGCCTGCCACCCCGACCTTATTACGTTGCTGCAGTGCAAGGAGCTGAGCTAGCCTGTGGCTGCGCTGACCAGCGCAAAGGACAGCGTTGCGACATTCAATCCTGAATAAGACTTCTTACTTCATCCACCGCATGACCACCAGACAACCACCAGAGAGCCCTGTGCAAGCGCAGAGGGACTTTAAGCTCATTATAATACAAAGTGAGGCTAGGCGGAGCTAGGTAATGAATATGTACAAGTGTATTGTGAAACTTACTGCATATGTAATACTTTAGACAATAAATAGAAGGATGAATATTGCTAGAAGCTCGAATGCCTTTGGAGGACCTATCCCCCATGCACTTCAGCACTGAACAAAAACATACCTACTTTACAATTTTCACAAGCTGTGGAGTTTTCCTGCTTATCATTTGGCGAGCCAGCCAGGCGTCTCCCTGCCTAGTTGCAGGATCGGCGAGGAGATGGATATCCTAAAGTGCACCCTGGGATTTTCTCTGGAGGAACTCTGCTCTTTGGCTCACTCACTGCAGGGGCAGACAACAGCCTGCTGGCACTGCAGATTAATTGTGTGTTTCAAATCTAAGTGGCCTGCAAGTTGTACACTTGGCCAGGGCTGCTGATGAGCTGTAAGAGACGTCTTATGCACAGCATAGTCCCTGTTTAGGTAAGGTTTGGGTTTGCAAGCTGTTGGAATCCAGGGCATTCCTTTGGTTGCCCTGGAGGGTCAGGGACCTGGGCAGGCGGGTCTGGGACCCCAGCCCAGAGCCCAGAGAGACACTGGCTTTGATTTCAGTCCATGGGAGAGGCTTCTTGCACTGCAGGAAGCATTGCAGGCCACAGGAGTGTGAAAAATAGTAGTTTAGTATATCACAGGGTGAAAAAACAGTGGGTTTGGGGTTTTTGGCATTGACGTGAATGGGGCAAGATAGAGAATTAAGGGCCTTGTCTCTTTCTTCTTCCTTCTTGTTCCCTCACTCCATTTCTGCAGTGACATTGGCACAAAGTAGTTAGTGAGGATTGGGTCAGAGGAAAGATGACCGTTTTAGTAATAGTGATAGACACTGGTAAGAAATAGTAAATAGAGAATATGTAGCAATTAGTATAAAAAATAAGGACAGCCCAGAGAAAGGAGGAGTCACCAGATGTCCGAGCCGCGGCAAATATTTTTTGGACACTGAGAAAATTGTAAGATAAGAACTAATAAACGAAGCATGTAACCTTGAAGACTCCGTCTTTTCCTGCATTTGGGACAGAGCTTTGCAGAGGCCAAGAACTCTAAAACCACCTGAATGCCGGGGAATTTAAACTCCTGAAAAGGAGCCTCCGACAGCAAGCAACCAGAACCAGCGGAGGGATTCATGCTGGAGGTGGGATTCATACATCAATACCACAGCTGCTAGCCATCCTGGGTGGTGGAGCAAGTGAATCCTGGGTTTTGTTTGATTTAGACTTTTGTTGCTGCTATTAGAATTATGATTGCGTGATTGCTGCGTCAAGATGTTTTGGTTGTGTGAACGAGTGAGACGTACCCTCAGTACGAAGCAAATGAGGAGCTCTATCGGCATTTCCAACCTTGGGTGAGCCAGAGAAAAGTGAAGCGATCAGACTGAGTACGAATGTGAAGGGAAGGGTGTCGTGTTTGAGCACAATGATCGGCATATGTTTTAACTGTGGCTAGATGAATTGAAGGAACCCCTTTCCCTCAGTGGTTTGGACTCGATCCTTGGGAATTTGTGAATCCGGTGAATTATTGGATAGAACGACGAGATGGACAGGTTTATTTAGAAAGGATATATAAGACTTCTGCTAGTAGCGTTAGATTGAGAGCAACGTGCACTAAAAGATTTGAATGTTTCAGAAGAAAAAAGTGGGTTAGATTGTTTTTGTGAGGCTTTTAGAGCTTTCAGTTTGTCTAGAAGGTGGCATCTCAAGTGAGTACTGTTACAGTGTAAGATTTGTGGGGGGGATTGGTATTGTTCTGCTAGGCGGCAGAGTGTGTTCACCAAGTTCAAGCAGGAACAGCGTCTTAGCCAAATAGATTTTGAACCTGAGATTTTAAAGCCTGTGTGAAAAGTCACATTTAGTACCTGAAACCTGGGGTGTGCGGGAGGAAGGCTGGGAAAATAGTGTGAAAGATTGTCAAGAAAGTTTTGGGTGGAAACGAGACAGGACAAGAGAAAGGAGGTAATGGGGACTGGACAAAGCAAGAAGATTTCTAAAGCCAGCCCGTTGGGCTGTATTTTGGCACATTAGAAGAAGATTGTGAAGATTGAGAGTACGGAGAACAAACGAACCCTTATAAAATACTGTAGCCATTGGTGGCCTCTGTATCGATGGCAAGATGGAGTGAGGCGGCCACTTGCTA
Source organism: Delichon dasypus (assembly GCA_037837765.1). Taxonomy (NCBI): domain Eukaryota; kingdom Metazoa; phylum Chordata; class Aves; order Passeriformes; family Hirundinidae; genus Delichon; species Delichon dasypus. The sequence goes on from JBBAXF010000003.1 coordinate 1,608,489, forward strand.
GAACTTTATAATACAGCACCTTGTTACAGTTAATGGGTTTTTTTTAAATGGGACGAAGTTTCTTATGCGGTTATGTTTTTCTCCCTTTGGAATCACCCTGAACGGCAAAGAGACTGTGGAATTAGGGCTCCCTCCGATCCTTTGGTAGAAGCCCTTGAAAAGGAGAATAAGGCCCAAAAAAGAAAGCTCAAGAGGTACTGTTCAGCTTGCAGTATAGGAGAAGGATGCACAAAACTAGATAAAGTTCGCTGTACTGTAAGCCAAGAACAAGATTTAACAGACTTATTTAAGCCTCCCCCTAGGAGACAGGAGGGGGATGCAGACTCGGAAGGAACATCAATTCCAGCCCACTCTTCTAGTAGTCCGATTTCATCCCAGACTAGAAAGCATGTATTGCAAGCACCCCTACGGGAGGCAGTGGAGCCTGAGGGAGAAAAAATATTAGTTAAAGTACACTTTTCCACGACTGGCCTAGAAGCATGGGAAAAGATTGCTAAAAATTACTGAAGCAACCTGATAAGCACCGCTAAACATTTAAGATACATAATAAAGCAACAAAACCCAGATTGGAGCGATGTGCAACTACTATTAGATGTGCTGACCAAAACAGAAGAGCAATTGATTTTAAAAACAGCAGGGGATTTGGCAGAAGACTATTATAAAACCCCAAAATTGGACGTAAAAGATTACTTCCCACTTAAAATCTGCAGTGGGACCCAAATAGAGCAGCTGAAATGAAAAAGTTGGAAAGCTTGAATGGGTAGCAACAAGGACAGAGAGAGCTATTCCCAGCACTATGAACTGGTCAGCCTTCTGTGCAGTTTAACAGGGTCTCCCCGAGTCTCCATGTGAATTCCTGGACCACTAAAGAGATGCAATGCGCCGTCACGCATCACTGGACCCTGGGTCTGAGGTAAGAATATAACAGTTATTATTATTTTGGGGGCAGTCCATGGGAGACATTAGATGTAAATTTCAGAAGCTTTGAGGGGTGGATGGGAGGAACCTAGAAGCCCTTTTAGATGAGGCATGGAGAGTTTTTTGCAATCAAGAAGAGGGATACAAGCAAGGAATGAGAAAACTGGTGGCAATTATAAGTGAAGAAGGAAGAGGTAGATGCAGACAGGGACCACCCAGACAAGGTCCACCCTGGCTGGGTAAAGATCAGTGTGCAGTTTGCAAGAAATTTGGTCACTGAAAAAATCAGTGCCCAGAATGGAGGCAAAATGACCAACAGGAAAAAGAGAACTGGGGGAGAGAGGGGGCGGTCACACACGTGAAAGAAGATTGAAGAAAACCAGAGGATTCTATGCCAGCAGATCCACTGATTATAACAATAAAGCTGGGAGAAGAAAGGAAAACAGTGAAATTTTTGATTGATATGGGAGCAACATATTCAATTTTAAAGAAAGCTTTAGCACCTTTGGGGAATGATTATGTTGTGGTACAAGGTACACACAAGACTGAGAGAAACTCTCAAGTAACTCTCAAATTATTATGTTGTGGTACAAGAGTCTCTTTCAGTCAATCTGAAAAGGCATGTTTTTGCAAACCATTGAAGTACAAGCTTGGGAAACAATGGGGCATTCATAAGTTCTTATATATGCCCAGTTCTCCAAAAGCACTTTTGGGTAGAGATTTATTAGAGCAATTACAAGCAACCAATACTTCAAAACAGAGGGAAATTACTCCGGAGGTAAACAATCAACAGGATGTGGAAGTATTGAGTATAATGTTAACAGCTACTGAAACTAAAGAGAAAAGTAGTAAAGAAATAATTAGCCAGGTGTTTCCAGGGGTGTGGGTTTCCAATGTGCCAGAGAGGGTGAAAAATGCACCTCCTATAGTAATTAAACTTAAAGAGGGGAAACAACCAGTTAGAATTAAAGAGAACCCTGAAAAAAGAAGATAGGGAAGGAATTAGCCCAATAATTGAGAACATTTTGCTACTGAGGTTGTTAAAAGAGTGTCAATCTGACTTCAACACTCCCATTTTACCTGTTTGAAAACCCCATTGGTCACAGTGACTGGTGCAGGACTTACAGGCTGTCAATAAGATAACTGAGGGCCTCTACCCCACAGTGGCAAACCTATATACTTCGTAAAACGTGCTTAACATCAAAGCTATCACGATTTGCCATTTTAGATTTGAAAGGTGCTTTCTTTTCTTTTCTTTTCTTTTCTTTTCTTTTCTTTTCTTTTCTTTTCTTTTCTTTTCTTTTCTTTTCTTTTCTTTTTTCTTTTCTTTTCTTTTCTTTTCTTTTCTTTTCTTTTCTTTTCTTTTCTTTTCTTTTCTTTTCTTTTCTTTTCTTTTCTTTTCTTTTCTTTTCTTTTCTTTTTTCTTTTCCCCCTCCATGAAGCCAGCCAGAAAAATTATTGCATTTGAATGGGAAAGCCCTAAAAGTGAGCTTTCTAAACTCAGCTCACATGGATGGTTTTGCCTCAGGGATTCAAGATCTCGCACACTTTGTTTGGAGAACAAGTTGCAAAAAGCTGAGAGTCCTGGGAAGCTCCAGCAGAAGAAGGAACGCTGTTGCAGAGCATAGACGACCTCCTCATGGCCACCTGGACAAAAGAGACTTGTGTGGCGTAGACAGTAAGCCTCTTAAACTTTCTAGGACTCCAGGGGAAAAGGGTATTGAAGAAAAAGGCTCAGTTAGTAGAGGAGAAAGAGATCTACCTAAGTTGTGAGGTTAGTACTAGACAACAGACTTTGAGGTGAGATCATAAAGAAATGATACTTCCAAGGCTGAAACCTCAGACAATAAAGGAACTGCAGAGCTTTTTGGGGATGACGGGATAGTGTAGGTTATAGATACACAACTACAGATTGCTTGTAAAGCCTTTGTACGTGCTCATTACAAATGGGAACAGAGACCTCCAGTGGACAAAGGAGGGAGTTGAGAGATTAAGGAGTTATCAGGGAAAGTGAAATAAACTGGTGGAGTTCAGCCCTTCCATCTTTAAGTAACACCCATCAGGATTCAGAGGACTCATATGCCTCCTACTCCCAGGCAATAGAAGGGCACCTGGTAGATGAGTGGGAGTGGGAAATGGGTCCCTGCTAGGGGAGGTAATAATAAAAACTCCTCCCGACCCCCAGGGGCATTCCTGGCTCCCTGGAGCACTGGCACAGCCCCTGTGCCCATCCAACAGCCCGGCCTGCATCCTGCACCCTCTGCCCAGCCCCACACCTGCCCTGCTCACTGCCTGGCCCAGCCTGCTGCTCCCAGCACACGGAGGCAGTGCTCACACACTGCCCCCATGGGCACCCCACACTCCCCACACACACTCCCCCCATGCCCAGCACGGCCACACGGGCTCTGAGCTGTGCTCCTGCTCCAGCTGCCAGCACAGCCCCTCCCTCGCCCCACTCACGCCTCTTGCCAGGAGCTGCTTCCTGGCACACTCAGGGGGCCCAGCCCAGTGCAGGGGCAAAATCCACCTTGTCCCCGGCCACAGCTGTGCCTGGGGCATCCTGGTGGCCCAACAGGAGTGACTGGAGACTTTGGGAGCCCACTCAGAGAGGTGCCCTCTGTGACCTGCTGCTCATTAGCACAGAGGGTCTCATCAGCCAAGTGCCCATTGGCCCAATTGGCCATCTGGGTCACAGCCACCACAGAGACACTGAGCTTAAATCCTCTGGTGACAGGAGGAAAAGTGCCAGAAAACCTTCAACCCTGGCCTTGAGGGGATCAGACTTCAGGCAGCTCAGGTGAGACTTACAGAGGGCCCCTGATAAATGGTTCTAGAAGGTGCTGGTGTCCTGTCTTGGGGATGGTTCTTATCCCAGAGCCAGTTTGGGTTTGGATTTGGTTTGTGTCTGGAGTTGTCACAGTTCCCTGCTGCAACTCAGGAATATCATGATGGGTGAAGGGTGGCCCAGGATTCTGTGAGACCTTGGGGGCCAGGGGCTGCTCTTCCTCCCAGCAGGGGTGATCAACACAGGGGCCATGAGGCACAGTGGGTCTGACCTGAGGTCCTGCTGCCCTATGGCTTTTTCCTTTTTGACCTGAGATCCTGCTGCCCTATGGCTTTTTCCTTTTTTTCCCCCTCCTGTTTCTTTTCTTGCTTCAGCACTGTGACCATGGCTGGCCAGCTTGCTTCTCTGCTCCTCAGCTGCGTGAGAGCCCAGAGCTGGTGCGTGCTGTGCTGAGACCTCAGAGTATCCCCATCCCCACCAGCCCCACCTCAGGAACAGCCATTGCCAGTGAGCTGTTGTTATAAATAACTACGTTGTAATTGTCTTTCAATATTATTGCCTTTTGTAAATTTTTTTGATGTAGTACAGTTGATAATCTCTTTTTAACTGCTTTTGATATAATTTTTCACCTTTCTATTGTTAATACCTTAATCCCTGTGTAGATTGAATATCGTAGTGTGATAAATATATATTCTAGATTGAGCCTTTGCAAAATATTAAAATAGAGGATATGTCCTGTGTATTATAATATTAACTTTTGCAGTAGAAATTATAGTTGTGAAATAATAACTGATGCCTTTATTTCTGTAACAAACTGGCAATAGTGAAACAGCTAATGTTGATTGAAAGTGCTTGTAAAAATGGCTAAAACATGTCTATGATAAGATAATGTTGAAAAAAACCCCAAAACAAAAACCAGGCAAATAACACCCAAAGAGCAAAGAAGAATCTACCCCTGACCCTTTGGCTACCAGTAACTGTCAAACCATAGACCGGGGGCCTCATGAGGAAATCAAATACAAGACTCTCAAAATCACATCTATATTGTGGCACGTACTGTAAAAAGATGAGGTGAACGGTCGGACTAAGATAAAGAATTCCTGGAAAGTATAAACTCAAAGGAATGTTTGAATATATATCACTTCATTAATATGCATTTGACCAATGCAGTGAGAAAGTATAGAGGTAGAGTTGTTATAGTCAACTGTGCGCTTTCTGGCAGTTTGCCAGACACCCCAGTACTGGATACTTTTATCCCTTATTACATCTTTCATTTAAAGAGTGAGCCTTGTTTCTCGCACTGTGAGAGAAACCGCTCTGAGCGTCTCTCAGCGCCACTGCAGAGCTGGGGCGGGGAATGCAAGTGTAGCAAAAAACCCCAAAGAAGTGGCAGAAGCAGAGAATGTCTAGGTTGGAAGAGACCTTCGAGATCGAGTCCAACCCATGCCCTAACACCTCAACTAGATCATGGCATCGAGTGCCACATCCAGTCATTTTTTAAACACCTCCAGGGATGGTGACTCCACCACCTCCCCAGGCAGACTATTCCAGTACCTTATCACTCTTTCCATTAAAAAACTTTTTCATAATGTCCAACCTATATTTCCCTTGACACAGCCTGAGGCTGTGTCCTCTCCTTCTGTCAGTTGCTTCCTGGAGAAAGAGACCGGCCCCCAGCTGTCTACAACCACCCTTCAGGAAGCTGTAGAGAGTGATAAGGTCACCTCTGTGTCTCCTTTTCTCCAGGCTAAACAACCCCAGCTCCCTCAGTCGTTCCTCATAGGGCTTGTGTTCCAAGTCCCTCACCAGCCTTGTTGCCCTCCTCTGGACACGCTCAAGCATCTCAACTTCCTTCCCAAACTGAGGGGCCCAGAGCTGGACACAGTACTCAAGGTGTGGCCCAAACAGTGCCAAGTACAGGAGAAGTATGACCTCCCTGCTCCTGGTGGCCACATTAACCCATGGAGTTGATTAAGGACAGCCAGTTGTAAGAGACGGTCTGAAGATCCTTCACCGGCCTCATGACCATTGCCAAGGACAGAGAATGAAACCCTGAAACCCCAGCACAGGAGTTCTGGCCTGGCTAAGGTGAGATGTCTGCCGAATGTTGCCTGCAGGAGTGTTCACTGGACCAAAACACCGGTATGCATTTCCATGGGAACCCGTGCAGGAGCAATGGGCAGGTCCAGGTGGACTGGCTGTGTTTGCTGCAGAGGACTGCTCTGTCCTGTGCCTGTTCTCTCAAAGGATCTCCTCCGCCTTCTGGCCAACTGCCTGTTGCTTTGGAAATGACTATAAGGAGGACTCCCTAAGTTAACCAACACGTGATCACCCCATGGGAAGGTGCGTCTATTGGCGTCACCAGGAGGACTCCGTTCTTCTTCGCTGGCAGCTATAATCCGTCCCCTTCCACCCCCTCTCGTGCCCTCCTTCTATAGCATGCTGTGATTGCACTCAATAAAGTGCATTGTTGCTGAGTAAACTGTTGTTGTCCCTTGCTGTGTCTTTTGTGCTCTGAGATCGATAAACCAACCATCACGACCCCTGCTTGTATGAGTGGATCGTGACACCAGTTAATGTGAGCTTTTTGGATTTCAGTAAAGCTTTTGATCCTGTCTCTGCCAGGACCAAGGTGTGTCCCTTCCAACTCAGGCCATCCCATCATTCCATGATTCTCACTCTAACAGACCTGGTGCATTCACTGGACAGCAGTGTTTAAACCCTAGGGGGTTTTGACACTGTCATGCAACCCTGAAAATTGTCCCAGTCTCAGTTCACTTGGATACTGCAGATTTATTCTTTGCAAAAAATCCTTCTGAGCATTCAGCTTCCATCCCACCAAGGTCACAACACCCTCACCAGCACAGGTATCAATCCCAGGAGCTGGGACTCAGGTATAGATCTGAGGGCTCCTGCTGTCTTCCAGAGCCTTCAGGGGCAGCTTTCCCTCAGGAATTCCTGCAGATTTGGGCAATCTGTGCAAGGGCTGTGGGCTCTGATGCCCCTTACTCACCTCACAGCAGATGCTCCTGTTCCTCCCAGCCTTGGCTTCCCAGCAGGCACAAGCAGCCAAGGGCTGCAGCTCAGGGGACACAGCACAGCAGCAGTGGCAGGCCTGGGGCACACGGCAGGGTGTGGAGAAGAAGGTGGGAACCCCTTGAGAACTCAGGAGGAAGCGCACCAGTAAGGAAAGACCCAAAATCCTGAAGGAGAAGAGCAGAGAGTCAGGTGAAGGAAACACATGAGCACAGCAGATTCATTCCAGGAAGCACTGGAGGTCAACCCTTCTCCTCCACTGAGGAAAGCAGAAGCAGGAAAAGCCACTGGCTCGAGATAAGGGAAGTTCAGCAGCAGAGGAAACCTGGGTGTGCTGGCAGAGCACAGGAGGAACTTTAGACAGCAATTGTTTCCTTTGGACACATGTCCAACTACTCTCTGGGAAGCAGAGACAGCGTGGCACAGCTGCTCAGGAAGGGAACTGCTGGCTCAGGGTCACTGCCGGAGCTTGTCCACTTGAGCCACTTGTCCCAGCCCTGTCCCCTCTTCCAAATTCTCTCCCAATGTCTTGGGTGTTTCTCCCGAGATTCAGGTGGTTCTAGAGTCCTTTGTCTTCTGAAAAGCCCTGAGCCAGACGCAAGAATGAAAAGGAGTTTTCAGGTTCTGATTTCTCAAGGTTTCTTCCTTTTTTATTATTTCTTATCTTACAATTCTTTCTGTGCCCAGCTAAGGTCTGTGCAGCTGCTATGGCATCTGACGAGTGCCCCTGCACTGGGAGGTCGCTGCCTCTTATACTAATTGTTACCTGTTCTTTATTTATAGTTATTTGCCAACACCTACTACCTGTACTAAACAGGTCACCTCTGCTCTGACCCATCTCCTTAAATTACTTTGTGCCACCGTCACTGCAGGAAATGGAGTGAAGGAAGAAGAAAGAAGAAGTAAGAGACAACGCCTAAAATCCTCCATCTTGCTCCCATCTACTTCCCTACTGAAGAACCCAAAACTATGATTTTTCATCCTGTGATAAGCTAAACTACTCTTTCACACTCCTGTGGCCTGTAATTCATCTCTCAGTGCTGGAAGCCTTTCCCATGGACTGGGATCAAAGCCAGTGTCTTCCTGGGCTCTGTGCCAGGGTCTCAAACTTCTCTGCCCAGGTCTCTGACCTTCCAGGGTAACCAAAGGGATGCCCTGGACTCTGACACCAGTGGAGCACTGCCAGCGCTGGTTTAGTCTCAGGAGTCAGAGACTGCCCTGGGCAACATTAACTCCAGCCCTGCCACATCCTGAACCTGCCCCCAGGGCGCCCCTGGCAGTCCCTGCACGGCTTCCCATTGCTGCAGGAATAGGGAAAAAGCCACATGTGACTGTGTCAGTGCCCGCAGAGAGGCACTAAGCACATTCAGGGCATAACTCAGGATTGAGTTCCTGCTTGGAAGCAAACGAGGGAAGCAGCAAGGCTGGCAGTAGGACGTGCCATGGGAATTCCTGCACCCCATTCACAGGAACAGCCCCCCGAGAGTGTTTTCCCCAGCCCTGCCCCAGGGAAAGGGGCTCTGGGAACACTGCTACCTTTGTGGGGCTGTCCAGGGACCAGGGCGCTCTGCCTGGTGACGCTTGGACTGTGAAAAGGGAGAATCCCACCCTCCCTGCATGGGGAGGGAGAGGAAGAACTGACCCCCTGGGCTTGTGGACAGAGCACGATGTGCTGTGCCTGCCCCTCATCACCACGGAGCTGTCCTGCTCCCGAAGGAGCGGCGCGGGGCCAGGAACCTCCCCAGCATCAGTCCCATCGCTCCTGCCTGCAGGGGAGCGCAGCCATCCGGCCCCACCTCTGAGCCCGGCCCCCCCTCCCAGCTCAGCCCCGCAGCGCACACGGCTCCCCCGAGCTCCCCCAAAGCGGCTGCCAGCAAAGGCGGCTTCCTGCAGCCCACGGAGGAGCAGACACCGCCCGCCCGCTGCCCTCAGAGCCCTCTTCTCCTGCCCTGCCATCTCCCCAGCCCTGGCAAAACACCGGCAACAGGAGGCAGGAGCCCGACAAGAGCCCGCTCCCTGCTGCTCCCGGCCCCACAGCTCATCCCCAGGGCCCTACCTTCTCCCTCCGTGCCCCGCAGCTCCTGGCACGGGACAAGCCCAGCACAGCCCTGGCTCTTTATGCAGCCCTGGCTCTTAACTGGGTGCGTCTTCACCTTTAACCGAGGCAGCAGGGTAATTTCTGTAAATCCGGCTTTTTACTGCAGCCGAATGTGAAAGTGAAACCACTCTTCCGGAGTCAGCTTATCTGAACTAGAGCCGAATTTCCTCACCAGCCGAGGTTTTAATTGGCTCACAGGCGACTCTCAGCTCTTTGCACAGTTAGTTGACCCTGAACTGCTGTGCTGGTACCTGGAGGGCCACGTGAGGCTCTCAGCCCTTCCTGGGGCTGGTGCTCCATCAGGAAAAGGAGCAGGGGGAGCACAGCAGCATTGTTATAGACATATTTGTGCACAAATCCATCTTCCATAAGTTTCTTTACGGTTACATCATGTAGAAGTTTTTCTTCAGCAGTGATAAAATTGTAGTGATTGTGGTGGTGCATTCTGCCACCTCCCTCCTTTCCAGGCTGCAGTGGGATCTGAGAAAATGCTTGTCAGGCCTTGGGAGCACCACCTGGGCTCAGCTCTTCCTGAGCTTATCAGAAACACTGTCTGCTCCCTGGAACTGCTCACAAGCTCCTGCTTTTCTTAGGACCAGCCTTGGAAAATATTCCTCTGGCCTGAATGGCAAAGCATCCCTGTTGTCACACTTTCAAAGGAAGTGCTGACTGAAACTCTGGCCAGGGTGAAACATTGTTATGACTGCAGCCCGCTCTCCTCTGACCCTATAAACAGTGGTCCAAAATGAGACCCTTCTGAGCTCTCCTGGGACCACAGTGGGCTGTGAGCAGTGTGAAAAACGCTAATCACTTGTTTTAAATTTTTGAAAGTGTAATAGTAAATTAAATGACTATAAAAATAGAATTAGAGTAATAAAAAAATTCAACAATTAGGGCTAGGACAATATGAGACAATAAAAACAAAGTTACAGATGTCTGGTTTAAAGTTAGAAGGTGTATGTTTATTACCGTGCTGGACAGCGTGTGGGGTAGCTCCCCAAATTCACACCGCAATTTACAGGTGATCACAGAGTCCTTTTATTTACAAAAGTATTGAATATCCAAAACACAAATGCATATTCATTACCCTGGTGCATCCCATTCCCCGCTTTGTATGGTAATTAGCTCTAAAGCTATTAAGCATGCGTAGCTTGTTCTTTGAAATGGGTCGGTGGTCCTTTTCATGGGGAGGGGACCCCAAAATGAGGAAGTAAAGAAGTCTTCCTCGTTCTGACCTTTCTACCTTTTCAATGCAAATGTGATAAGTGAACCCTTGGTAGGACTCCTGTTTCCTGTCTCCGTGACTGTTCAATGAGTTTCTGGGCAGAAGAGACCAACAATTGCCTTATGTTCCTAAAAGCTATTTATCAGTTTCTGTATTCTTCATTATAAACACAGCTAACCAAAGTTGACAAGTGATCAGTTATTCTAATATGGAAGAGTGATCCCAAACCCAGTTTCTCTTAGTTAATTACTAACTTTTAATTTCAGCAAAGCCTACCTATCTACTTGAGTTAATTTGCAGCAAAGCTTATCTCTAACTAATATCTCAACCCCTCTAAAAATCCTTAATTCTTTAAAGTTTATGTCTCAGGTCGATCGGGCTGCCAAGACAGAGGTGTCAAAGACAGACTTAGATTGGCCACACAAGGGAGAGTTGTTCCTTGCTCCATGGGCCCATGATGCCTCAGGTCATCAGGGCAGGGATGTCACTTATAAGTGTGTCGGGGGCTTACCCCGGCATTCAGGTGGGTTTGGAGTCCTTTTCCCTCTGCACAGCTCTGTGCCAAACCGAAGGAAGAGACGGAGTCTTCAGGTTTAGATTTTTCAAGGTTGCATACTTTGTTTATTGTTTCTTATCTTACAATTTTCTCAGTGTCCAACAAGATGTTTGCCACGTCTTGGACTTCTGACGACTCCCTCTGAACTGGGCCTGTCCTTATCTTTTATACTAATTGCTACGTATTCTTTATTTACTATTTCTTACCAATGTCTATCACTAATACTAAAAAGGTCATCTCTACTCTGACCCAATCCTCACAAACTACTTTGTGCCAACGTCACTGCCGAAGTGGAGTGAGGGAAGAAGAAAGAAGCAGTAGGAGACAATGCCCCAAATTCTCCATCTTGCCCCCATTCACTTCAGTGCTAGAAATCTAAACTTAACTGTTTTCTCACCCTGTGATATACTAAACTACTATATTTCACACTCTTGTGGCCTGCAGTGCTTCCTGCAGTGCAAGAAGTCTTTCCCATGGACTGAGATCAAAGCCAGTGTCTCTCTGAGCTCTGGGCTGGGGTCCCAGATCCCTCTGCCCAGGTCCCTGACCCTCCAGGGCAACCAAAGGAATGCCCTGGACTCCAACATAAGTGGGCACGAGACCGAGGGGTGGATCTAACCACGGACAGTATTTCTCAGGTTATCCATGACTGTGAGACGTGTGCTGCCATCAAGCAGGCCAAGCGGGTGAAGCCCCTGTGGTATGGCGGGCGATGGTCCAAGTATAAGTACGGGGAAGCCTGGCAGATTGACTACATCATCCTTCCCCAAACCCGCCAAGGCAAGCGCTATGTGCTGACCATGGTGGAAGCCACCACTGGATGGTTGGAGACCTACCCTGTGCCCCATGCTACTGCCTGGAACACCATCCTGGGCCTTGAAAATCAAATCCTGTGGAGACATGGTACCCCTGAGAGGACTGAGTCTGACAAAGGGACTCATTTCAAGAACAGCCTCATCAACAACTGGGCTAGGGAACATGGCATTGAGTAGGTGTATGTGGGAGATTAGGGACAGGCGGTCGGAAGATATCGCGTTGTACGGGCAGACAGAACCCCTCCCTCAATTCTTAGTTGGTCAGTGTCCTTGATAAGCTAAGCAACACCTAACTTGCAACGTAAGAAGACGGATGTGATGTAGCAAACAGAGGTTTTATAACTCCATGTAACCAGTTAATAAACGCCATTAGCCGTCCACCACACTGGTGTCTGTGAGCTGGTGGTCTGAGCAGCCTGGGTGTAGCTACCGTGTCGTTCCTGGAACCAGGTCGCTATGCCTCAGCGGAGGTAACAAGTGGTGCCGAAGCCCTGGGAGTTGCCCGGGAGCACGGGAAGTCGCCTGGATGGGTGAACGACGGCCGAGCGGCAGGACCAGCTCGGCGAGGGGGATGCCCCAGGACCTGCAAGGAAGATGGAAGCCCTTGTGAAGGTCGTATCTCAGATTCATAAGCAGTGGGGAAATGATTGTAAAGCAAAAGATTTTACCCTCGCAGTGACGAGGCTTTTGCAACTTAGTATTATTGATAGACCAGTGGATGTCCTCCACCCAGATGTTTGGGATCAATGTACTAAGGCTCTTGCCGAAGACACAATGTCTTCCGACTCGGGGAAAAATCTTAAGGCATGGGAAAGGATCGTGGAAGCGTTGCAGAAGGCTTTGCAGGAACAGGAGACCTGAAAAGCTGCCTGAAATTGTTTAAAGGTTTCCCCACAATTACGTATGGCAGCAGCGACGCAAACTTTCTCAGAAGGAACTGTTGTTGAGAATTTTCAGAGTGTAAAAGAATGTAACTTGAAGGTTAGTGATAATGTTCAGAGTGTTGATGGAGTTGGTTCTGCTGAGTGCAGAGGCTCGGAGGAGCAAGGGCTTGCTTCAAAGCCTCCAAGCTCAGGGTCATTCGCTGAGGGAAAAAAGCACGTGCAGTCATTTTATAACAGTCTAGCTGAAGAAGCTAGGAATGCTGGAAAAGCGGGAGAGGGACCTCCACCTTATGCACCACAAGGTGGCGCTGAATCCGTGGGGGGAAGCGGGAATGCGGTTGTATCAAATAAGGAATGCTTGCGATACGGCTATACAACAGAAAACAAAGAGGGTCTTTTAGATAGTGGGTTCATTGCCAATGAAAACAAAGAGAGTTTGTTTGCTAACGCGAGCGCGCGCGAGCAGAAAAAGGGGGGAGAACTCAAAGGGGAAATTGAAGTGAATCTTTGCCAAAAAGCATGTTTTTCTAAGGCAAGAAGCTCCCACAGCAGGAGGCGGGGGGAGCGCAGGTGCAGGGGGCGGCTCAGCCCCGAGAGAAAGGGGCGGGGGCCCAGGGGGAAGGAGTGGCCCAGCCCTGAGGGAAAGGGGCGGGGGCCAAGAGGGAAAGGGCAGTCCAGTCCTGAGAGAAAAAGGCGGGGTCAGAGCCCGACCAAAAGGCTCCGGAGCCCTGAAGCAGCCAGTCAGTCGACTTCTGGCTCTGAATCGGATTGTAGCGCAGAGGACGGGGACAGCCGGTCGTCTGCAGCCGACTCCGACACCAGCTCCGACAAAGAGGAAGTAACAGGATATAAAATCAGTAACAACAATGTTTCTACTCGGGTTGAGGGGAAGTCAGAGAAAGAACGAACTCCCCTCACAGACTGGAGGAAGATAAAGATGGCATGTGCCAATTGGAATCCATCGGCCACATTAGCTTTTCCAGTCTGATTAGGGGGGCAGGTGGAAACCAGAGAACGTATTCACCAGTAAATCCTAAAGATGTACAAGCAATTGTTAAAGCAATCACTGATAAAGGGATCAGTTCAGCAATGGTGTCTACACTTATTGATAGTGTTTTCGGAGGGGATGACATGCTGCCATTTGACATAAAGCAAACTTGCAGATTGATTTTTGATGGGGCAGGGATGATAGTTTTTAAACAAGAGTGGGAGGACAATTGTGCAAAGCAACTAGCTCTGGTCAGTGGTGCAGATCATCCTCTGCATGGCTCCAGCCTGCAGTAGCTCATGGGCACAGACCCAACCATGATCACCCCCCAGGCACAAGCCGAGGGCCTTCGGGCCCACGAGGTCATGACAACTACCCGTGCTTCCAGGGAAGCCATCCGCTCTGCTTCCATGGTCATTGCTAAACCATCACCATGGTCCACAATAAAGCAAAACGAAAGTGAAAATTTTACACGATTCGTGGACCGGCTCCAGGCAGCACTTGACTCCTCAGCTTTGCCTTCAGAGGCAAAGGGTCCTGTGTTAGCAGAGTGTCTGCGCCAACAAATCAATTCAGCCACCAAGGACATTTTACGGTCTTTACCACTCGGGTCCAACATCGCAGACATGATCAGGCATGTTGCAAAAGAGGAGCAGTTAGCCCCAATCCAGGCAGCTGTCCATACCACAATAACTAGTGTAATGGCATGCTTTAAATGCAGCTAGGCATTTAAATTGGGTGAACGTGCAAATTATCAGACTCCTACCTTCAGTACCCCGATCAATTAGACCCTATCAGATTCTCACAGCACGCAGACACAGGAGAGAGGCCACACCTAGCACCTCCTCCTCATCCAGTCCTTTAGCTATCTACCAAAAACCTAAGTCAAATCCTTACAATCTATTTCTTAATGTGTTAAATGCTACCTTTTTGTCATTGAACCAATCCAATCCAAACTTTACAAAATCATGCTGGTTATGTTATAATGCAGAACCTCCTTTTTATGAAGGTGTCGCCCTTGATGCTCCTTTCAAATATTCTGCAGCAAACAATCCACACAACTGTAAGTGGGACACCCCCCGGAGGGAAATCACCCTGAGTCAAGTCACAGGCCGAGGCAAGTGCTTTGGCAGTGTAACCTTAACAAAGCAAATGGGAAATATCTGTACTGAGTTCATCCAACCTAGTCGAAAGACTGACAAGTGGGCAGTTCCATTCCTATCAGGAATGTGGGTCTGTCAACAAATCGGAATAACCCCCTGTGTGTACCTTAGTAAATCCAATAACCTCGCTGACTTCTGTGTCCAAGTTCTAATTGTTCCTAGAGTCCTGTATCACCCGGAAGAAGAAATGTATCACTCGTTAGAAGAAACCGTCCAGCTCCACAAAAGAGAAGTAATAACAGGTATAACTATTGCAATGCTCCTCGGCCTAGGAGCCACTGGTGCAGCCACAGGTGTCTCAGCTCTCGTGACCCAACAGCAAGGACTTTCTCAGCTGCAAATGACAATCGACGAGGACTTACTGAGAATTGAAAAATCCATCTCCTCCCTCAAGAAATCTATCTCCTCGCTTTCGGAAGTTGTCCTGCAGAAGAGGCGAGGACTGGACCTCTTGCTCATGCAGCAAGGAGGCCTGTGTGCCGCCTTGAGAGAAGAATGCTGTTTTTATGCAGACCATACTGGAGTCGTGCGAGACTCCATGGCTGAACTGAGAGAAAGACTGGCCCAGAGAAAGAGAGAGAGAGAGGCCCAACAAGGATGGTTCGAGTCATGGTTCAATCAGTCCCCATGGCTAGCCACCCTTGTTTCCACCTTAATAGGCCCTCTCACCGTGATACTGTTGATATTGATTTTTGGGCCTTGCATTTTGAACAAGTTATTGTCGTTTGTTAGAAGCCGTTTAGAGAAAGTCGGCATCTTATTTGTCGAATGCCTGCAATTACCGTAAAGTGCGCTTGCTACTAACATTTTATACCGCTTTTGTATCCTATTATACTAACTTTAACAGCTTTTGCATTTTGATGACATTTATACTTTTATAACATCTATACTTTTATACTTTTTTACTTAGTCATGGGGGGAGGGGAAATGTGGGAGATTAGGGACAGGCGGTCGGAAGATGTCGAGTTGTACGGGCAGACAGAACCCCTCCCTCAACACTTAGTTGTTTAGTGTCCCTGATAAGGTAAGCGACATGTGACTTGTAACGTAAGCAGACGGATGTGATGTATCAAACAGAAGTTTTAAAACCCCATGTAATCAGTTAATAAAGCGCCATTTGCCGTCCACCACATTGGTGTCTGTGAGCTGATGGACCGAGCAGCCTAGATGAGGCTGCCGTGTTGTTCCTGGAACCAGGTCGCTATGCCTCAGCGGAGGCAGCAGGGCGTTCACATGGGCAGGGTAGTAGGGAGGAGTTTTGGGAGGAGCCTTTGGGGAAGGCAGAGAGAAAGGAGGTGTTTTGTGGGGAAGAGGAGGAGCCACGGGTAGGAAGGGGTTGGGTAAAGGTTGGCAGGAAGAAAAGGATTGAGGGAAGAAGAAGGGATGGGGGATGGGGAGGACCACACCAAGCGGCCTCCACCATCTTGTGACCAAGGGACAGGTAAACCATCTTGAGATTGGATCTCACCCTCTAAACTAAAATGAACTTTGGGCTTAGTAACTGGGGAAGGAGAGGACGGAGAGAACTGCCGAGCGGCCTGGCTGCTCGAGAGACCCTGAGCAGTCCCGCCAAGACTACTCAGGCGGGGGGATCCAGGAATCTTTGGGGAGCCTGAGCTAGCTGGTAGAGTTCCTGCTGCTCCCTTCAAGATGCCCTTCTGGGGTCGAGGGGATTTGGGAGAAGGCATAGGAGAACAAGGGGATGGTTGCCCGCCACCTGGCCCTTTTAGCACTCCTTTCTGAGATTTAATCGCGGAACTGAGCTGTGCGGCCAAATTAAAATATTTTAGAGCGTCTTTGTCTCCTGACCCTGCCAACTGTACCAATTTCCGTTCTACAGCGCCCCAAAATTTGTCGGTGTAGATTTGGTCAGGGGACATCTGTGGGAAATGCAAAAACAACCAGCGGACAAACCTCTTTAACTCACCCTTAGAAACCTTCAATTGGGCATTCTGAACTACTGAAACAAAACTATAATACATACCCTTTTGGGCGACGGAGAGTTTTACGCCCATCTCTCCCCAAAAATTGTCGCCCCCAAACTAACACCCAGGCAAACGCAAAACAGAACTTAAAACCAATCGCGGATCAGCCTCCTAAAACCGAGTATGAGACCCCTTCCCACTCACTCGGGGAGCCGCAAAAACAAAATCGGTGGCCACAAAAGCCCCGCAACCTGCCACCAGGTGAACTCGATTCGCACTGAACTAAAAGGTTAGACAACAAAAGAGAACAAAAGAAGATCAAAAAGAGAACAAAAGAGAACAAAAGGGTCTCCAACAGGGGAATGGGGCTAGCCTCCACCCCCTGGGCTGTGCAGCCAGAATCCTACACAAGGATTCCTTCCCAATTGGGTCTCCCTCTCCCGGGGAAAACCCCACCAAAAGTAAGCATCGCTTTTTTGCGGATACTTACCCCCTCCTGGGATCGGTGAAACCTGAAGAGGACTCCAAGGGTGCTCCAGAGCTGTCCTCTTCTCCCCCAGAAGCAAGCTGTAGGAGCCGCTTCCACCGGGGGTAGCGCGACGCCCAAGGACTATTCTTCAGGCTCTTCAGCAGCCCCGGTCCGTGACGCAGGGTCTGCCTCATTGCCGGGGTTGCCCCACGTTGGGCACCAGGCGCATTGTCACAGTGTCATCTGTGCCTGGCAGGCGCTGGCCACAGGCTAGCTCAGATCACACACTGCGGCTAACGCGATTAGGTCGGGGTTGCAGGCTGGGCAAGCAACCTCCTCCCTGTGGGGTCTTGGTTCCCCCACACCAGCGACTGGACCAGATGGTGTCACGACTGCGGTGATGGATAAAGGGTCGACTCTCTCAAGCAGGGTTGAAAGGTGGTTTATTAAGGGGAGTCTGGCAAGGAGCTCCACCTCCGACAACTGCTGCCTGAAGAGAGCTCCAAACAAAGCTTTGCAACAGCTTATAAACAGGGGAGGATCAAGGGGTGGTGACAATGGGTCAGCCAATGAGAGAACAGGAGGGTGTAACAGGGGGTGTTAACTCTTAAACAATCATCCAACCACAAGAAGGGGGCAGGGGATTTCCCGGGCACCAGCCTATCACTCGACGCCCTCCCTGGATCTTTCCAGAAACCAGGGAAGGGCCCCAAAGTGACAGACAGGGTGCACAAGAGGAGGGAGAGGGGATTGTCAGGGACGGGTGGGGGAGTGGGATGATTGACAGAAAATGACTTGTTATAAAACAACTCATAGGGGAGGAACCATTACATAAAACGGGGGGTACAGTGGAAAAGACCATATACAAACAACTTCTTCTAACAACACTAAAATCTACAGAAGACGCTTTAAAACATAATAAAACAACTTTTGCACCACCACAGGTGGCAATGCCTCAGCATTAAAAACTCAAAGCATCTGCATGATTTCAACAGACCCCAGCCCATATTTTCCAAACTTATCCCAGAGATCCATCAAGGCTTTCCACACTAAAGCTCGATGGGTGTTATAATTTGCTCCTTGAACTACAGGGAAAGCCTGATAACCTCCTGGGAAGTCAGCCACACTTGCTAAGTCCCATCCTGTGGACTCCACAGGAACAGGGGCAGATGCCTGATTGGGAGGCACCTCAACACAGTCCCTGCAGCACCAGCAGTACTAGAAAATCCATCTCCACCTTCCAGAGGGCCATGTGTCGAGTCACAATTGCCCGTCTTCTCGACCTTGGCTTTCACATCCCCCCAAAACTGCATGTAATCTCTCAGACATACAGTCACCAGACACGGGGATAAAGTCCACAAACCAGATGAAGAAGGCCTACCAGCCTGGGACCCTCTGCCCCAGGGAGGCAGCAGCCTCATACTATTCATGTCTCTGCCTGAGCCAAAGGTTAACATCGCGGGGCCTCATTTGCTGCCATCCCCGGCATCTGTGGGAGGTGATGGTGGCAAAGCTGGACCAGCCGTAGGTCCGGGCAGGGTATGCGAACCCAATGTGGGATGGAGTGGGGCCAGCCCGGCGCTCTCCTCCAGCAGCCCGGGGAGGGAACGGGACTCAGGGAGGGGCACAACCAAAGGCTCAGCACACGGCAGGGGGATTGGCATGGGCAGCGCAGGAGGGGATGAAACCGCGGCAGGGCGGACACAACGCAGGGACGCTCGATTCTGGGCCAGCCCCTGCTCCGTGAGCACTGCCACCCGCCATGCCTGGCTGAGGCGGCGCAGGGAGGGGAGCGGCCGGCGCCGCCCCCAGCAGAGTCCCGCTGGGAATGTGGAAAGCCACAGTGGGCACCGTCCACTCCTTGTGGAGTGGGACGGATGCCCCACCCACTGGGACCAGGTCTGACAGAAGATTCAATCAAAACCCTTACCTCCGGGGCTTCCGCTGCCCCAAGGAGGTATTTCGTGGCAATGCCACAATGCGGTCAGTGAGTCGTCACAGAACCAGACTCCAGCAGAGGCGTGGGAGGAGCCAATGACTCTCCACTCCCCCCCAGGACCAGGAAACTGTAGAGGGAGGGCGGCTCCCTCCTGTTCTTCCGCCTCCTGGGCATAGGGAGGGGCGGGGTCAGCACAGCCAGCTCCACGGGACCCCCAGAAACCCACAGGTCCCTGCCCATCTGCCGGTCGGCTGGGACCAACTGGCTGTGGGCCCCATCCACCCCTGGGGAAGCGATCCCATGACCATGATCCCATGACCAGGGAGGGGAACATCCCCCCCAGTGGCTGGGGGGGGAAAGGAGGGCTCCGCCTTGGCTTCTGAGGGAGGTTTTTTCCTCCCCCTCAGCTTCACCATCCAAGCCAGAAGGATCCCCAGTGAATTGCAACTAGAAGATGCATAGCTCGCTAACACTGTGTTGCAGCCTTTCCAGAATGTCACCAACTCCACCACATCTGCATCGTAGCATGCAGACAAAATCTGGAGCAGATAATCATCTAACTGGCTCCAAGTCTCCTTAGAGAATGCTTTCTCAGCACTAGGAAAAAAAACTTTGGTCTTTTCCCTAAAAATACAACCACTGAAAATCGTCCCCAGAAACGGAAACCTGCTTCCTCTCCAGCAAGTTTAGCCAGAGGTCCAAGACCAATATATCATCTGCGGAGGATGCAGGAACTATCATTTCTACAAAGGTTACAGACAAACCGTCGGGGAGGGAGACTTACCTCAGGGAAGCCTTACCACAATCCACTGACTGCAGTTCCTCACTCGGGGCCACCAGATGTTGCTAGATGGACACAAAAAGAACGACACTAACACAGGGCAAAAGAGCGAGTAGAAGAAGAAGCGTTTATTTGTCGACCTCGATTTATATAGATTCTGGACAGTGGCCAGAGATTGGAGAATGAGATTGCCACCTCTCCAACCCCACTGGTCAAACTAGAAGTCCATCAATTGTCCCTCCTCCAAAGAGGAATGTGAAAACAATCACTTCTTTTCTATTACAATCCGTGAGAAACTCCACTACAAAAATGCAAACTCAGAAGGCTGAAAAAGAATAGGCAACATTGCCAATGCATTTTTCTCCATTCCTCTGGCAGCAGAATGCAGGCCTCAGTTTGCTTTCACCTGGAGGGGCGTGCAGTACCCCAGGAGCCGACTGCCCCAGGGCTGGAAACACAGCCCCACCATCTGCCATGGACTGATCCTGGCAGACTGTACTGGAAAAGGGTGATGCTCTGGAAGATCTACAGTACATCGATTACATCACCGTGTAGGGAAATACGGCAATGGAAGTGTTTAAGAAAGGAGAGGAGATCATCCGGATTCTCCTGGAAGCTGGCTTTGCCATCCAGAAGAGCAAAATCAAGGGACCTGCCTAAAAGATGCAGTTTCTGGGAGTAAAGTGACAGGATGGATGGCTTCAGATTCCCACTGAGGTCATCAATAAGATCACCGCAATGTCCCCACCGACAAGCAAGAAGGAAACACAAGCTTTCCTAGGTGCCATAGGTTTCTGGAGGATGCACATTCCTGAGCACAGCCAGATTGTGAGCTGCTGCCACCGCTGAGGCGTAGCGACCTGGTTCGGGAACAACACGGCAGCCACACCCAGGCTGCTCAGACCACCAGCTCACAGACACCAATGTGGTAGACAGCAAATGGTGTTTATTAACTGGTTATGTGGGGTTATAAAACTTCTGTTTGCTACATCACTTCCGTTTGCTTATGTTACAAACGATGTGTTGCTTACCTTATCGAGGACACTAAACAACTACGTGTTGAGGGAGAGGTTCTGTCTACCCGTACAACGCGATATCTTCCGACCGCCTGTCCCTAATCTCCTACATTTCCCCTCCCCCATGATTAAGTAAAAAAACCTATAAAAGTATAAATGTTATAAAAAAATGCAAAAGCTGTTAAAGTTAGTATAATAGGATACAAAAGTGATATAACATGTTAGTAGTAAGTGCAGTTCACGGTAATTGCAGGCGTTCGACAAATAAGAGGTCGACTTTCCTAAACGGCTTCAAAGAAATGACACTAACTTGTTCAAAATGCAAGGCTCAAAAATCAATATCAACAGTATCACGGTGAGAGGGCCAATAAGGGGGGGAAACAAGGGTGGCTAGCCATGGGGACTGATTGAACCATGACTCGAACCATCCTTGTTGGGCCTCTCTCTCTCTTTTTCTCTGGGCTAGTCTTTCTCTCAGTTCGGCCATGGAGTCTTGCATGACTCCAGTATGGTCTGCATAAAAACAGCATTCTTCTCTCAAGGCGGCACACAGGCCTCCTTGCTGCATGAGCAGGAGGTCCAGTCCTCGCCTGTTCTGCAGGACGACTTCCGAAAGCAAGGAGATAAATTCCTCCAGAGAGGAGATGGATTTTTCAATTCTTAACAAGTCCTTGTCAATTGTCATTTGCAACTGAGAAAGTCCTTGCTGTTGGGTCATGAGAGCTGAAACACCTGTGGCTGCACCAGTGGCTCCTAGGCCAAGGAGCATTGCAATGGTTATACCTGTCAGTACTTCTCTTTTGTGGATCTGGATGGTTTCTTCTAAAAAGCAATACATTTCCTCTTCTTGGTGATACAGGACTCTAGGAACAATTAGAACTTGGACACAAAAGTCAGCAAGATTATTGAATTTACCAAGGTACACACAGGGGGTTATTCTAGATTGTTGACAGACCCACATGCCTGGTATGAATGGAACTGCCCACTTATCAGTCTTTTGGCTAGGCTGGATGAGCTCAGCACAGATATTTCCCATCTGCTTTGCTAAGGTTACATTACCAAAGCACTTGCCTCGGCCTGTGACTTGACTCAGGGTAATTTCCCTCCGGGGCGTGCCCCATCTACAGTTGTGTGGATTATCTGCTGCTGAATATTCAAAAGGAACATCAAGGGCAACACCCTCATAAAAAGGGGGTTCTGCATTATAACATAACCAGCATGATTTTGTAAAGTTTGGATTGGATTGGTTCAACGACAAGAAGGTAGCATTTAACACACTAAGAAATGGATTATTGTGGACCATGGTAATCGTTTAGCAATAACTTTGGAAGCAGAGTGGATGGCTTCCCTGGAAGCACGGGTAGTTGTCATGACCTCGTGGGCCCATAGGCCCTTGGCTTGTGCCTGGGGGGTGATCATGGTTGGGTCTGTGCCCATCAATCGCTGCAGGCTGGAACCGTGTAGCGGATGATCTGCCCCGGTTACTAGAGCTAGTTGCTTTGCACAATTGTCCTCCCACTCTTGTTTAAAAACTATCATCCCTGCCCCATCAAAAATCAATCTGTAGGTTTGCTTTATGTCACATGGGAGCTTGTCATCCCCTCCAAAAACACTATCAATGAGAGTGGAAACCATAGCTGAATTGATCCCTCGCAGTGATTGCTTTAACAATTGCTTGTACATCTGTAGGATTTACCAGTGAGTACATTCTCTGGTTTCCACCTGCCCGCCCCCACTCGGACTGGAAAAGCCAGTGTGGCCGATGGACCCCAATCGGCGCATGCCATTTTTATCTTCCGCCAGTCTGAGAGAGGAGTTCGTTCTTTTTCTGACTTCCCCTCAACCCAAGTAGAAACATTGTTGTTACTAATTTTATATCCTGTTACTTCCTCTTTATCGGAGCTGGTGCCAGAGTCGGCCGCAGACAACCGGCTGTCCCAGTCCTCTGAGCTAGAGTCTGATTTAGAGTCGGAAGTCGCCTGACTGGCTGCTTCGGGGATCTGGAGCCTTTCGCTCGGGCTCTGACCCCGCCCCTTTCTCTCAGGGCTGGGCCGCTCCTTCCTCCTGGGCTCCCCCCGCCTCCTGCTGTGGAGCTTCTCCCCTTAAAAAAAAATTATTTTTTGGCAAACACTCTGATTAGCTTTAATTCCCCCTTTGAGTCTTCCCCCCTTCTCCTGCTCGTGCGCATCCGCGTTATCAAACAAACTTTGTTTTCGCTGGCAGCGGGCACACTATCTAAAAGACCTTCTTTGTTTTCTGCATCCCCGTTATCTAACAAACATTCCAGTCCAACTGCATTCCTGCCCTCCCCCAGGGATTCAGCGCAATCTTGTGCTGCATAGGGTGGGGGTCCCTCCCCAGCATTTTCTAACAGTAATTCAGCGGCAGCATTTCTGGCTTCCTCAGCTAAACCGTCCCAAAACAATTGTGCCTGTCTTTTTCCCTCAGCAGGTGACCCTGGGCTTGAAGGCTTTGGAGGAAGCTTTTGCTCCTCCAAGTCTCTGCCCTCGGCAGTAATAACCTTATCAACCGCCTGAATACTGTCGCTGACCTTCAGATTGCATTTTTTTACGCTCCGACAATCCTCTGTAAAAGTTCCCTCTGTCAAAGTTTGCATCGCAGCCCCCACCCCCAATTGCGGAGTAAATCTTAAACAATTTTGTGCAGCTTTTTCAGGTCTCCTGCTTTTGCAGAGCTTTTTGCAGAGCCTGCACAACTTTTCCCCATGATTTAAGGTTTTTCCCTGAGCCGGAAGACATTGTCTCTTCGGCCAGAACTTTCGTGCATTGATCCCATATGGTGGAGAATGTCTACCGGTTGGTCAATGACTTTACGTTGCAAAAGCCTCATCACTGCGAGGGTAAAATCTTTTGCTTTACAATCAACCCCCCACTGCTTATGAATTTGAGAAACGACTTTCACGAGAGCTTCCATCCTTCTCCCACGGGTCCTGGAGCGTCCTCCTCACTGAGCTGGCCCTGCCGCTCAGCCGCCGTTCACCCATCCAGGTGACTCCCGCTCTCCCAGGCGATGTCCCGGGGTTTCGGCACCACTTGCTGACTCCGCTGAGGTGCAGCGACCTGGTTCCAGGAATGACACGGCAGCCTCACCTAAGCTGCTTGGTCCATTAGCTCACAGACACCAATGTGGTGGACGGCAAATGGCGTTTTATTAACTGGTTACATGGAGTTATAAAACCTTTGTTTGCTACTTCACTTCTGTCAGCTTACATTACAAACTACATGTTGCTTACCTTATCAAAGACACTAAACAACTAAGTGTTGAGGGAGGCGTTCTGTCTACCCATACAACGTGATATCTTCTGACCGCCTGTCCCTAATCCCCCACACTGTTGGTTCCTCCAGTTGGCTGCCCCACCTCTTGCACCACTTTTGCCTGTTCCCATTGGCCCTTAACCCTCAGATCCGCCCCTTCTTCCCATTATTTAAACCTGTGCCCTCAGCCCAAAGTTGTCTTTGTCCCTGGACTCCCTTCGAGGCTCAATAAACAGCTCTCAGGTTTCCACACAAAGATTTGTCCTTTGCCTCCTCCATCAGCCATTCTAGCAAACGTGCTCAGGACCCTGACAGTGCCGGTCATTATTTGGGATTTATTGAAGTGCACTGCTTCAGATAAACCTAAACACATAACTGGGATCCCAACACTCCAGTAGCAGCACAGTGATCCCACTGAGCCCAGGAGTTGACACCATGGCCAGGGGCACTTCCACTCCCAGTCTGGTTCCAGGAGCCAGCCCAAATCCTCTCCCAGTCCAGCTGTCCCCAGTCCCTGGCACTCAGCCCTTGCACCACACACTCACACAGCCCAGCCCTGGCTCCTGTCACTGGCTCCAGGTCTGCTTGGCCAGGGCTGGGGTTGACAGAGCTTGGGCCCATTCCCCTTTTGTTCTGCAGCTTCCCATCTGAGCAGCTCCAGAGCACAGATCCTCGCTGGGATCAGCCTTCTCAGCCCTCCACTGAAGCAAGGGGGTTAAAAGTCAAAGAGTGGTTAATTAGGGATAACAGTCTTAACAATGTATCTCAATTAACATTTGCTGTGCTTGCAAAGGCAGGCAAGGCCATTACCTGCAAAAGCAAGATGAAAAGAATGCAAGGCTAGCGAATAAGAAAGAAACTGCCTGCATGAGGTGGTGATAAGAGAGACTGTTAGGACCAAGACTAGCTTTGCGACTCCAACTGTGACCAAGAAACCAGTGAGCGTAAGCAAGAGGACGAGGTGAAAAGTTCAAACCTGAGGATGTCTTACTTCATCATGAAGTTCACCTAGGACCACCTGAGGGCACTGTGCAAGCTCAAAAGATTGTTAAGCCAATTTTAATACAAAATCAGGCAAGGTGGGACTAGGTAATGAATATGTAAAGCTGTATTAATGCAAATGAAATATTTTAGAGAAAAGTAGAGAGAGGTGAGTCCTTGGAGTTGCACATGCTTTAGGAGGAAAACCACACTTGTGCCTCAGCACTGAAATAAACATACCTACTTTACAACTCCAGTAGCTGTAGAGTCATTTCCGTGAATCACTGTGTATATGAGAGGCCAGGTTTGATACCCAGTGCTGCCTCCCTTGGCACCTGCCACTGACATTGGTTTCCCTGGATGTTGTGGTTTGGGGCTTCCTGCCCTCTCTGCTCTCCCTGCAGACAGTGAAGCCGCTCCTGGAGCAGAGACCCTGAATGGAGCAGAGCCTCTGCTGCCACACCCCCTGCCCCAGTGCCACCCCCTGGCCCCTGCCCACCTGCAGCACACAGAGCTCGAGTCACCCCCAGCTGTGGCTCCCCTGAACACAAAGGAGACACAGAGCAGTGCAGTCCAAATCAACTCCTTTATTAGCAGAGCCTGCAGGGGATGAGGCTGAAGCAGCCCTTCAGCCAGCTCTCCAGGAGGGCTTGGCCCTCGCATTGCCAGCAGGGTTGCAGCACCTGCACAGCAAAAGCCCCCACAGCTCCCTGGGGCAGAGACAGCTGGTGCCACCTTCTCCAGAGCACGGCTCTGGTGCCACCAGCCTGCCTGGACAGCACCTGCACTGGCTCCAGGGCTGCTGCAGAAGGTGCTGGCAGACAGGATTCTCCACATGGGGCATTCCAAAGGTTTTTGCTTTTGGAGCAGAGAGGCCAAGGACAGGAGCAGCTCCTGCCAGGGCTGAGAGCTGGAGGGAAGGGCAGCAGCCCCAGGCACCTGAGCAGGAGGGGCTGCCCTGGACAGAGACACAGCACCTCTGAGACAGGGAGTGAAAGCACTGCCTGAGCCCCGGGGCAGTCGTGTCACTGCTTTCTGGAGCCTGGAGCCACAACAGCTCCTGCTGGGGGAACAGCCTCAGTTGATCCAGGAGGCTGCAGTCAGGGAGGGAAGGATGATGGCCAAAAGCCAAGCAGCCCAGCTTGCAGCCAGCATGGAGCTGGCCTCAGGTCCTGCAGCCCTTTCTACAAGCAGGACACCTCCTTGCTGCAGGAAAACTGCCTTTGGGGCACTGTCCCTTCTTGTCTCACAGCAGGTGATCCAAGTTGGCCTTGGAGTGCTGCCTTTGCCCTTGCCCTGACCTTTGGGCTCAGGTTTGGCCATGAGGTTAATCACCCCAAGGAGGGGGTTTGGTTTGGCTCTAGGAGAAAGCAGAGGGAAATGCTTATTGCAAGAAGGCAAGAGAAGTTTGGCTTTCTCATGAAGCGAGGGTATTGCTGAGTGATGGCTGCAGTAACTGCATCTTATTTTCCAAATTTGGGAGCATTTGGATACCCTTATCTTCACTGGGTTTGAGAGCACCATCATTGTAAATGCATTTTGTGGAGAGCCTGGTACAAAGTTCTCCTGAACTGCAAAGCTGCTGTGGTTCCTCCTTCCTGTGGATGTGGCCTAACACCTTTCCAGCTCAGACAGTACTTGTTGCTTGGTAATTCTCCACCACGCCTCAGGGATTTTTCCTCTTCCCTCAAATTTCCCATTGTACAAAGCTTCCAGCTGTGTCCTGAAATGAGACACAAACCATTTCCAGTACACTTGCATGGATGGGTCAGGAAGAATGTTCCAAGTGGAATAAGGAGGCCCAGCACTACGGTATGTCTTGTACGGGATCCATGGGCCGTAGGATGCATCACCTTTTCTGAATAAGGCATTGCTTGACACAAGGCTGGAACAAATATCAATGACTAGCTCGCGTGTATCGTACTCACATACCCACCATGTGTCTCCTGTAAAAGCTCGTGGGCGATGGAAGACCACCTGATGGTCTCCATCATGTCCCTGCATGGTGTTTGTGCAGACAGCCCCGCAAAAGGGACACTGTGCCCAGCACCCCGAAAAATGCTCCGCCAAGATCCTGTGAGGCTGCCTTGAGAACGAGCTCATGTCAGCATCAGCAAATTCTTTCTTGAGCTTGTCCCTCAGGGCAGCCAGAGCTTCTGCCATGACACTGCTCAGGAACTCAATGTCTGTGACCTCCTGGTGCTCGATGCCCTTCAGGTCACTTCTGGGCAAGTTGATCACCTCTGTCAGTTCCCTGCAAAATTCATCCAGCCAAAGAGAGACTTTGGCTTCTCTGTCTTTTCTGTCTTTGACAATTTGGGTTGATAAAGAAACAGCTGACAGGATGTTTCGATAGAGAAGATTAAGGGAGGAATCTAAAAACCTCTCAAGCCTCCCACTCCCATCTAAACAGTGACTCTTCACCCGTTTCTCAATGTAACTCTGAAAAAACTCTCTTGGAAACTTCAGGTACTGCTTGAAAGACTCAAAATTTTCTTGTTCTGCCAGGTATCTCATTATGGAAACTTCCAGATTGGCTCTGTTGCCCCTGAAATCTGGGAATCTGCCTTGCATGTCCTCAGCAATGTCTTTAGCCGTCCTCTCATAAACAGTACGGCGAAGAGCTGGTTCAATCTTGTCACAAAGGAAAACAGCAAAAGTTGTGATTGAAGTGGCTCCTTGGCAGGAAATCTGGAAACATTGGAAGAAATCTTCTCTCTTGCTGCTCAGGTACACGACTGGGTCATTTGCCTTTTGGAATGCTTCATGCATGGCTTTAAACCTTTCTGCTGCCATTTTGCACAGATGCAGAGACAAAGCTATGCTGTACTCTCTGTTAAAAGTACGTTTTGCATCACTGGGGACAGAGTTCACACCTTTCTGGACTTCATTGAGTATTTCATGAATAAAAATTCGACTGTAATCCTGTTTCTCCTGTTCTTTCTTATCAATGCTTGATCTTACACTAGCTATGATGTTGTCTGTGATGTGCTGCAAGTTGATCACATCAGCACTAGAAGAGTGCCAGATATCTCGGATGTAGCTAAAATTCTTTGTCTTCATGATGTGTTTTTCCTTGTCAAAAGAAAATCCTCTGCTTTTGGGAAATGACCTGATCCGTTCTTGGAAACCCGGCTCCTTAAAGTGCTCTAGAAGGACACCTTCAATTTCTGCATCGATATCCACCCGTTCTGGAGGACGAGCAGCACGGGAGACTTCGGTAATCCAACTGTTCCAGACAAGAGTAAAGTTGTCTTTCAGTTCTCTCTCACTGAGGCTCTTCCCTTTCAGAGTCACAGCCAGCTCCCTGCTCCTTCTCAGAAGCTCATCTTCATAATCTAACTTCCTTGCATCCAGTTTCCTCTGCTCCTTCTGTAGCTCAATAAGATTCTCACATTTCTTTTTCGTTTCATGAAGAAGAGCCTCTTTTAGATCGTTCAGCTTCAGCTCTATGCTTGATTTCCACTGCACCAGTATCTCATGGTCTTTGTCTTCACTGAAATATTTTTCCACTTCTTTCTCAATGGCATCACTTGTCTCTTGCACCAGCCCTTCAAGCTGTTTTCTGGTGACATTCTGCAAGTCCCCATTGCGAATTTTGTTGTCCAGTCTCATCTGTACGTCTAAGATGTGACTCCGCAGCTTCCAGGTCCACTGACTAAAGGCACTTTCCAGTCTCCTGTACACAGCAATCTCCAGGGAATTCTTGAAGCTGAAAACAAAGTTTTCATTCAGCAAAGCATTCCAGAGGTCACCAATACGATCTTTCAGGCTCGAGAGCCTCAAAATGCTTCGCTGTGACTGCTTCTGGGCAGCCTGGAGGATTTTACTCTTTAGTTGCTGGACGTTCTGGCTGTAGCTGGGGTTGGGTGGTGCCATTGGGGGGTTTCCTTCCCACAGGTGAGCAAAGTAGTGAATGTGGGTGTTCACGTCAAAGCCAATGACATCGCTGAAGGAGGAGATGTCACAGAATTCCTGCTGGGCTGCTACCACGGTCATTTCATCCAGCTTTTCCTGCAAACGCCTTTGTCCTTCCATGTTCTGCTCCTTGGCAGTTATTTCTCCCACATTTTGGTGGACAAAGAGGCAGCTTGGGGAAAGATTGACTTTCTTCATCCTCAGGAAAGCCTGCACAGCAATCTGGAGAACATCTTGCATTTCTGACGGATTTTCTCCAAAGATATTGATCACAGTCAAGTTGCCAACACCAATGACAAAGGTGGCCAGCTCGTTGTCATGGTTCAGGGAGTGTTTATTGGCCATCTCGATGGCACGAAGTCCCTCTGTGTCAACCACCAGCACAAAATCAAAGCCCAAGTC
Source organism: Delichon dasypus (assembly GCA_037837765.1). Classification (NCBI taxonomy): domain Eukaryota; kingdom Metazoa; phylum Chordata; class Aves; order Passeriformes; family Hirundinidae; genus Delichon; species Delichon dasypus. The sequence continues at coordinate 1,637,663 of JBBAXF010000003.1, forward strand.
TTGCTGCAGCTCCTCGCCCACTGGGATGAGCTGCATAAAGGCTCCGCGGGTGCATCTCCCTGCGCTGACGTTGAACTGCAGCCCAAACATGGCATTCAGCAGGGTGGATTTGCCGGTGCTCTGGATGCCCAGCACGGAGAGCACAAACACTCGTTTGTCCCCCAGCCTCTCAATTAAGCTGTCAAAGATTGCTCCCACCCATTGCAAGGGCAGGTAAGAAGCGTCCCCATCCATCAGCTCCACAGGATACCCCAAAACCATCAGCTCTGCTGCAATTTCCGGCAGTTTGACATAATTGTAATTCTTTGTCTCCATTAATTGCAGAGCTTCATAAATCTGCCCTACCTCTCTCAGAAGGTGCTCCAGGCTGATGGATGAATCATTGATTTCATCAGAGAGGGCATTCAAGCGACTCAGCAAGTGAGCATTTACACTGTTTTTGTCCTTGCTTTTCTTCTTTGCCAGGATTTCAGACCATAACTCATGATAGTCTCTCCTCAATTCTTCAAGGCGACCACAAGAGAGCTCGCTCATAAAGACCTTCATCCACTGCAGGAAATATTTCTTGGTATTTGCTGGCTGGGTCTGGAGAAAGACAAGGAATGATTTCATCAGTGGGTTGAGAGGAAAAGCTTGCTCAAGTTGCTTTTTTCTTATTACATTCTTCTCGTATTCAATTTGGCTGCGATGATGCTCAATGCTCCTGTTCCTCTTCTCCTGCAAGCGAGTGAGTTCCTTGTCCTTTTTGCACCACTGGTACCACAGTTTTCCTTGAAGCGGCAGCAGCTGGGATTTGATCTCAGAGAGCTTCTCTTTCTTCAGAAGGTCCACCAGCTCCTTTGCCTTTGCTTTGGCTGTCACACATGTGGGTTGATCTATATCCACTATGAATCCGTGCTGGCGAGCTTTGTCCATGCAGGCATCCAGGCTTAAATGTGGATTAGACCTTAATTCTAGGAGATCCTTGATACCTTTAGTCAACTGGTCCATCAGTTCTGCTTCGTTTCTGTTCTTGATCCCTATTGTTATGGTTTTGCTGGATCGTCCAGCTGCAACATTCTCTTTTTCTGCGAGAAGACAAATCAAAGGCCATTGTGATTGCCACAGGCCCTGCAGAAGCTTTTTCCCCCTGTTGTCCATGTGCTCTGAATCAGATACAAGAGCCACGTTGACAGCAGATATCTCCTGCAGGAACTGCAGCTGTGCTCTGTGATCCCTGGCATCTCCATGCAGGTTGCAGAAAGCCACGCAGCACTCAAAGGTGTCATCGGGGCCTCCACGGGGGCAGTACCAGGCGATCTCCACCACCCCTTCCATCAGCAAACGCTCTCTGGTGCTGCCTCTGCACTGGCGGTGGAAGAAAGTGTCGTGTTTGCGTTTGCTCAGCAGAGCGTTCAGGAGCTGAGACTTGGAAGAGGAGGCCGAGCTGCCAATGCGGATGAAGGACACGATGGGTGTCTGTGCCTGAAAGATGAGTTTGTTGTTGTAACTCTTTGTTCCAGTCTGTTTTCCTGACTTCTCCACCTCTTTCCAGCTCCTTTGGATTTGGCTGAGGGTGTAGAGCGGGAACTCGATGCGTGAAGTGCACGGGTTGGGCACCAGCAGAGGCAGCGCCAGTTGGCAGAAGGCCAGCTTGGTTGCAAGGGTCTGTCTGAGGAAGTCATCAGCGCAATGGAAAATGGCCATCTGCAGGTCCATGGGGTGCACATGGCCAGTTCTGCTTGCAGCTTCAGGGGCTGCTTCTATCAGATTATCAAGAAACTGTTCAAAGGAGTCTGACAGCTCATGCTCTTGCTCTGTAGTTTCTGACATAGGTGCAAGTTTTGGGTTGCTGTCATCCCTGCAAGTCAGGTACCTCACCTGGTAATCCACAGTTAACAGCTTTTGCAAGAAGTATAATGGCAGTTCTGTGTCCTTGCTGGGCTGGCTGTCCTGCAGAGATGTCTTGCAGATGGTGCAGAAATCTCCCATCCCCATTTTTCTTGGATAGTGACTTTCGAGTCCAAGGCGCTTGAGCAACTGCAGGAACTCCTGGTTTGCAATGGCTTCATCAGATTTGGATTCACCACTGTCAGACTTGGATTGGGACTGACTCGGGGGCTGCGGTGTTGGAAGAGTATCTTCCAGGTCTCTAAGTATGTTCTGCATCCTCTCTTCATCCAGTTTCTCATCCAAGCACCCACTGATCAAGGAATGCAAGTCCCGTTCCAGAATCTCCCAGTCTGTGCCTCCACTGTGCTTTTGGAGAAGATTCTTTATCCGTGTGGACCACAAGCCTTTCATGTGATCTTCCATGAAAACTAATCGCTCCCTCTTCTGCTCGGGGGACAGCTCTTGACTTTCGGGTGTCACAGTCAGACCCAACAGCAGAAGGGAGGCCTCAGCTCTGTCGGCATCTTGCTCCTTCAGGTTCACGTACTCCTCATGTGCTGCTTCCATTTCCTTGGCCATGTACTGAATTTCTGGGTGTCCAAGGAGGTGCTGGAAAGTGCTGCTTTCCACCTGGTACCCTGTGCTGCTCGCAATCAAGAGCACCAACAGTTCCAAGTCCTTCTGAGCCCGTTCCTGGAGAGACTGGAGGAAGGAATAAATGGCGAGGCTGCTGGTCAGGGTGGCTTCTATCTTTGCTTCATGAACGGCAGAAGCAGAGCTTGCTGGTGCGTAGGTGACAGTATGGATGTGCTCCTTCATTTGCTGCAGTGTTTTGATGAGGTCTCCAAGCTCAGAGACTTTGGGAGATTTGGGAAGTGGGTGACCAGCCTGGAAGATCCATTGCATAATGAAGGAAGCCTCAGGGAAGTCCTTGACAGAATAGATGTGAGGATCCAGGAGGCTTCTCAACATTACCTTGATGGAGCTGGTGTTTTCTGGAGGTGACTCCTGGCAGCTGCGCACGGTGTTCACCAGGAAGTCCTGCAGGGCTTTGTCTGACAGGCACACGTTGATCCACACACTGGGGTTCCTGGTACTCGCATTCAGATAATCTTTTAGCTCCATCAACGTGAGCAGCTTTCTTTCATCCACCATCACCTCCCACGTCTTCACAGTCCCCAAGAAATCTCTGGCCCCTTGCACTGCAATATCTATTTCCTTCCCAAAAATGGTGCCTATGCTCTGATTTGTCAGCTCTTTGTATGCGTCCCTGAGGGCTCTGCTCATCTGACCCACGGACTTAAAATCCCTGCTGTGATTGTACAGGATGACATCCCACACTGGGACCAGCTCAAAGCCACGGTCGATAACGCACCACGTTGTGTTATCAGACACGAGCCCCGTTTTCCACTGAGGAAGAGAAGCTGTGTCTGGTGGGCCCCCTGTGTTGACCATGGAGAGATGAATTGCTGTATGGGAGCTGTCTCCAGCTCTTCCCAGGACAGAAGCCTGTGAGCTGGATTTAGAAACATCCAGGGAACCCGCGGCACTGGCCCCGAAGCCACTCCAGCTGGCCCTGACAAAGCTGTTCAGTGCTTCAGACGTTTGTCGCTTCATCTCTTCCCTCCGCTCTGCTCGGAATCCTTCTGTGGATGCCTTCCACCAGAATATCCCCCCAAAATGGAGGGGACCCTGGTTTATGTGGGACCCAAATCTGCTGAAGAACCTCTGACACCTCTCCAGCAGGGGGGCCTTATCTTTCTGAGTGAAGCACAAAAGCTGCTCCATGTCTTGCAGCTCCTGCAGAGCCGCATCCGAGAGGCAAAGCTGATGTCTTTGGAAGTAGCAGGAGGCCAAGGGGATGTACTGGTACTTGGTGCTGCAAAAGTAACTCTGCTCAGAGTGGGACTGGTGGGTGTCCTGTGACTGTGAGGAGCTGCTGTGATCTACACCTGATCCCAGATTAATCCCCCAGAATCCGGCTTTGGCAGAAACGCTCATGCTGAACCCCAGCTGCTCCATGGACTTGGTGAAAGTGGATTCTGCTGCAGAGGAAGAGAACTCCTTCCTCTCAAGCAGCGATCCTTGCTCTGGACCAGCGAGCTGGAATCCCTCAGGAACCCTGAGGAGCTGCTCTCGCGTTGCCAGCACATCTTCAGGTCTGCTGGTTCTGTAAATGCCCTGCAGGGCCAGTCCCCCTGACGCCCGCCTCAGCACCTCTGTGTCAGGGATGTTCTTCATCCTGACTGCTGACAAATCCTGCTGCTCCAGCTGCTTCTGCATGCTCTCCAGCATATCCACCAAGGGTTTCTTTGGTGGTGGCCAGAACTCCTTGGGAATCTCCATGGCTTGCCACAGAGTCTCTGCTTTCTCCCTCACAACATCCTGGCTGTGGCTGCAGCTGTTGAGCATTTCAGTCAGATCATTCAGGGCTTGTTTGGCCACTTCTTGTCTTTGCTTTGTCTTCTCCGAGTTTTGCTCTTGCAACTTCCCACATTTTTTGTCATCTGTTATTTTCAGGAGTTTCTGGAGTGCCTTTTTCTCCCAGGGGTGTCGTACCTCGCACTCCAGCCTGAGGTAGTCTTTATATTCCAGATGTTGCAGGGCTTCTCTGCACTCGATTCCTAGGATCTGTGACACTTTGGGCAGCCAGTATCCAGCATCCAATCCTTCCTTCTGAAATGCCTCGGCCAGGAGCTGTGCCTTTGCATCCCCCTCTTGTGTGTCCTCCCGTGATGCCATGTCTGTGGAGGAAGAAAAGAGACTTTCCCTAAGGTGCTGTCAGAGGCTCCATTCTCCTGACAGAGGCCCTGCAGCAGCTGCAGCCCTGGGGATTGCTTCCACCCGGTTGCTGGAGCCCAGCCTGGAACGGCACAAGAGCCAGGGTTTCCTTCCCAGCACACTGGATGTGCCTGTTGCTTTCCTGTTTGCAGGACCCACCCTGAAATTGAGTGTGAATCCCAGAGAGAGCAGACACACAGAGTACCAGACACAGACACACAGACTCACACAGGCACAAACACAGACACACAGACACGCTGATACAAACACAGAGACACAGACACATACACACCAACACACATATAAGGCAAGAGTGTTATGAGTTAAGGGGTGATTGATTAGGACTAGCAGTCTAGACTGTGTATCTTTGCTTAACATTTACTGTCCTTGCAAAAGCAAGATGAAAGCATGCAAGGCTATCCCTGATAAGAAAGAAACTGCTTGCAAAAGCAGGATGAGAGACGGCAGGGCTGTGGTAAGGAAGATTGCTTGGACCCCCAAATCAGCCAAGACCAGCCTTGAGGCTTGGACTGAGGGCACGAGACCAGGGAGCGTGCGTAAAGAGGCAAGATAAAGAGTTCAGTTGTGGCGGTGCGTGGTTTGTTTTATTTGTTTTATGTAATTTTATATTGGATTCTGTATTTGGTTTGTTCCTTGTACCCCCCTGTTTTATGTAATGGTTCAGACTTGTTTACTCCAAAGTTAAGCTTTACCGTTATCTGTCAATCATCCCTTCTCCTTCATACCCACCTGTCAATCCCCTCTCTCTCCCCTTGGGCGCCCTGTCTATCACTCCAAGACCCTTCCCTGGCTTCTAGAAAGTTCCAGGGGAGGTGTCGAGTGATAGGCCGGGGCCGTGGAAATCCCCTCCCATCATTCTGTGGTTGGTTCCCTGTTCTAAGGTTTACATCCCCGGTTACACCCCTGTTTTTTGTAATTGGCTGACTGGTTGTCGCCACCCCTGTTTCCACTCCCCCACCCCCCTACCCCCCCTTAAAAGCTAGTGCACAGCTGCTCTCGGGGCTCTTCTGGGCAGCAGGTTCGAGAGTGCTGAGCTCTGTGCTTCCTCTTCCTCAATAAACCTACGTTACACCCTGCTCTGGAGAGTCATCTTTTCATTCAGCTGCCGTGGTCGCGCCTTCCATCTGCCGCCTGTTGCTGGCGTGGGGAAACAAGGCCCCTCAGGGAGGAGGTGGCTTGCCTAGCCTGCCACCCCGACCTTATTACGTAGCTGCAGTGCAAGGAGCTGAGCTAGCCTGTGGCTGCGCTGACCAGCACAAAGGACAGCGTTGCGACATTCAATCCTGAATAAGACTTCTTACTTCATCCACCGCATGACCACCAGACAACCACCAGAGAGCCCTGTGCAAGCGCAGAGGGACTTTAAGCTCATTATAATACAAAGTGAGGCTAGGCGGAGCTAGGTAATGAATATGTACAGGTGTATTGTGAAACTTACTGCATATGTAATACTTTAGACAATAAATAGAAGGATGAATATCGCTAGAAGCTCGAATGCCTTTGGAGGACCTATCCCCCATGCACCTCAGCACTGAACAAAAACATACCTACTTTACAATTTTCACGAGCTGTGGAGTTTTCCTGCGTATCATTTGGCGAGCCAGCCAGGCGTCTCCCTGCCTAGTTGCAGGATCGGCGAAGAGATGGATATCCTAAAGTGCACCCTGGGATTTCCTCTGGAGGAACTCTGCTCTTTGGCTCACTCACTGCAGGGGCAGACAACAGCCTGCTGGCACTGCAGATTAATTGTGTGTTTCAAATCTAAGTGGCCTGCAAGTTCTACACTTGGCCAGGACTGCTGATGAGCTGTAAGAGATGTCTTATGCACAGCATAGTCCCCGTTTAGGTAAGGTTTGGGTTTGCAAGCTGTTGGAATCAGGGCATTCCTTTGGTTGCCCTGGAGGGTCAGGGACCTGGGCAGGCGGGTCTGGGACCCCAGCCTAGAGCCCAGAGAGACACTGGCTTTGATTTCAGTCCATGGGAGAGGCTTCTTGCACTGCAGGAAGCATTGCAGGCCACAAGAGTGTGAAAAATAGTAGTTTAGTATATCACAGGATGAAAAAACAGTGGGTTTGGAATTTTTGGCATTGAAGTGAATGGGGCAAGATGGAGAATTTAGGGCCTTGTCTCTTTCTTCTTCCTTCTTGTTCCCTCACTCCATTTCTGCAGTGACGTTGGCACAAAGTAGTTTGTGAGGATTGGGTCAGAGTAGAGATGACCTTTTTAGTAATAGTGATAGACACTGGTAAGAAATAGTAAATAGAGAATATGTAGCAATTAGTATAAAAAATAAGGACAGCCCAGAGACAGGAGGAGTCACCAGATGTCCGAGCCGCGGCAAATATCTTTTGGACACTGAGAAAATTGTAAGATAAGAACTAATAAACGAAGCACGTAACCTTGAAGACTCCGTCTTTTCCTGCGTTTGGGACAAAGCTTTGCAGAGGGCCAGAACTCTAAAACCACCTGAATGCCGGGGAATTTAAACTCCTGAAAAGGAGCCTCCGACAGCAAGCAACCAGAACCAGCGGAGGGATTCATGCTGGAGGTGGGATTCATACATCAATACCACAGCTGCTAGCCATCCTGGGTGGTGGAGCAAGTGAATCCTGGGTTTTGTTTGATTTAGACTTTTGTTGCTGCTATTAGAATTGTGATTGCGTGATTGCTGCGTCAAGATGTTTTGGTTGTGTGAACGAGTGAGACGTACCCTTGGTACGAAGCAGGTGAGGAGCTCTATCGGCATTTACGACCTTGGGTGAGCCAGAGAAAAGTGAAGCGATCAGACTGAGTACGAATGTGAAGGGAAGGGTGTCGTGTTTGAGCACAATGATCGGCATATGTTTTAATTGTGGCTAGATGAATTGAAGGAACCCCTTTCCCTCAGTGGTTTGGACTCGATTCTTGGGAATTTGTGAATCCGGTGAATTATTGGATAGAAAGACGAGATGGACAGGTTTATTTAGAAAGGATATATAAGACTTCTGCTAGTAGCGTTAGATTGGGAGCAACGTGCACTAAAAGATTTGAATGTTTCAGAAGAAAAAAGTGGGTTAGATTGTTTTTGTGAGGCTTTTAGAGCTTTCAGTTTGTCTAGAAGGTGGCATCTCAAGTGAGTACTGTTACAGTGTAAGATTTGTGGGGGGGATTGGTATTGTTCTGCTAGGCGGCAGAGTGTGTTCACCCAGTTCAAGCAGGAACAGCGTCTTAGCCAAATAGATTTTGAACCTGAGATTTTAAAGCCTGTGTGTGAAAAGTCACATTTAGTACCTGAAACCTGGGGTGTGCGGGAGGAAGGCTGGGAAAATAGTGTGAAAGATTGTCAAGAAAGTTTTGGGTGGAAACGAGACAGGACAAGAGAAAGGAGGTAATGGGGACTGGACAAAGCAAGAAGATTTCTAAAGCCAGCCCGTTGGGCTGTATTTTGGCACATTAGAAGGAGATTGTGAGGATTGAGGGTACGGAGAACAAACGAACCCTTATAAAATACTGTAGCCATTGGTGGCCTCTGTATCGATGGCAAGATAGACTGAGGTGGCCACTTGCTAGAACTTTATAATACAACACCTTGTTACTGTTAATGGGTTTTTTTTAAATGGGACGAAGTTTCTTATGCGGATATGTTTTTCTCCCTTCAGAATCACTCTGAATGGCAAAGAGACTGTGGAATTAGGGCTCCCTCCGATCCTTTGGTAGAAGCCCTTGAAAAGGAGAATAAGGCCCAAAAAAGAAAGCCCAAGAGGTACTGTTCAGCATGCAGCATAGGAGAAAGATACACAAAGCTAGATAAAGTTCATTGTACTGTAAGCCAAGAACAAGATTTAACAGACTTATTTAAGCCTCCCCCTAGGAGACAGGAGGGGGATGCAGACTCGGAAGGAACATCAATTCCAGCCCACTCTTCTAGTAGTCCGATTTCATCCCAGACTAGAAAGCATGTATTGCAAGCACCCCTACGGGAGGCAGTGGAGCCTGAGGGCGAAAAAATATTAGTTAAAGTACCCTTTTCCACGACTGGCCTAGAAGCATGGGAAAAGATTGCTAAAAATTACTGAAGCAACCTGATAAGCACCGCTAAACATTTAAGATACATAATAAAGCAACAAAACCCAGATTGGAGCGATATGCAACTGTTATTAGATGTGCTGACCAAAACAGAAGAGCAGTTGATCTTAAAAACAGCAGGGGATTTGGCAGAAGACTATTATAAAACCCCAAAATTGGACATAAAAGATTACTTCCCACTTAAAATCTGCAGTGGGACCCAAATAGAGCAGCTGAAATGAAAAAGTTGGAAAGCTTGAATGGGTAGCAACAAGGACAGAGAGAGCTATTCCCAGCACTATGAACTGGTCAGCCTTCTGTGCAGTTTAACAGGGTCTCCCCGAGTCTCCATGTGAATTCCTGGACCACTAAAGAGATGCAATGCTCTGTCACACATCACTGGACCCTGGGTCTGAGGTAAGAATATAACAGTTATTATTATTTTGGGGGCAGTCCATGGGAGACATTAGATGTAAATTTCAGAAGCTTTGAGGGGTGGATGGGAGGAACCTAGAAGCTCTTTTAGATGAGGCATGGAGAGTTTTTTGCAATCAAGAAGAGGGATACAAGCAAGGAATGAGAAAACTGGTGGCAATTATAAGTGAAGAAGGGAGAGGTAGATGCAGACAGGGACCACCCAGACAAGGTCCACCCTGGCTGGGTAAACATCAGTGTGCAGTTTGCAAGAAATTTGGTCACTGAAGAAATCAGTGCCCAGAACGGAGACAAAATGACCAACAGGAAAAAGAGAACTGGGGGAGAGAGGGGGCGGTCACACACGTGAAAGAAGATTGAAGAAAACCAGAGGATTCTATGCCAGCAGATCCACTGATTATAACAATAAAGCTGGGAGAAGAAAGGAAAACAGTGAAATTTTTGATTGATATGGGAGCAACATATTCAATTTTAAAGAAAGCTTTAGCACCTTTGGGGAATGATTATGTTGTGGTACAAGGTACACACAAGACTGAGAGAAACTTGCAAGTAACTCTCAAATTATTATGTTGTGGTACAAGAGTCTCTTTCAGTCAATCTGAAAAGGCATGTTTTTGCAAACCATTGAAGTACAAGCTTGGGAAACAATGGGGCATTCATAAGTTCTTATATATGCCCAGTTCTCCAAAAGCACTTTTGGGTAGAGATTTATTAGAGCAATTACAAGTAACCAATACTTTAAAACAGAGGGAAATTACTCTGGAGGTAAACAATCAACAGGATGTGGAAGTATTGAGTATAATGTTAACAGCTACTGAAACTGAAGAGAAAAGTAGTGAAGAAATAATTAGCCAGGTGTTTCCAGGGGTGTGGGTTTCCAATGTGCCAGAGAGGGTGAAAAACGCACCTCCTACAGTAAGTAAAATTAAAGAAGGGAAACAACCAGTTAGAATTAAACAGTACCCTTTGAAAAAAGAAGATAGGGAAGGAATTAGCCCAATAATTGAGAACATTTTGCTACTGAGGTTGTTAAAAGAGTGTCAATCTGACTTCAACACTCCCATTTTACCTGTTTGAAAACCCCATTGGTCACAGTGACTGGTACAGGACTTACAGGCTGTCAATAAGATAACTGAGGGCCTCTACCCCACAGTGGCAAACCCCTATACTTCGTAAAACGTGCTTAACATCAAAGCTAATATGGTTTGCCATTTTAGATCTGAAAGGTGCTTTCTTTTGCCTCCCCCTCCATGAAGCCAGCCAGAAAAATTATTGCATTTGAATGGGAAAGCCCTAAAAGTGAGCTTTCTAAACTCAGCTCACATGGGTGGTTTTGCCTCAGGGATTCAAGAACTCGCACACTTTGTTTGGAGAACAAGTTGCAAAAAGCTGAGAGTCCTGGGAAGCTCCACCAGAAGAAGGAAAGCTGTTGCAGAACATAGACGACCTCCTCATAGCCACCTGGACAAAAGAGACTTGTGTGGCGTAGACAGTAAGCCTCTTAACCTTTCTAGGACTCCAGGGGAAAAGGGTATTGAAGAAAAAGGCTCAGTTAGTAGAGGAGAAAGAGATCTACCTAAGTTATGAGGTTAGTACTAGACAACAGACTTTGAGGTGAGATCATAAAGAAACGATACTTCCAAGCCTGAAACCTCAGACAATAACGGAACTGCAGAGCTTTTTGGGGATGACGGGATAGTGTAGGTTATGGATACACAACTACAGATTGCTTGTAAAACCTTTCTACGTGCTCATTACAAATGGGAACAGAGACCTCCAGTGGACAAAGGAGGGAGTTGAGAGATTAAGGAGTTATCAGGGAAAGTGAAAGGGAAATAAACTGGTGGAGTTCAGCCCTTCCATCTTTAAGGTAGGCCCATCAGGATTCAGAGGACTCATATGCCTCCTACTCCCAGGCAATAGAAGGGCACCTGGTAGATGAATGGGAGTGGGAAATGGGTCCCTGCTAGGGGAGGTAATAATAAAAACTCCTCCCGACCCCCAGGGGCATTCCTGGCTCTCTGGAGCACTGGCACAGCCCCTGTGCCCATCCAACAGCCCTGCCTGCATCCTGCACCCTCTGCCCAGCCCCACACCTGCCCTGCTCACTGCCTGGCCCAGCCTGCTGCTCCCAGCACACGGAGGCAGTGCTCACACACTGCCCCCATGGGCACCCCACACTCCCCACACACACTCCCCCCATGCACAGCACGGCCACACGGGCTCTGAGCTGTGCTCCTGCTCCAGCTGCCAGCACAGCCCCTCCCTCGCCCCACTCACGCCTCTTGCCAGGAGCTGCTTCCTGGCACACTCAGGGGGCCCAGCCCAGTGCAGGGACAAAATCCACCTTGTCCCTGCCCACAGCTGTGCCTGGGGCATCCTGGTGGCCCAACAGGAGTGACTGGACACTTTGGGAGCCCACTCAGAGAGGTGCCCTCTGTGACCTGCTGCTCATTAGCACAGAGGGTCTCATCAGCCAAGTGCCCATTGGCCCAATTGGCCATCTGGGTCACAGCCACCATTGAGCCACTGAGCTTAAAACCTCTGGTGAAAAGTGCCAGCAAACTTTCAATCCTGACCTTGAGGGGATCAGACTTCAGACAGCTCAGGTGAGACTTACAGAGGGCCCCTGATAAATGGTTCTAGAAGGTATTGGGTCCTGTCTTGGGGATGGTTCTTATCCCAGAGCCAGTTTGGGTTTGGATTTGGTTTGTGTCTGGAGTTGTCACTGTTTCCCCCACTAGTTCAGGAATATCATGATGCATGAAGGGTGGCCCAGGATTCTGTGAGACCTTGGGGGCCAGGGGCTGCTCTTCCTCCCAGCAGGGGTGATCAACACAGGGGCCATGCGGCACAGTGGGTCTGACCTGAGGTCCTGCTGCCCACGGCTTTTTCCTTTTTGACCTGAGATCCTGCTGCCCTATGGCTTTTTCCTTTTTTTCCCCTCCTGTTTCTTTTCTTGCTTCAGCACTGTGACCATGGCTGGCCAGCTTGCTTCTCTGCTCCTCTGCTGCGTGAGAGCCCAGAGCTGGTGCGTGCTGTGCTGAGACCTCAGAGTATCCCCATCCCCACCAGCCCCACCTCAGGACCAGCCATTGCCAGTGGGCTGTTGTTATAAATAACTACGTTGTTATTGTCTTTCAATATTATTGCCTTTTGTAAATTGTTTTGATGTAGTACAGTTGATAATCTCTTTTTAACTGCTTTTGATATAATTTGTCAGCTTTTTATGGTTAATACCCTAATCCCTGCGTAGATTGAATATCGTAGTGTGATAAATATATATTCTAGATTGAGCCTTTGCAAAATATTAAAATAGAGGATATGTCCTGTGTATTATAATATTAACTTTTGCAGTAGAAATTATAGTTGTGAAATAATAACTGATGCCTTTATTTCTGTAACAAACTGGCAATAGTGAAACAGCTAATGTTGATTGAAAGTGCTCGTAAAAATGGCTAAAACATGTCTATGATAAGATAACATTGAAAAAAACCCCAATACAAAACCCAGGCAAATAACACCCAAAGAGCAAAGAAGAACCTACCCCTGACCCTTTGGCTACCAGTAACTGTCAAACCACAGACCAGTGGGCCTCGTGAGGAAATCAAATACAAGACTCTCAAAATCACATCTATATTGTGGCACGTACTGTAAAAAGATGAGGTGAAGGGTCGGACTAAGATAAAGAATTCCTGGAAAGTATAAACTCAAAGGAATGTTTGAATATATATAACTTCATTAATATGCATTTGACCAATGCAATGTGAAAGTATACAGGAAGAGTTGTTATAGTCAACCGTGCGCTTTCTGGCAGTTTTCCAGACACCCCAGTACTGGATACTTTTATCCCTTATTAAGCCTTTATTTAAAGAGTGAGCCTTGTTTCTCGCACTGTGAGAGAAACCGCTCTGAGCGTCTCTCAGCGCCACTGCAGAGCTGGGGCGGGGAATGCAAGTGTAGCAAAAAACCCCAAAGAAGTGGCAGAAGCAGAGAATGTCTAGGCTGGAAGAGATCTTCGAGATCATCGAGTCCAACCCATGCCCTAACACCTCAACTAGATCATGGCATCGAGTGCCACATCCAGTCGTTTTTTAAACACCTCCAGGGATGGTGACTCCACCACCTCCCCAGGCAGACTATTCCAGTACCTTATCACTCTTTCCATGAAAAAACTTTTTCATAATGTCCAACCTATATTTCCCTTGACACAGCCTGAGGCTGTGTCCTCTCCTTCTGTCAGTTGCTTCCTGGAGAAAGAGACCGGCCCCCAGCTGTCTACAACCACCCTTCAGGAAGCTGTAGAGAGTGATAAGGTCACCTCTGTGTCTCCTTTTCTCCAGGCTAAACAACCCCAGCTCCCTCAGTCGTTCCTCATAGGGCTTGTGTTCCAAGTCCCTCACCAGCCTTGTTGCCCTCCTCTGGACACGCTCAAGCATCTCAACTTCCTTCCCAAACTGAGGGGCCCAGAGCTGGACACAGTACTCAAGGTGTGGCCCAAACAGTGCCAAGTACAGGAGAAGTATGACCTCCCTGCTCCTGGTGGCCACATTAACCCATGGAGTTGATTAAGGACAGCCAGTTGTAAGAGACGGTCTGAAGATCCTTCACCGGCCTCATGACCATTGCCAAGGACAGAGAATGAAACCCTGAAACCCCAGCACAGGAGTTCTGGCCTGGCTAAGGTGAGATGTCTGCCGAATGTTGCCTGCAGGAGTGTTCACTGGACCAAAACACCGGTATGCATTTCCATGGGAACCCGTGCAGGAGCAATGGGCAGGTCCAGGTGGACTGGCTGTGTTTGCTGCAGAGGACTGCTCTGTCCTGTGCCTGTTCTCTCAAAGGATCTCCTCCGCCTTCTGGCCAACTGCCTGTTGCTTTGGAAATGACTATAAGGAGGACTCCCTAAGTTAACCAACACGTGATCACCCCATGGGAAGGCGCGTCTATTGGCGTCGCCAGGAGGACTCCGTTCTTCTTCGCTGGTAGCTATAATCCGCCCCCTTCCACCCCCTCTCGTCCCCTCCTTCTATAGCATGCTGTGATTGCACTCAATAAAGTGCATTGTTGCTGAGTAAACTGTTGTTGTCCCTTGCTGTGTCTTTTGTGCTCTGAGATCGATAAATCAACCATCACGACCCCTGCTTGTATGAGTGGGTTGTGACACCAGTTAATGTGAGCTTTTTGGATTTCAGTAAAGCTTTTGATCCTGTCTCTCCCAGGACCCTGGTGTGTCCCTTCCAACTCAGGCCATCCCATCATTCCATGATTCTCACTCTAACAGACCTGGTGCATTCACTGGACAGCTGCGTTTAAACCCTAGGGGGTTTTGACACTGTCATGCAACCCTGAAAATTGTCCCAGTCTCAGTTCACTTGGATACTGCAGATTTATTCTTTGCAAAAAATCCTTCTGAGCATTCAGCTTCCATCCCACCAAGTTCACAACACCCTCACCAGCACAGGTATCAATCCCAGGACCTGGGACTCTGGTATAGATCTGAGGGCTCCTGCTGTCTTCCAGAGCCTTCAGGGGCAGCTTTCCCTCAGGAATTCCTGCAGATTTGAGCAATCTGTGCAAGGGCTGTGGGCTCTGATGCCCCTGACTCACCTTACAGCAGATGCTCCTGTTGCTCCCAGCCTTGGCTTCCCAGCAGGCACCAGCAGCCAAGGGCTGCAGCTCAGGGGACACAGCACAGCAGCAGTGGCAGGCCTGGGGCACACGGCAGGGTGTGGAGAAGTAGATGGGAACCCCTTGAGAACTCAGGAGGAAGCGCACCAGGAAGGAAAGACCCAAAATCCTAAAGGAGAAGAGCAGAGAGTCAGGTGAAGGAAACACATGAGCACAGCAGGTTCATTCCAGGGAGCACTGGAGGTCAACCCTTCTCCTTCACTGAGGAAAGCAGAAGCAGGAAAAGCCACTGGCTCGAGATAAGGGAAGTTCAGCAGCTGAGGAAAGCTGGGCGTGCTGGCAGAGCACAGGAGGAACTTTAGACACCAATTGTTTCCTTTGGACACATGTCCAACTGCTCTCTGGACAGCAGAGACAGCGTGGCACAGCTGCTCAGGAAGGGAACTGCTGGCTCAGGGTCACTGCCGGAACTTGTCCACTTGAGCCACTTGTCCCAGGCCTGTCCCCTCTTCCAAATTCTCTCCCAATGTCTTGGGTGTTTCTCCCGAGATTCAGGTGGTTTTAGAGTCCTTTGTCTTCTGAAAAGCCCTGAGCCAGACACAAGAATGAAAAGGAGTTTTCAGGTTCTGATTTCTCAAGGTTTCTTCCTTTTTTATTATTTCTTATCTTACAATTCTTTCTGTGCCCAGCTAAGGTCTGTGCAGCTGCTATGGCATCTGACGAGTGCCCCTGCACTGGGAGGTCGCTGCCTCTTATACTAATTGTTACCTGTTCTTTATTTATAGTTATTTGCCAACACCTACTACCTGTACTAAACAGGTCACCTCTGCTCTGACCCAGTCTCCTTAAATTACTTTGTGCCACCGTCACTGCAGAAAATGGAGTGAAGGAAGAAGAAAGAAGAAGTAAGAGGCAACGCCTAAAATGCTCCATCTTGCTCCCATCTACTTCCCTACTGAAGAACCCAAAACTGTGATTTTTCACCCTGTGATAAGCTAAACTACTATCTTTCACACTCCTGTGGCCTGTAATTCATCTCTCAGTGCTGGAAGCCTTTCCTGTGGACTGGGATCAAAGCCAGTGTCTTCCTGGGCTCTGTGCCAGGGTCTCAAACTTCTCTGCCCAGGTCTCTGACCTTCCAGGGTAACCAAAGGGATGCCCTGGACTCTGACACCAGTGAAGCACTGCCAGCGCTGGTTTAGTCTCAGGAGTCAGAGACTGCCCTGGGCAACATTAACTCCAGCCCTGCCACATCCTGAACCTGCCCCCAGGCATCCCTGGCAGTCCCTGCACGGCTTCCCATTGCTGCAGGAATAAGGAAAAAGCCCCATGTGACTGTGTCAGAGCCCGCAGAGAGGCACTAAGCACATTCAGGGCATAACTCAGGATCGAGTTCCTACTTGGAAGCAAACGAGGGAAGCAGCAGGGCTGGCAGTAGGACGTGCCATGGGAATTCCTGCATCCCATTTCACAGGAACAGCCCCCCGAGAGTGTTTTCCCCAGCCCTGCCCCAGGGAAAGGGGCT
This sequence comes from Delichon dasypus, assembly GCA_037837765.1. Lineage (NCBI taxonomy): Eukaryota > Metazoa > Chordata > Aves > Passeriformes > Hirundinidae > Delichon > Delichon dasypus. The sequence goes on from JBBAXF010000003.1 coordinate 1,653,972, forward strand.
CTGGGAACACTGCTACCTTTGTGGGGCTGTCCAGGGACCAGGGCGCTCTGCCTGATGACGCTTGGACTGTGAGAAGGGAGAATCCCACCCTCCCTGCATGGGGAGGGAGAGGAAGAACTGACCCCCTGGGCTTGGGGACAGAGCACGATGTGCCGTGCCTGCCCCTCATCACCACGGAGCTGCCCTGCTCCCGAAGGAGCGGCGCGGGGCCAGGAATCGCTCCAGCATCAGTCCCATCGCTCCTGCCTGCAGGGGAGCGCAGCCATCCGGCCCCACCTCTGAGCCCGGCCCCCCCTCCCAGCTCAGCCCCGCAGCGCACACGGCTCCCCCGAGCTCCCCCAAAGCGGCTGCCAGCAAAGGCGGCTTCCTGCAGCCCACGGAGGAGCAGACACCGCCCGCCCGCTGCCCTCAGAGCCCTCTTCTCCTGCCCTGCCATCTCCCCAGCCCTGGCAAAACACCGGCAACAGGAGGCAGGAGCCCGACAAGAGCCCGCTCCCTGCTGCTCCCGGCCCCACAGCTCATCCCCAGGGCCCTACCTTCTCCCTCCGTGCCCCGCAGCTCCTGGCACGGGACAAGCCCAGCACAGCCCTGGCTCTTAACTGGGTGCAGCTTCACCTTTAACCGAGGCAGCAGGGTAATTTCTGTAAATCCGGCTTTTTACTGCAGCCGAATGTGAAAGTGAAACCACTCTTCCGGAGTCAGCTTATCTGAACTAGAGCCGAATTCCCTCACCGGCTGAGGTTTTAATTGGCTCACAGGCGACTCTCAGCTCTTTGCACAGATATTTGACCCTGAACTGCTGTGCTGGTACCTGGAGGGCACGTGAGGCTCTCAGCCCTTCCTGGGGCTGCTGCTCCATCAGGAAAAGGAGCAGGGGGAGCACAGCAGCATTGTAATAGATGTATTTGTGCACAAATCCATCTTCCATAAGTTTATTTACAGTTACATCATGTAGAAGTTTTTCTTCAGCAGTGATAAAATTGTAGTGATTGTGGTGGTGCATTCTGCCACCTCCCTCCTTTCCAGGCTGCAGTGGGATCTGAGAAAATGCTTGTCAGGCCTTGAGAACACCAACTGGGCTCAGCTCTTCCTGAGCTTATCAGAAACACTGTCTGCTCCCTGGAACTGCTCACAAGCTCCTGCTTTTCTTAGGACCAGCCTTGGAAAATATTCCTCTGGCCTGAATGGCAAAGCATCCCTGTTGTCGCACTTTCAAAGGAAGTGCTGACTGAAACTCTGGCCAGGGTGAAACATTGTTATGACTGCAGTCTGCTCTCCTCTGACCCTATAAACAGTGGTCCAAAATGAGACCCTTCTGAGCTCTCCTGGGACCACAGTGGGCTGTGAGCAGTGTGAAAAACGCTAATCACTTGTTTTAAAATTTTGAAACTGTAATAGTAAATTAAATGGCTATAAAAATAGAATTAGAATAATAAAAAAAAATAACAATTAGGGCTAGGACAATACGAGACAATAAAAACAAAGTTACAGATGTCTGGTTTAAAGTTAGAAGGTGCATTTATTATGGTGCCGGACAGTGTGTGGGGTAGCTCCCCAAATTCACACCGCAATTTACAGGTGATCACAGAGTCCTTTTATTTACAAAAGTATTGAATATCCAAAACACAAATGCATATTCATTACCCTAGTGCATCCCACTCCCGGCTTTGTATGGTAATTAGCTCTAATGCTATTAAGCATGCGTAGTTTGTTCTTTGAAATGGGTCGGTGGTCCTTTTCATGGGGAGGGGCCCCCAAAATGAGGAAGTAAAGAAGTCTTCCTCGTTCTGACCTTTCTACCTTTTCAATGCAAATGTGATAAGTGAACCCTTGGTAGGACTCCTATTTCCTGTCTCCGTGACTGTTCAATGAGTTTCTGGGCAGAGGAGACCAACAATTGCCTTATGTTCCTAAAAGCTATTCATCAGTTTCTGTATTCTTCATTATAAACACAGCTAACCAAAGTTGACAAGTGATCAGTTATTCTAATATGGAAGAGTGATCCCAAACCCAGTTTCTCTTAGTTAATTACTAACTTTTAATTTCAGCAAAGCCTACCTATCTACTTGAGTTAATTTTCAGCAAAGCTTATCTCTAACTAAAATCTCAACCCCACCAAAAATCCTTAATTCTCTAAAGTTTATGTCTCAGGTCGATCGGGCTGCAAAGACAGAGGTGTCAAAGACAGACTTAGATTGGGAACACAAGGGAGAGTTGTTCCTTGCTCCATGGGCCCATGATGCCTCAGGTCACCAGGGCAGGGATGTCACCTATAAGTGTGTCGGGGGCTTACCCCGCCATTCAGGTGGGTTTGGAGTCCTTTGCCCTCTGCACAGCTCTGTGCCAAACCAAGGGAAGAGACGGAGTCTTCAGGTTTGGATTTTTCAAGGTTGCATACTTTGTTTATTGTTTCTTATCTTACCATTTTCTCAGTGTCCAACAAGATGTTTGCCACGTCTTGGACTTCTGACGACTCCCCCCAAACTGGGGCTGTCCTTATCTTTTATACTAATTGCTACGTATTCTTTATTTACTATTTCTTACCAATGTCTATCACTAATACTAAAAAGGTCATCTCTACTCTGACCCAATCCTCACAAACTACTTTGTGCCAACGTCACTGCCGAAGTGGAGTGAGGGAAGAAGAAAGAAGAAGGAGACAACGCCCCAAATTCTCCATCTTGTCCCCATTCACTTCAGTGCTAGAAATCTAAACTTAACTGTTTTCTCACCCTGTGATATACTAAACTACTATATTTCACACTCTTGTGGCCTGCAATGCTTCCTGCAGTGCAGGAAGTCTTTCCCATGGACTGAGATCAAAGCCAGTGTCTCTCTGAGCTCTGGGTTGGGGTCCCGGATCCCCCTGCCCAGGTTTCTGACCATCCAGGGCAACCAAAGGAATGCCCTGGACTCCAACATAAGTGGGCACGAGACCGAGGGGTGGATCTAACCACGGACAGTATTTCTCACGTTATCCATGACTGTGAGATGTGTGCTGCCATCAAGCAGGCCAAGCGGGTGAAGCCCCTGTGGTATGGCGGGCGATGGTCCAAGTATAAGTACAGGGAAGCCTGGCAGATTGACTACATCACCCTTCCCCAAACCCGCCAAGGCAAGCGCTATGTGCTGACCATGGTGGAAGCCACCACTGGATGGTTGGAGACCTACCCTGTGCCCCATGCTACTGCCCGGAACACCATCCTGGGCCTTGAAAAGCAAATCCTGTGGAGACATGGTACCCCTGAGAGGACTGAGTCTGACAACGGGACTCATTTCAAGAACAGCCTTATGAACACCTGGGCTAGAGAGCATGGCATTGAGTGGGTGTACCATATTCCTTATCATGCGCCAGCAGCCGGGAAAGTTGAACGGTGCAACGGCCTGCTTAAAACCACTTTGAAGGCACTGGGTGGTGGGACTTTCAAGAACTGGGAGAATAATTTAGCAAAGGCCACCTGGTTAGTGAACACTCGAGGTTCCACTAACTGAGCAGGTCCCGCCCAATCTGAGCCCCTGGGAACAAAGAGATGGAGATAAGGTTCCAGTAGTACACATGAGAGGAATGCTGGGAAAAACTGTTTGGATTAATTCTGCCTCCAGCAAAGACAATCCCGCTCCTGGGGTTGTTTTCACTCAAGGACCTGGCTGCACATGGTGGGTGATGCAAAAGGATGGAGACACCTGATTCATACCTCAAGGGGACCTTGTTTTAGGATGCACGACCCACGTCACTGTGCTTCTATCTGTATCTGCATGTATATAAGTATATAATTAAGGTAGTGCATGTATGTATATAATTTAAAGGTTCAAATTTGATGTAACATGTTGGTATGGGAAAAAAATTCAGGGTGGATAATGCTGGGAGTTGAGTTGCTTCTGCTTTTTTATTCCTCTTTCCTTTCCTTTCCTTGTTACCTGTGGAATTTTTTTCCCATTGTGTTGCTGAGAAACACTGGTGGCTGGGTGCTTGCGACAGAGAGGGGAAACTCATCGATTTGATCCAAGCCTTCAGAGGAGAGCGGTATAGCTGCTGCTTTGGGAAAAGAACTCATTCCTGCTGCAGAAGTCCAGCTTGGTCGTGTTTCTCCTGGTGTGGGATGAGCCTCTGCTCTGGAGAGCAGCCACTGAACTGAGACCTCGTTATCTCCTTATCTCCTGCCTTGCTGGAGGAGGGACCTGTCACCATGCTGGGAGCAGGGCCGCTGCTATCCCACCATCCTGCTGCTCCTTGGGCACTGCTCTGGGTCTTTTTCACTGCTCTGAGGCCCACACACCCTGCCTGGCGAGATCTCCTGTGTCGTCAGTCTCAGCTCTGGAGTTTCTGATCCAGCTCTTCCATCTTTTCCCGTCTCGGACAAAGCAGCCATCACCGCATGCTCCCCGGGTGTCCTGGGGTGACTGCGTATCCCCCATCATCTATTGGGTGCAAAGGGGAGGGAAGTGCCATTTCTTTTTCTCCAGGAAAACTCTGCTCCTCAGAGTGACCTTGAAGCGGGGGAGTTAGAACACGGCAAGACGAAAGAAGCTCTGTTGGTTTTTTTTCCCCGGCAGTTAGTTAGTGTAGTGCTAGCATAGTTAGACGCTGTAGAATAGCTGAAGCTTTTTGCCTTTTCTTTCTTTTTCTTTTTTTTTTTTTCCTTTTTTTCCCCTTCCTTTTTGCTTTTTTTGCCCTCTCCTTGGAACTGTTCCAACCTCTCCGGACTAAGGACCTGGGGGAAGCACCGGGGGCCTCCACAGGGGACCCACCCCACCAAGACCAGCCCTGCACATCTCCTTTTCTCCCAACGCCAGTGGAGACAGAGCGGTGGAGCACAGTGACGATCCTCAAGAGGAGACTTTCTTTAAGTTTGTTATCCCTCCATAAGCGGCACGAAGCTCTTGTCATCGGGTATTGTGCTGGGAGTGCTTTGCCTGTTTAATAAACAGGTTTTTTCCACTTCTCTCTGAGGAAGTCCTTTCCCAAACCGGATGGGAGAGGGGAGGGGGGGCCCCATGGGAGGGTCTCTCCCAAAATCTGCCTGAAACCACCACACCGGGCCAGCACCACAGCGCCCCCCGCAGCCACTTGGGGATAAGCACACCTGCTCTGCCTGCCGGAAGCCAGCAGCACCCCTGCTGGCTGCGACTGGAACTGCAGCAACGGGGAAAGTACCGCAGTCAGGGAAGCTGTTACTGGGTCCCTGGTTCTGTTTTGTTGTTAATGCTGTGGCTGTTGTTTTGCTGCCTTGCTGTACATACTAGTAAAGAACTGTTATTCCTGTCCCCATGCCTTTGCCTGAGAGCCTCCTTAATTTTCAAAATTATAATCATTCAGAGGGAAGGGAGTTGAATTCTCCATTCCAAGGGAGGCCCTGCCCTAGCAGACGCTGGTCTTTCTAAGACACCTGTGGGAGACCCAAAGAGAGAGAGAGGGCCCTTGCTTCCAAACTAGAGCAGCCTATCCTTAAGAGACTACACTCCATGGACCAGTGACCCATGCCACAGCAGTTCTGGGAAAACTGCTTTTCTCGTGGGAGGGACCCCACAAAATAGCAGACAAAAGCCACCTCTCCCTGAGCAACTGAGTAAGATCTCGATTAACAAACTGACCAAAAGCTCCCACGCTCTGTCTCCCTGTGCCATTGGTGGGAAAGTGAAGAGAGAGGTAAGATGGAATTGGACACAGAGAAGCTCGTCTGCCTGAACTTGGGGGTAAGAAATGCGACGTGGCAGATGCCCTATGGGTGATGCCTTGAGTGTAAAAAAGTAGAAACAACAGCGAATTGAGGAGAGCAAACTGGGAGGATGGGACTTCATCACCTGAAGCTGTGATTAGACAATTAACCCCAATATGTAAAGGGATAAAAACTTAGAAAAGTGTTAAAATTCGTAATCCCTGGTCTATTTTGGGTAGAGCCTTGTCCAGGCTCTTGTACTGCCCAAGGTGCATCATATTAAGACCTTTTAATAAATACCCACTTAATTCCTTTAACTCTGCCGAGCCACTGTTCCAGGCAGCCTCTCCTGGCATCACAGAGAGGAACCTGCTGGAGCCTGCCAGCAGCACACAATCACACACGTATAAGGAAATGAAAGTGTGTTGCTGACATGGCAAGTGAAGAAATACCTTATAAGGAAATTCTGTGTCTTGAAGAAGTGTGTGAAACCAGTTTGTTTCTCGCAATAAACATCTGAGTATCCGCACTGCTCTGAGTCCGTGCATTAGTCATTCACAGGAAAGAGGGAGGGGCTGAGGGGGGAGAAGAGTGTTTAAAAAGCTTCTTTTATTTCTCATGATGCTCCTCTGACTCTGTTAATAATAAATTTATTTTATACCTTTAAATTTGAACCTGTTTTGCCCTTAGAGTGTTTTTCTCTCAATGCTTATCTCAGCTCATCAACCCTTTGCTAATTTTCTTTTGAAGGAACAGCTCTCATAGGTGCCTGGCGTTAGGCCAGTGTCAAACCACGACACCCAATACCACGAGAACCCAGATGTGAAAGCTGATTTTTATTGATGGGTTGGAATAGTAATATCCTCATTAAAACATCTCTGAGATGTCCTCAGTTCTTCCGTGGGGGTCTTGAACACCGGGAGCTGAGAAAGGTGTCTCGGCAGCAGCTGGATATCATGGAGAGCCGAGGTAAGAGCCCTTCCTGAGGACACATGGCCAGAAGGACTGCAGCCACAAGAATTACCAAGCCAAACAAAATACACAGAGAATCCAGAAGGACAACAGGAGCTCACACTGTGCCAGAGGATCTGTGAGCCCCAGGGATGTCCAGCCACAGCCACATGTGGGTGGGTGATCTTGGGAAGACGTTTGAGCTGTGGGAGACATCACAGTCCCTGCCGGAGCCGTGGGAGGAAAGGGCAGGGTCTGCCCCTGGCCCATCCCAGGGCTCTCTGCAGGGTCTGCTGGGGCAGCATGACCAGCATTCCTGAGGTGGGACAGATCCCTGTGCCAGGCAATGTGACCTCCAGAGCTCCGAGTGGAGCAGGGGCAGTGCTGGCAGTGGGGACAGGTGCTGGGGACACCCTGTGCCCTCACTCTGGTGGGGCTGGCACGTCCCCAGCTGCTCCATCCCACCTCCCTGCTCCATCCTGGATTCCGAACATCCCTCTAAGGAGCCTTCCTAGAGCACTTCCACAGCTCCCGTGAAGCAGCCCTAGCTCCTCTCTCCTTCCCCTGATTCCCAGGAAGGCACCAGCCACAACCCCAATGGATGGAGGCCTTGGAGACTCCCACAGGAGCCAGCTGGGCACCTCTCCCAGCCCCAGTGCAGGAGTCTGGGGATTTGTGCCGTGCTCCCACCCCATTCCCTTGGGACTAAAGCCTGACTGGGACCCACAGAGAAGGAATGCAGAGGAGACCCAGCAGCAGCAGCTACAACAGCAGCAGCAGGGAGAAGATGCCCATAGGGCTGCCCAGAGGTCACTGGGAGGAGGACATGGAGCTGGGAAAGTTGTGCAGGGGGTACATAAGGGGCTCCTGCCCTTCATGCTCCCAGCAGCTTCTTGACCATGTATCCCGGCATGCTGTAGAGGAACAGGGCCACCATGATGAGGAGCAGCAGGGCCAGCACGATCTTGATGATGAGCCACTTGTAGCGGGTGCAGATGAGGTATTTGATGGACTTGAGTGGGTTCAGGAACCAGATGAATGACGTGTCCGGGCGACTACAGGGGAACCAAACACCCAGCGTTAATCCATCACCATCGAAAAGGGATTCATGGACCTTAAAGCTCATTCAGTGCCACTCCTGCCATGGGCAGGGACACCTTCCACTACCCAGGGTACTCCAAGCCGCAGTGTCCAGCCTGGCCTTGGACACTGCCAGGGATCCAGGGACAGCCACAGCTTCTCTAGGCACCCTGTGCCAGGGCCTGCCCACCCTCCCAAGGAACAATTCCTTCCCAATATCCCATCTATCCCTGCCCTTTCCTAGTGGAAAACCATTCCCTGTGTTCTGTCCCTCCATCCCTTGTCCCAAGTCTCTCTCCAGCTCTCCTGGAGCCCCTTGAGGCCCTGCAAGGGGCTCAGAGCTCCCCCTGGATCCTCTCTGGATGAAAACCCCCAGCTCTCCCAGCCTGGCTCCAGAGCAGAGGGGCTCTAGACTCGGAACATCTCCATGGCCTCCTCTAACCTCTTTCCAACAGGTCCACATCTTTCCTGTTTTGGGGCTTGGAGCTGGATGCAGCACTCCAGGTGGGAGTAGAAGCCCATAACCCCAGGTCCCTGCTGCTGAGAGGCTTCTCCTACTCACTTGGGTTTCTCCAGGGGATCTGGCTCATTTCGAGCCAGCCCAGCGGGGGATTTCTCAGCCTCCTCCGCGGTCAGAAGGTGCAGCTCAGCCTCAACTTTGCCCTGCAAGGAGCAGAGAGCTGTGCTGAGGCCTGGGATCTGCTCCCACCTCTGCCCCCCAGGCCAGAAGGGTCCCAAGGGAACAAAGCCATGTGGGGGGATGCAGGGTGTCCGCAAAGAGTGCAGTCCCTGGGAAGCAAACCCTCCCTCTTCCCCATCCTTACGGTGATCTCCAGCTCATCATTCTCATCTCTGGCCACAAACGGCCACCAGCCCTTGACCCTCTTCTGCTTGAAGATGGAGATCATGGGCAACTCAGCCTCGTTGGTCACCATCTCCAGGCTGCACTGCTTGGACGTCTTGGCTCCCCGGGGGAAGCGGTTCAGATCCAGCTCGATGGCCCCTGGCAGGACAAAGGGGAGAACAGAGGTTGGCATGCCAAAAAGGTCAACGTCTTGTCTGGAGATGGGCTGGACCAGAATCTCCTGCCCTGGGGAGCAGCTTTGAGCCAGCTCTGGGAAGGAGAAATGGGGTGTCTTGGCTACAGGAGCAGAGGAAGAAAGAGATGTCAGAATCGTGGAAACATGAACATTGGAAAAGACCTGTGAGACTCTTGAGTCCAACCTGTGACCAGTCCCCACCTTGTCACCAGCCCAGAGCACGGAGTGCCACCTCCAGGCCTTCCTTGGCCACCTCCAGGGATGGGCACTCCAAACATCCCTGGGCAGCACCTGCTAAAGCCTGACCACCCTTTCCATGGAGAAATTCCTGCTGCTGTCCAACCTGAACCTGCCCTGGCCCAGCCTGAGGCCATTTCCCCTTGTCCTGTCCCTGTTCCCTGGGAGCAGAGCCTGATCCCTCCTGGCTGTCCCCTCCTGTCAGGGAGTTGTGCAGAGCCACAGGGTCCCACTGAGCCTCCTTTTCTCCAGGCTCAGCCCCTTCCCAGCTCCCTCAGCCTCTCCTGGGCCTCCATTCCCTTTCCCAGCTCCCTCAGCCTCTGCTGGGGCTCCATTCCCTTTCCCAGTTCCATTCCCTTCCCTGCACATGCTCTAGCCCCTGCAGGTCTCTCTTGTCAGGGGGGTCCCAGAGCTGCCCCAGCACTGGAGGTGCCCCAGCAGTGCCAGCACAGGGGACGGGCACTGCCCTGGTCCTGCTGTCACCCCAGAGCTGGCACAGCCCTGAGACCAGTGGCCTCTTGCCCACCTGGGCACCCCTGGGCTCCTGTCCAGAATTTCCCAGCCCCTCTGCCCCAGCCTGGAGTGCTCAGTGGGGCTGGTGTGACCCCAGTTCAAGACCTGGCACTTGGCCCTGGCCCATGGATCCAGCCTCTCCCAATCTCTCTGCAGACCCTTCCTGCCCTCTTATCCCACCTGCTCCATCCAGCAGCACCTCAAGGGGTTTGTGGGGTGCTCTGGACCCTCCACGTACCCAGGAAATCGTCAGCCGAGAAGTGGTCGGCATCCCAGACCTGCAGGGTGAGGCGGGCTGGGATCTTGTACTCGGTCTCATCCCAGGAGAACATGGACTCCTTCTTGGAGATGACGATCTTCTCCTCGGCCATCAAGTAGTCGAAGGGGAAGATGTAACGCCAGTTGAAGTTGCCTTCACCAGTGAGGGAGTGATAATGGACATCTGTGTCCTGCTTGTCCTCCTGCTGCCCCTTCAGCCACCTGCAGAGCCCAGGGAGTGAGAGGTGAGCGCAGGTTCACATGGGGCAGGAGAGGGGACAGGACCACCTGGAAGGACCTAGAAGGGGGTCCTGTCTTGGGTTGCAGCGCAAGATGTAACCAAAAGTATGTCTTCTGTTGCCGTCTGTTGAAACCATTTGGGGAGGTGTTTTTTGTCACCAAGAGACACAAAGCAGTCACATGGAGAGATATTTTCCAGCGCAGAGGTTCCTCCGATCCGGCTCAAGGCTGAATCCAAGCGGAGAGAAAGCCTCTTTGTTTATATCTTACTTTTTATACATTTGTGGGTCTAGCAGAAGATTGGCTTTTTGGGGTTTTTCACCTTTGAGCCAAGTGGCTAAACCAACTGTCAGTTACAATTGTTTTCAGGTTAGAAATATGCAAACAAAGGACAGAGAATGAAAAACAAAGGATTTGTTTATGTTACATATGTGGGAAAAAGGTAGAACTGCTTCTAATATTGTACAGTAACTAAAAAGATCTGACTCTATTTTATGAAAATTCAAAAGTCTATAAAAAACTCAGGAAAACGAGGGTAACAGTTTTTCTTTATCCCTTCCATGAGCCGTCCTCCCTCCAGGGTATATCTGCTGTTAATGGGCCGTCGAGGCTCACTGCATGGCTGATAAAACCACATCATCCCATTGGGAGATGCTCCACTCAGTGGGAGGAGCCAAGCATTCCTACCTAGATAAAAATCCGAGTCAGAACACCAGGACAGCTTGTTTCCACTGGATCCCCAGAGTGTGAAAAGTGCATATTATACGTCTCTACGCAAGATATTTACTGTATGTAGTGTGTTGTATTGATTAGTAATGCTGTATTAATGTTTTGATGGTATGGTAAATGTAGTTTTGTAGTTAAAATGTAGTTTTTGTAGTTAAAATAGAAATTATGTCATTTTTTTTAAGAGAGGAAGGGGGATACTCGCAAAGAGATAGCAGCCACAGGAAAAGAGAAAAAGAATTTTCAGAGAAAAAGAATTTATTACTTCCTTATCAGGGGAGACCAACTTCTCCTGCCTCGCTCAGCCCTGAAGACGCCATAGGAAAAAAAAGTGACACTAACTAGAGAGAATTCAGTGTTTAAATGGAATTTATGCATCATGTATGAGATGTATGAATATTCAACAGGCTATTGCTTTTAAGAGATAATCCTCTGTTAACGGGGTCCTTTTTTGGAGCTTTTTGCCCGGAAAGGCACCCAGACACCTGTTACTTTGTTTTTATTGTCTTGCATTGTCCTAACCCTAATTGTTGAATTTTTTATTACTCTAATTCTATTTTCATGACCAATTTATTACTATTAAACTTTTAAAATTTTAAACCAAGTAATTGGTGTTTATCACAGAGAGGAAGACCAGACCCATCTCATCACCACTGGACCTTCAGAGGAAAACTACACCCTTCTACGGGATCATTGCTTCGGAACTGCATCTGTCACTCCAGGAGGACTGTCACCTCCTGACAGAGATGTCATGTGGAGGATCAGACAGCCACAGAGGCTGAGCTGTGGAGCCCCACAGACCTCCTAGCCCTGGTACCTGAGTTTTAGCTTTCACGTGTTTCAGATTCTAGGCTGCCTGGGGGTGTAATTCTGAGCCTCATATTAAGTCTCACTCAGCTCTCTCCACAGAGCAGGTAGACAAAACAAATCCTTTTCCTGCTGAAGACCAAGGACAAGTTACAAATTTTCAGGCCCAAAAGCATAAACAATGGTGGGCTGAAGAGAGAAAAGAAGGATGGGACTCCATAATCTGTAATTGGACAATTAAATACCAATACACAAATGGAACAAAACTTATAAAAGTGTGAGATCTCGTGACTGGTCGTCCATTTTGTGACCATTTTAAGTCCACCTTGGGTATAGCCCTGGTCAGGCTCTTGTGCTGTTTGGTGGTTTTGCCAGGAAGTGGTTTTTCCAAGCAAGTTATACCAAAACCCAATCAGTGACTGGGGTTGAATATTGATATCTGGTTAAACCAGCAGAAAGTTTACGTGCCTCTGGGAATACGCGTGTTAAAATCAGAGAATTCCAGGAATCTTTCTCTTTTTCTTCTGGCCTTGGGAGATGTAAGCTGGCCTCGGCTCTCTCCTTGCTGCGGGGAGGGGTGGGCCAGCTGGGGCCTGCCTGAGCCAGGCCTTTCCTTGGTTGGACCCTGGCCCGATGGCCCCCAGGCAAAGGAAGAGGGGGAGAAGACCAAGTGAGACCTTAATTTTGAGGAACTAAGGATTTTTAGGAAAGTGAAAATAATAAGTTGCTGAATTAGCTGAAGTAGATAGGTAAGCTTTGTTCGCAGTTAACAGAAGCCGGATCATAGATAAGCTACCCCGGATCTTGTAACTAATTTCTTGTCAGGTCTATGTTTATGTAGTTGTGCTTGTAATGAAAAACAAAATGTGTTAAATAGGACATAAGATAGCTGCAGGTTTCCTTCTTAAAGGACCCATTGAACACAGGAAACTGTAAGTTCTATCAAGGATTCATTTGTCATGAATGCATTGAAAAGGTAGAAAGGTCAGAATGAGGAAGACTCATCTTACTTCCTCATTTTGGGTGAGCCCTCCCCAGGACAGACCCCCGACTCATTTTAAGAAACAAAGTAGGCAAGCTTAATAGCCTTTTTGCCAATTAGCATACGAAGCAAGGAATGAGAGGTGACAGGGGTATGAATATGCATTTGTATTTTGGATATTCAACACTTTTGTAAATAAAAGGCTTTGTAATTAACTGTGAATTTTGCCGGCCATAATAAACATACACTTTCTAACTTTAAATTGTTAGAGAGGTTTTGTCCGTCACAGTTGGGTATCGATATTAGATCAATACCCATATTTCTTTAGTAAGTCACAAGCCTCAGGCACGCTGCTGTGAGATCCTAGCCAGCCCTTCCCCACAGCACACTCCAGCTGAAGAGGCTCTCTCTCCCCCTCGGAGCCCATGCTCCCTTTTGGCTAGCTTGTGTTGGAGTCCAGGGCATTCCTTTGGTTGCCCTGGAGGGTCAGGGACTTGGACAGGGGGGTCTGGGACCCCAGCCCAGAGCCCAGAGCCCAGAGAGACACTGGCTTTGATTTCAGTCCATGGGAGAGGCTTCTTGCACTGCAAGAAGCATTGCAGGCCACAAGAGTGTGAAAAATAGTAGTTTAGTATATCACAGGGTGAAAAAACAGTGAGTTTGGGATTTTTGGCATTGATGTGAATGGGGCAAGATGGAGAATTTGGGGCCTTGTCTCTTTCTTCTTCCTTCTTGTTCCCTCACTCCATTTCTGCAGTGACGTTGGCACAAAGTAGTTTGTGAGGATTGGGTCAGAGTAAAGATGACCTTTTTAGTATTAGTGATAGACATTGGTAAGAAATAGTAAATAAAGAATACGTAGCAATTAGTATTAAAGATAAGGACAACCCTGAGACGGGAAGAGTCACCAGATGTCCGAGCTGTGGCAAACATCTTTTAGACACTGAGAAAATTGTAAGATAAGAACAAATAAACGAAGCATGTAACCTTGAAGACTCCGTCTTTTCCTGCGTTTCGCACAGAGCTTTGCAGAGGGCCAGAACTCTAAAACCACCTGAATGCCGGGGAATTTAAACTCCTGCAAAGGAGCCCCCGACAACTGCCGTCTCTGGGTGGGCAGAAACAAGCTTGAGAGAGAAACCACCTCAGAAGGAGTCTTCCTTCCAGGGTCCTAAAAGCTACCCAGAGGCTGCAAACCTTCTTGTTTAGAGAGAGCAGGCGTCTGTCGATGGCAAAGGGAAAGAGTCTGCTCTTTGTCTGGGGGGGATCACGGCTTTATTCAGGGGTTCTGCCCCTGCAGAATCTGGAGCTCAGTCCAGTCCCTGTTCCCAGTGGAAGAGAGCGAGCTCCCAGCCATCCCAGGGCTTTTTCCCAGGGGGGGCAGGCCTAGAGGCAGGGACAAGCCACTACCCAGTCAGGGACAAGGTGGGAGAGGAACAGAGTTGGGTTACCTTCCAGTGTGGGAGGATGGGCGGGGCAGAGGAGCAATGACAAACCACATGATGCAGTTTCCAGGGCAACGGGGTAGTACAGAAGAAAACATTATAAAACCCAATATAAAAATGAAATACAATATAAACCCAGTTAAAGCATTACAACATCTAGCCACTGCTATCAAGATGCCTTGCAGAGGGAGGGGCCCAGCTGTGTGAGAGATCCTGGCTCCAGCCCCAGCACAGCCTGAATTTACCACCTTTGGCCAGTTCCCAGGAAAGAGCCATCATTCCCTCTGCAGACTTGGGAGAAGGTTAATTATTTCCTTGCACAGATAAAACTTGCAAAGCACTAACTTCTCTGAGTGAAAGAAGAAAAAAACAGAGTGGGACATGTAAAGAGACAATATGAAGATATTTGGGTCAGCGAAGGAAGTGTTATATCTTAGATGGAAGAGGTGAGAAGATGCCTTAGTTTTAGGCTGAAAGTCTTTTGTGAGCCATGGTAACAGACTGTAATATACTAGAATATCCCTTTAAATCATGGGAAAAATATGCATTTGTGACATGATAAGAGCATTCAGATTGTGGATTTGAGCAAAGGTATTTGTGATGGACAAAGTAAATATTGAAGTAGCTGTGATCTTATGAGAAGCTTGAACAGAGAGATGAGATGAGATGAGATGAGATGAGATGAGATGAGATGAGATGAGATGAGGATGAGATGATGAGATGAAGATCTGCCCCTAGAAAGATAAAATATCTCTGTTCCTAGACTTGAAGAAACCTTTGCTTTTGGAACCCTTCATCTTTAAAGTGATACCCCATGAACTTCATGGCCCATATGCAGCCACAGGAAAGGCCGAGTGATATGGGAGGGACTTCAGAATTACAGGTTCCTGGGCAGCTGTTTTTGTGAGAGTTAAAAGACACAGGTGGACTGTTTTTTGGGGTTTTTTCTTGTGGCAAGTTACATGGTAGACTAAAAAAGACCGCTCTCTAAATGAACTGATGAAAGACTATTTTGTAAGTGATAAACTGAGTTGGAGTTCCAAATTTTGTCTTTATACGTTGTCCGTGAGAAAGAAAAGAAGCTGTTGGGGGAGCAGGAAGTGTTTTGAAGGTTTTATTCTGATTCTTATTAATTTTGTCTCTCTCATAGTTTCGTTAATAAACCTGTCTCTGTTCCCTTCTAAGTTTTGAGCCTGTTTTGTTTATCTCCTAATCCTATCTCACAGCAAAAGGAGAGTAAATAGGTAAACAGAATACTGCACTAATTTTGGGCAACAGAAATTGGCAAATATGAAACAACTACATGCTGGCCAAGGTATACCTTTAAAGGCCTTTCAATAAATATCTAATTTATTCTCTAGCTCTGTCCAGCCTCTCTTCCAGGTCAGCCTTACCAGGCATCAGTACAGTGGAGGCCATGGGAGAGATAAACTCAAGGCCAGAACAGAAATGAAGACATTACATCTTCATTCTGTCACTCTGACAGCTCTGACCAGAGAAGATATAACAAGGACATTGCTAGCCCAAGAGGATGTAAGAGGGACTTGATAACCGAAAAGATTTTGATGCTGCAGGAACAGAGGCAAAGGGGTCAGAGTGGAAAATTTTGTGCAGAAGTGAGGGAATTATAAATACTGGTGTTCAGCATAATAAACTGGCTTTGCTAACACACAGCGTGGTCCGTCTCTTTCAAACACTGCAGTTTCAGGCATCTCCTCTCCTGCCAGGAAGGCATCGCATTCCAAAATGTCTTGGCTTACAATGCAAGATGTAACCGAAAGTACGTATTCAATTGCCATCTGTTGAAACTGGTTGGAGAGGCGTTTTTCTTTACCTCTTCTAGAACCCATTCCACATAACTCTGGGGAGAGGGGGCGAGTGTCCTCTGTTAATGGGTCAGCTCTTAAAACCTGGAGTTTCTTTATCTCTTCTGTTCCTCATAACTCCAGGGGGATATCTTCTGTTAATGGGCCATCGAGGCTCGCTGCACGGCTGATAAAATTACACCATCCCATTGGGAGGTGCTCCACCCAGTAGGAGGAGCCAAGCATTCCCACCTGGATAAAACCTGAGATTCAGAACACTAGGGCAGCCTGTTTCCACTGGATTCCCAGAGGAAGACCAGACCCATCTCACCACCACTGAACCTTCAGAGGGAAATGACACCCTTCTACCAGATTGTCTCTGCTCCAACAGAACGACGTCTGTCATTCCAGGAGGACTTAATTGGACTGCCACCAACACCCTGACCAACAGGGCTTCAGGTTGCATTCTGACTCTGTCAGTGTTTTCTTTTATTGTTTACCTTTTTGCACTGCTACAATTTTATTTTTGACATTCCTTAGTAAGGAGTGTTATTCCTATTCCCATACCTTTGCCAGAGAGCCGCTTAATTTCAAAATCAAAATAATTCGGAGGAAGGGGGTTTTACATTCTCCATTCGAAGGGAGGCTCCAGCTTTCCCTGGAGGACACTTGTTATTCCAAACCAAGACACAAAACCACCTCAGTGGCATCCCAGGCAAGTAACTGCAGCTCCAAGTGGGGCCCACTGGATGTGCAGCTGAGGAGAGGGGGAGAGGCAGGAAACAACAGCAGCACTGGGTGCCCCAGAACCACCCATGTCCTGCTCCTCTTCCCACTCCTACCCCGGCGAGGATTGGCCTCCACCCCGGGAGAGATGGGGGTGGCACCGATGGAATTCCAGGCTGTACTTACCCCCTGACAAAAATGTCACTGGACTTCTCGCCGGTGAAGTAGTCGTCGTCCTCCAGGATGACCTCGTCCGTGTTCCACACAATCACCCTGAGCTCGTACCTGCCCAAGGGAGGGAGCGGGAGGTGAGGCACGGGAACGGGGATTGGGATAGGAGTGGGATAGGAGAGGGGGGGTGATGCTGCCAGAAAGTAGGGCTGGCTGCCAGGAACAGGGATCTCACAGGGATCTGTCCCAGGGATCAGGAGGGCAAGAACAGGAGGGGATCTCAACCATGGAGATGATTGCAGGGGTGGGATTCTTCCTGTGGGGACAGGCTGGGAGAGCTGAGAACGTTTATGTGGAGCAGGAAAAGATCCAGGGAGAACTCAGAGCCCCTTCCAGGGCCTAAAGGAGCTCCAGGAGAGTTGGAGAGGGACTGGGGACAAGGGATGGAGGGACAGGACAAGGGGAATGCTTTCCTACTACCAGAAGGCAGGGATAGATGGGATCTTAAGAAGGAATTCCTGACTGGGAGGGTGGGGAAGGGCTGGGCTGGAATACCCAGGGAAGCTGTGGCTGCCTCTGGATCTCCAAGGCCAGGTTGTATGGGGCTTGGAGCACTCTGGGATAGTGGAAGGTGTCCCTGCCCATGGAAGGGGATGGAGCAAGATGAGCTTTAAGGTCTCTTCCTACCCAAACCATTCCATCATTCCACAATCTCGGATCAGCCTCACCAGGGTGAGCCAAGCACCAAGGGGGGATTTCCCTCCTCTGCTCCCAGCCTCTGCAAGGAACTTGCCAAAGGTTCAACGGGGCAGCCCAGGCTTGGATTTTGGGAGGTTTCTGAACAAAATTTGGTCTGCAAAACAACCAGAGCCCAACTCTGTTCCTGCTTTCCCCCCTTTACTCAACAGGGCTGTGACTTTTCCCCCAAAACAGGCTCAGAGTCCTCCTCAGGACTCCAGGAGCTTCGGGGTCTCCAGGGAATTCCCAGCACTGTGCAGCAGCCTGGGGAGTTTCCCATCACTTCTGCTTGGCTGGGAATTTTGCTGGCAGAGGAGGTGGCTCCCATGGTGGGAATGGGTGGAGGAAGAGCAGAATCCAGCTTCTGCAGTGAGGGGAGGCTGGAGGAGGCTCAGGACAGATGGCCACAGCCAGAGCACCTCACTGGAAGTTCCAGGGAGTCTCCAGGTGAGGGAAGGGGATTTACAGCTTCCTTAACCTCCCTCCTTTGGGATCTCCCTCTGACAATGCCCTGGCTGAGCCCATCCGTGGGATTCCTTCACCTTTTCCAGCCTCTCCTGCCTGCGCCTGCCTGTCCCGTGCTGTGCCTCTCCCACCTGGGATGCAGGGATGTTCTCTCCACCCAAGTCATCAGCTTCCTGGGAGGCACAGGGATGCTCCCATCAGGATTCCCAGTGCTATCCCTGGAATTCCTATCCCAGCCCTGAGGGTAGCAAAAGGGGCCCAAGGACCAAGGCCAGCAGGGTGAGAAAGGACTAGAACGGATACTGAGGGAAGAAATGTCCTTCTTCCCGCTCCATGTACTGTCTGTGCCTGCTCTTTCCTGCTTAGAATGATTTGCTGTCCCAGTAGCCTCCACCACCCATCCTTCTATCCATCACCCCCTGGAAAAGCCCCATCCAAACTGCCCTGGGATAACCCTGCCCAGGAGAGGCTCAGGGCTGGGCACTCTGCTCTGCTCTGGCCCCGCACCAAGGCCCGGGAACGATGAAATATCCCAGTTAACACAAGGGAGGAAGATCGGGAGCTGCAGGGGATGTGGGGTACCACCCTCAGGAGCGGCTCTGGAACTGCCTCCAGTGTTGGGATCTCTGGGAATGCCAGCACGGCTGAGGAACCCAAGCAGAGGGCTGGGCTGGCCATGGAGCAGCAGCAGGAGACGGGAGAAGCCGGGCTCCATCCCAAACCTCCTGTTTTCCCTGGGATTGGTTGGCTGGGCGGTTTCTTACTTCTTTGGTTTCCTGGGAGAAATATCGATGGCAGGGCCGGGTGCTGGCATATCCATGGGGAACATGTCCACCCACATCTCCAGGCGGCCCTGTGGGGTGGGAGAGGCACGGTCAGCTCCCCTTGTCACTCCTGTCCCCTCCCCACCAGTGTTCCCCTCTTCCCACAGCCAGATGTGGGGTGGGACAAGCTTCTCCCATGCCCATGAATCCTTCTCCACCCCTGCAGAAGCATCTCATAGAGGGGGTGAAACTGGACGGGTTACAGGGCTCTTCCAGCCCAAACCATTCCATCATTCCATGATCTCCACGTGAGCTCAGATCAGCCTCACCAGGGTGAGCCAAGTACCGAGGGGAGATTTCCCTTCTCTGCTTCCAAGGAACTTGCCAGAAGCTCGACGGGGCAGCCCAGGATTGGATTTTGGGAGATTTCTGACCAAAATTGGGTCTGCAAAGCAACCAGAGTGCAGCTGTCTTCCCGCTCCCCCTCCTTTACTCAACAGGCCTGTGACCTCTCACCCAAAACAGGCTCAGTGTCCTCCTCAGGACTCCAGGAGCTTCACGGTCTCCAGGGAATTCCTGGCACTGCCTTCTGTGAGCAGCAGCTCAGGGGTTCCTATTCCCTTCTGCTTGGGAATCTGTTGGGAAATTTTCCTCCCGGGTGCCCAGATGTGGGGAATCAGGAGGGACTGTGGGATGCGAAATGGATGAGGATGGATCGAGAGGCACTGGAGATTTTTCTCTGCTGGCATCCCGGGGTGAACTGCCCACCCCGAGGCGGGTTAGGGCTGCTTTGGCCCCCGTGGGCTGCCCCCGTTCCCGTTGGAATGTCAGACCTGCTCGATGCCCGGCTTGTCGGGGTTGAGCAGCGGCCGCGTCTCTACGTGCTCGGGGACAAGGCGGCAGCCGGCTCGTGGGATGTCCTCCCAGTGCCGCAGCACTGCCAGAGCCAGGTGCTCGTCCGTCGGCTTCTTCTGGCCTGGAGGACAAAGGAGAGCTTGGACAACCGGGACAGGGACAGCAAAACACCTCCACCTGTGCTCACAGGTGCAGAACTGCCTCATCCTCTCCATCCCTTGGGAACGCTTTGTCCCTCAGCTGGCACTTCCTGACTCCCCTTGCCTCGCTCCAATCCCTGTGGGAGGTTCAAATCCCCATTCAGTTTTCCCTGTCTGAACCAGCCCCATGTCCACTGACCATGTTTTCCTTCTCTCCTTCACCCCTCCTGGCCTGTCTCCCTCTTCCTTGGGCACACAGCCCTCATCTCCCACTGCTTGGGAATGCATTCCCATGGATAACAATTTCCTAAACGCTGGAAAAGCCGTGAGGTGTCTCCATGGCTCTTTGGACATGCACTGCTAGGAGAGCATTTCCAGAGGCGGTTTTGGGCATCCATGGATCCCTTGAGTGACTCCAAGAGGAATCCATTTCAAACCACTCCACGATCCAAACTGCTCTGAGATTCCAACCCTGGATGATGAGGAGACCCCTCCAGATCCCTGCTCCCCTCCAGAGCCTCCATCCCATGGGATGATCCCACAGGGCCATACCATTTTCATCCTCGATCTCCGTGGGGCCGGTGAAGACCCTGTTGGCAACTTTCACTCTTCCCCCTGGCCCAAAGTGTGGCCCATCCACTTTTCCCTCTTTGCACAGCTTGGACAGGATTTGGGAGGGCTTCATGGGGTCACGCCAAGTATTGTATCCATGGCTGGGAAAAGAAGGGCAAGATCAGCCAAAAAAGGTTGGGAGGAGAAAGAAATTTTTTTTTTTTTGCCTTTTGCTAGAAAAACCCCACTGCACCATGACGCACCCAGAATTCCCAGGGAAAGAATTTTGAGGCAGCAAAGGTGAAGCTTCAGAGCAGACTTGATCCCTCTGTGCCCCTTTTGCAAACACCTTCCACCCCACCTTGGCTCAGGCCCGGAATTCCCAGTGCATTCCATTCCTGATGCTCGGCATCGCATCGTTCGCTCTGCTCCTATTTCAGCCCTGACCTCGCCCCTCTTCCCAGTCCCACCAGTCCCCCCTGTCCCTCCCTCCTGCCTTGGGCTCCAAATGACCCACTCCACCGCACCCTAAAGCTGGTCACAAAACCAGGGATAGCGCAGACTCCTCCCTTTCTCCCCTGCCCCTGGCGAGATTGGATGGCGTGAGGGGTTTTTTTCCCAAAACAAATCCTTCCAGGGCCAGCAGGCAGTGGGTGGGAGGTGACACAGAGGAGCGTCCAGGTGGGAGGTGGGGCAGGGAAGGCTTTTCCCGTACATGGAGTAGGTCTGGGACACCCCGCAGGTCGCCCGGTGCTTGCTGTAGAAGCGATTCTCCAGGTCGATCTTGGTCTCCCCGATGAGGTCATCGGTGCCCACCAAGTCCCAGTCGTACACAGCCACGGTCAGCATGGACTCCATGGGGAAGGTGGCCTCGATGTCAAAGGATCTGGGATTGGGGGGAAGCAGAGCGTTAAAAACGAGGTTTGCTTTCCCAGTAAAATTTTAAAAGTTTAATGGAAAGATAATAGGAGAAAAAGATAAAGCGAAGGGTTAAACGGCCGGGTTCTTGGCATTCAGCCAAGAGCACGGCTATTCTCTTCAGACACGTTTCTTAAATACCTTTTTCACTGCACCAGCCTTTTGCATATTCATAGAGTATTACGGATATTCATACTGTTCCGTAAACTAATTTCCGTATTCTAGGAACTGTTTAGGATGGCTGCTCCTTGGGCCTGCCTTTTTAGACCATGCATGTTTCACGGCTGTGGTTTCAGATCGTTCTTTTTATAACTTCCAGTTTGGGCCTCGGTCCATAATTTTTTCAGCGAGCATATGCTGATAATTAGCATATCAGTAGCAGGGTCTTCATCAAATGTTTACTGGATGTTATTCTGACTAAACAGACAATTTATGCATAACTATATCAGCTAAAACGCCTCAGTTTTATTAATAGCAGAAATAAAAGCTAAGTTATTTTGACATTATACGTACAGCATTCATCTTAATGTTTGCGAAAAGCCAACTTTGTAATGTGCATTTGTGACAAGTGGAAAGCTGCTGCAGGGTCTGGCTGCCACTCAGGACGAGTGCTGCCACTCAGGGGGAGCGTGTCTGCTCCAATCCACAGATGGTGTTCAACCTGCCTCCACCACTGCAGGACATCTGAGGTGGGGTTTAACTCAACCACTGGTCCTTGACAGGAGGGAAAAACCCTTGACCTGTCTGTCCCAACAGCCCTGAAACTGAGTTTGTGTCTTATTCTCGCTCCAGTTTAGGTTTAGTGATTCCTAAGTGGGTGTTTCCACCTTGGTCAGGTGAACTTCGGGTTCGTCTCCTAAACCCGGTGCTACACTGACCACACGCTGGCGAAGGAGGACGTCCAAACCATGGGAATGCGCTGGTTTTGCACAGACGTGGTTTTTCCAAGGAAGTTATAGCAAAGCCAATCAATGACTAGCTTCGAATATTGACATCTGGTGAAGCCACTGGAAAGGCGATGCGCCTCTGTGAAAACACTGCTTAAAAATCAGGGAAAATCCCGGGAAGTTCTTCACCAGGGCTCACAATCTGGCTGTACTTGGGATTGTGCATTCTCCAAAATCCTACGGCGCCTAAGAAAGCTTGTGTCTCCTTCCTGTTGGTTGCTGAAGACAGTGCTGTTATCTTGTCGACGACAGCAGTGAGAATCTGAATCCCCCCTGCCCCAGCGCGGCTTTCCCGACTGAGGGTTCCAGGTTTTGTCTCTAGACGTTGTCCATGAGAAGGGAAAGGAAAGTTGTGGGGGACGGGGAAGTGTTTTCAAGGTTTTGTTCTGATTCTTATTAGGTTTTTTTCTCTCCTGTAGTTTTGTTTATAAACCTGTCTTTATACTCTTTGAGTTCTTGAGCCTGCTTTGCTTTTTCTCCTAATCCTATCTCATCAGCAGAAGAAGAGTAAATAATTCCAGTGAGCGCTCAAACCGCTGCAGGGATAAATCCCATCACCCCAGCTCAGGGAGCAGCCATGGGACACCTTGGTGACAGGTCTGAGGGCTGGCAAGCTCAGGCTCGGCTCGGCAGTTCCAGGTGCAATACTCACTTCCCAAAGACGGGGTTCAGCTGCTTGGAGATGTAGTTCTCCTTATCCTTGATGTCCGTCTTGCCCAGCTTGATGGCGATGTAGGGATCGGCTTTCCCGTTGATGTCAGCCGGGTGGAGATCCGTGGCCTGGAGGGAGCAGATGGGACGGGTCAGGGCAGTCTGCAGCAGGGATGGGCCCGTTCTCCACCCCTGGGAACACCAGGCCACTTCAGTCCCTAAACGGAGTGTCTTGGGTTGAAACGGGGGTGAAGCAGGATATCTTGGATTAAACTGGGGGTATTCCTGCCTCATGTAAATCCCTGTCCTAGTTTAGGGAGAGGTTGGAACTGGCTTTGTCCTGAGATGTCACCACAGTGATCTCTGGAATCTCGTCGGAGGCAGGAGACTAAGGAAATGACCCCAGCAAGAACCTGACCAAGATGTTGAGACATCTATCCCCTTCTCCTTGTGTCGTCTCCATGCTGGATTCTCCCCAGAGAGGGGCTGAGGACCCCCAAGTTCTCCAGTCCCACCTCCAAGCGTGGCACAGCAGCAGATGCCTATGTGAGGACACATCCACCCGATCCTGGCTGGTTTTTGGGGTTGGCCAAACCTGGCATTTACTATTCCACCCTGGTGATGGATGGGAGACTCCATGTCCCAGTGGGAAGCAGCTCTGGATGGAGAACCAGGCTGGTGGGAAATGGAGCCAAAAGCAGGTTCCGTTTGTAACAGACTGGGACAAGGTGGTGGCAAAGGGCAGGGTGGAAATCCCTCCTAAGTTCCTGGCTGCAGAATCCCATGCTTGGGGACAGGGGAATGACCACTTCAGGGGTCAGGAAGGGACTTGTTCCAGAGCACATTCCATATACAAAGGAAAACCGTGCTTTGGCTGGATCCCATCAATGATCACGGAACACATGTTCAGCCAGGTGCCGCGTCCTTCAGATGGATCTCCTCAATCCTGCCAGATCCCATGCAACTCTTTTTCTCCCATTCCCTCCCACCCCGAACCATCACCAGGGTGGTAGTGTGGTTGTGGAACCAACCAACACCTCACAGTACGGGCTGATCCAAACTATCCATGGGAATTGAACACTGGGACACGCCGGTCCATCCCACCTGCTGGAGAGAGGTCTCTGGATCTGGGAGGAGCTTGGATCTGTCCCGTTCCAGGTGCTGGCAGCACACAGCCCTGGAGACACCGTTCAGGATATCCTGGGATATCCCTCAACAATTTGGGATAGTGGGAGGTGTCCTTGCCCATAGCAGGGGCTGGAACGGGATGGATTTAAGGTCCCTTCCAACCCAAACCGTTCCATAACCAAGGAGCTGCTTCAGTCCTCAAGCTGCATCCTTGTCTTGGGTTGCAATAAAAAATGCAACCAAAAGCATGTGTTCTATTGCCATCAGTTGAAACCGGTTGGGGAGATGTTTATCTCTTCCATGATCCATCCTCCCTCCAGGGAGTATCTGCTGTTAATGGGCCATCGAGGCTCACTGCATGGCTGATACAATTCCATGATCCCAGTGGGAGGAGCCCAGCATTCCTACCTGGATAAAACCTGAGATTCGGAACACCGGGACAGCCGGAATCCACTGGATTCCCAGAGGAACACCGGACCCATCTCAGCACCACTGGATCTTCAGAGGAAAAACTGCACCCTTCTACAGGATCATCTCTGCTCCAACAGAACCCTGTCACTGCAGGAGGACTTTGGATTGCTACCAACACCCTGACCATCAGGGTGTCGGGTTGTACTCTGACTCTGTCAGTATTATCTTTTTGTTTGTTTGCTGTTTTTTGTTGGGTTTTTTTTTGGTTGGGGGTGGGGTTTTTTTGTTTTTTTTTGTTTTGTTTTTTTTTGGTTGTGTTGTGGTGGGTTTTTTGGTTTTTTTTGTTTTTGTTTTTGGCTTTTTTTTTTTTTTTTTGGTACTACTACATTTGCATTTTTAATTTTCCTAGTAAAGAACCGTCACTCCCATTCCTGTATCTTTGTCTGCCAGCCCCTTAATTTCAAAATTATAATAACTGGGAGTGACCGGGTTTACGTTCTCCATTCCAAGGGAGGCTCTGGCTCTCCCTGGCAGAAACCCATCTTTCCAAACCAATACAATCCCAGGTCCTGATGCATCGGAGCTGAATCCCACCATCGCTACAGGACCGGCTCCGGGTGGAAGGGAGTGCCAGATCCCGCCTGTCACACCCCAAATTCCCACTCACCCGCACGATGTAGACTCGGACCAGCACATTGATGGGATCGTTGCTGGGGATCCCCTGGAACATCCCGAAGGTGGGATCATATCCCGCCTCCTTGGTGATGTCATCAGGGAGCGGCACTTTGTAGACGCACATGGAGCCCTGGAGCCAGGGAGGGCACAGCCCAAATGAGTCCTGCTGCCCGGGGCCTCCGGGGAAGCAAACCCATCCCAAAAAACCCTTCCCGAAGTCCCGGCCAGCATTCCCAACCACTCACTTTGAACCTCCCCACTATCCGCTCCTCCTCCGTGGCGTTGTCATCGTTGTCCCCGATCTTCCCCCGGAGCAGGTTGAAGGTGTGCAGCCAATCCTCAAAGTTGTCAAACTCTGCTTCCAGCTCCTTGTTGAAGACCTGAGGTGACAGGGAAGTCGAAAGGAGGAAATTTGGGATTAAAAACAGAGGTGAGCAAAAGATGTGCCAGGGAAGTTCGGATTGGATACTGGGAATAATTTCCCCATGGAAAGGGTGGTCAGGCCTTGGCAGGGGCTGCCCGGGGGAGGTTGGATTCCCCATCCCTGGAGGTGTCCAAGGAATTCCTGGATGTGGCACTCAGTGCTCTGGGCTGGTGACAAGGTGGGGATGGGGTACAACTTGGACTGGATAGGCTGGGAAGGCTTTTCCAACCTCAGTGATCCCGGGATTCTGTGAACATGGACACCTCAGCTCCCAGTGCCTCATTTTTCTAGGAAGAAGCATCTCCAGCATTATGAGGTCGGAAAAAGGGAATCTTGGGACAATGGGTGGGGCCATTGTTCCCCCTCTGCGCGAGATCCAAGTCTAAACCCCGCTTGAACCCCAGAACCACAGGCGACGTGAGTCCTGAGAAATCCTTGGGATCACTAAACCAGAGCCCACCCCTATCCTGAATCCTGGCTGGGCCAGCCCTGTTCAGGCTGGAAAACTCTCCCTTTGAGATGGGACAGCGCCAGGCTGCCCCAGGGATGATCCTATCCCAGGAAAACCCCTTTCCTGGTGAGCTCAGGTGCTGCGGCGCACCCCCACGACCGAGTAAATGCTTCCGCATTAGGAAAAGAGTTTCATTTGCACCCCAGGACTTTTAAGGGAGAAGAACCAGAAACTTCTGTCCTTCTCTCATCGTAACTGGCCCAGTGCCGGCACGGAGGCACCTGATGGATCTTTGGAATGTGCCTCAAGGCCTGTAGCCGTTTCTACTGGGCAGCTTGCCAAAAACAACACCTTCTTAATAATTGTTTACTTAAGAACAAGCACAAAACCTCTTGGGGCTTTTCAGGGTGTTTTGCGTTGTTTGTTATTTTCTCTTTAATTACCGCCTTTTGCTTTTTTCAAAACACGCCCGATCGTCCGTCTCACTAATTATTTTTAAGCCGTTTCTGGGAGGTCACTGATCAACCCTCAGGGTGTGATGAACCCCCGTGGGGCTTACAGCACTCTGGCCCCACGCAGAATTTAATCACTCGGGCTTCTCCCAGCTATGGAGAGAGGCTGGGAAGCCTTGTCCCAAGATCACCTGACCTACAGACCAGACTTCCTTCAGAGAAATACGCATTCAGGCCATCATTTTATAAGGTGATAAAAAGAGAAAAAATAATATATAATATGTAAAATCATATAAATTGATGGATTGGGCGAGAGACCTTGCCCTAAATTGTGTATTTGATTTCACTGCCCGCGTTAGGACAGCATCCCGAGGAGAGATGTCCCAAGGCACATCATCCCTAGGATTTGGTGCTTCCATCGAAGAACCCCCCGGTACCTTGAGCTCATCGATCTTCTGCTTGTTCTTCTTCTCGGGGAGCTCAGGGACTGGCTGCTGCTTCTTCTTCTTGTCGTCCTTGGGTGCCTTGGACCTGTCCTTGTTCTTCACCTGAGCCTTGGAGCCTTTCATGGGAGAGTCACCAAGTTTGGCATCACTCTGAGTCCAGGGGGGAGCGGCATGGAGGGAGGAGACAGAAAGGAGGAAGGGAAGGAGGGAATGGAAATGAGGGTGAGGAGATGGTGGGGCAGGGATTGGACAAGGTCCTTCAAAGAAGAGGAGCGTGAAAGCTGCCAGCTGCCACCGCCTGCAAGTCCCATCCCAGCCCTGTCCTGTCTTTCTGGATCACAGCGTCTCCAGTAGCCTGGGGATCTCTGTGCAAGGAATTCCAGTGCTGACCTGAGCAGGAATCACTTGGAGGACTACAAAACACAGACAGAGCACTTTGGCAGCGGTGAGAAAACCTGGTCCTGCCCACTGCAGCTCCTTTCCTTCCTCCTGCCAGGGACTTCTCCTGCTTTGTGGAGCCTGGGGAGTGGAACCCCAGCCTGGGACTAGAGAAGGGGCAATGCTTGACACTGCTGCCCTTGGATTGTCCAGGGCCAGCTGCAGCCACAGGTCACCAGAGTCTCATTTGGAGCAGCCACCAGCCACGGAGAGCTGGGAAGATGTGGGACAAACTCTTTTCCTGACCCAGAAAAGGGGCTCCTGGGAGGCATTTTAAAAGATTTTATTCCATTTTCAGTCTCGTGAGAAGGGTGAGATGGTGCAGATGTCACAACTCAAGATATCACAATCAGAAGCCAAATAATTTCTTAATTACAAAAACATTATAAACGTCTCTTGCCCTATCAGCTTTTGCCACACAATGCTGCTAAATGCTTCTAAGCCAATAATTTATTAAAATATCCCACGTGGGTCTTGCTACAACGCATCTTTCACAGCTCTGTTTCTCAAAAATATCTCGTCTATTTGCAAGGCCATAATTTGAAACTTAATTCCAGTTCCATTTCTCTCTCAACAACGTCTGTCCTATCCCATGGCCTTTCTAAGTCGGTCTATTTTATCTCAGAGTTTGCACACAAATGCAAGCCATCTGTCAGGCTTTGAGAATTCCCTACAAATCTGTTTCCCACAGGGAGAGGATGCTGGAGAAGGCGGATTCAAAGGAAACCTTTCCCTTCTTCTGCAATCCCTGTCCCTTGGTGCCTCTGCCAGCTTCCATGAGGGCTGGGCATTATCCAGAGATAGGGCGGAGAGATGAAAAAGCTTCACAGGGATGAGGAAAGGGGGAAGGAGTGGGAGAACGAAGGGAAATGGATCATGCTAAAGAGACAGAAAGAAAACCACGGAGGACACCAGTGCGAGCCTGGGAGAACCTGCTCAGAGCTGTCTCCAAACTCAGCAAGACAAGACCTCGTTTTTCTGGGATAAAAAGATTAATCTTCCCAAAGAAACTCATCTGAAGGATTTTGCATCACCTGGGCACAACAACCACCCCCTGTCGTGGGGACATATGGATGGAATTCCTCAGGGATACCCCTCCCAGCCCTGGCATGGCCAGATGGACAAGGTCACCCTTGACTAACCAGTCCCAGGATTCTTGGCCGGCATAATTTTTGGGACAGAATTAGTCCCCCCCAAATTTAGGCAAGGTCAGAAGCCCCACCTGACCCACAGACCCGACTTCCTTCGGAGGAAAACGCATTTAGGGCACCATTTTATAAAATGATACTAAGTGAAAAAAAAAAAATACATAATGTATAAAATTATGTAAGTCGATAAATTGAGAGAACTTGCCCTAAAATTGTGTATTTGTCTTCGCTGCCTGCGTTAGGACAAGGAGCTCAGCATGCAGGGAGAAACGCCCACAAAAACTGGCTTTTTTGGGAAAACGCAACGCGCCGGGAGTGCCTGGTTTGGCTGGAGAGCTGCGGCAGATTCCCAAAGGGATGTCCAAGCACCGGGAGGAATCCCGGCCCCACCTTTCCATGCCACGTTCCCTCTCTCACTCCCAGCCTTACCCTCTCCAATCTCCATCTCCTCCTTGTCCTCTGCTTCTGCCGCAGCTGCTTCCTGCTGCCGGAGTTGCTGGGGGAGAAAGGAAGCCGCTGGATATTAGGAACAACGTTTTCCTGGAAAAGCTGCCCAGGGCAGTGGTGGAGTTCTCACCCCTGGAGGGATTTGAAGCCGGGTGGATGTGGCACTCGGGGACACGGTCAGGGGTGGCCTTGGCAGTGACAGGGAACGGTCGGGCTCGATGGGATCCCTGGGCTTTTCCAGCCTGACCAGTTTTGGGATTCCACAGCAGCCATGGGATGAAGCACAGCCCCAAGGCTTTGGAAGGAGCTGGAATTAGGGGAGACCTCGCGGGAAGGGAACAATCTCTCCTGGATACCCCGTCACTCCTGCTCCTCCTCACCCACCTCCTTCATCGTCTCAATGGAAGCGAAGTACTTGGACCACCAGTCCAACATGCTCTCGTCCGGCTCCTCCTCCTCCACTTCCTCCACACCTCCTCCTCCTCCTCCTCCTTTCTTCTTCTTCTTCTTTTTCTCCTTCTCCTCCTCAGTCTGAAGGGACAAGGGGAGCACAGACAGGCAAGGGGAGGGATCAGGTGAAAGGGAATCATTTCTGGAAGTACAGAGGTGAGGGGGGGGAAGCACCCGAGGAGGGAGAACCCCCCAGGCTCGGGGGCCTCATGAACTTTCTCCCTTTCGCAGCCACAGAGATCGAAGCACAGAGCAGCCAAGGATGACCAAGGCTACGGAGACGGTGCCAGAACCACGGAACGGTTTGGGTGGGAAGGGACCTTAGAGATGATCCAATTCCAATCCTGACACCTTCTGCTGTTCTGAGTTGTTCTGATATCTTTAAGCTTTAATATTTTCAGATTCTGTGCTGCCTAGGGATGCAGCTCTGAGCCTCACGTTAACTGCCACTCAGATCTCTTCACAGAGCAGGGACACAAAATAAATCCTTCTCCTGCTGCACACGAAGGACAACTTCCAGTCCGAAAGCACAAACAAGGGTGGACTGAAGGGAGCAACAAGAAGGATGGGACCTCACAGCCTGGAGCTGTAACTGGACAATTAAACCCCAATATGCAAATGGACCAAAACGTATTAAAGTGTAAGATCTTGCGACCCCAACGCCATCTTTCTTTGGTGCCTGTCTTGCCCAAGGTGGATCCTGGAGGCCTTTCAATAAATGTTTTATTTTCCAGCTCTGTGCAGCCTCTATTTCAGGTCAGCCTTCCTAAGGCATCAGTTCCAAGCCCCATCCAACCTGACCTTGGAGACCTCCAGAGACGGGGCAGTCCCACGACACCTCCACAATTCCATCATCCTATTTATCCATGCACTTCCCAGGCCACATCTCCGGAATCTCCCACGGCAGGAGTCAAGCTATGGCCCAGAAAATCACCTTGGGTCCTCTTGGTGGAGCGAGGGAACCTTTCCTGATGCCTGGTTGGGGTGGGAACCCCCAGCATCCCTCCCTCCCACAGGGCACTGCCTTCCCGGCTCCTCTCCTGGGACGGCTGGGATGGGAAATCCTGTCCCAAAAGAGCTTCCTGAACTGCAGGAACGAGGCCGCCACCACATCCCTCGAGGGGACAGCGTGGCTGCGCGTCTGTCCTGGGACAGAGGGGTGATGTCCCCGCCTGGCTTGGGCAGGGGAGGGTGCCTGGTCTGTTGGAAGTGGCGTGGAAGGGCTGGAATGTTGGGGAGGAGGAAGCCAAGAAACCCTATAAATATGATTGCCTGTATTCTGAGAACGAGAAACCTGTATGTGAGATAGAATTGAAAGTAAGTTTTGATGTTTGAGATGTGTTAAGATACTGGATGTCTGGGAAAACAGTTAGGTGACCATCTGAAGGTCACCTGCAACCAGACCCAGAGGTCAAATGGAATGTTCTGTCTCACCCCTCAATGTATGGTTCATCCCACACCTGTACCCCTCCCCTGAAGTATCAGGTATCTGTGACCCCATTGGCACAAGTCCTGTTCCAGCCCACCTCGAGACCCCTTATCAGGGGCTGCGAAGGTGGCTCGGCCTCTTGCTCTTGCCTCCTTCACTCTTTGCTCTTTGCTCTTTTGCTCTTTGCCTCTCTTCACTTGCACCCTTTCCAGAGGACTTTCCTCTCTTGGAATTTCCTCTCCCTACCTCTCCCTTCCCCCACTTTCCCAGGCTTTGCCACGAGCTGCAGCCTGGCAGCTCAGAGCAAGGCCCCCACATCCCTTACAATAAACCTCATCTTCTAAAACCCAGCCTCAGAGATCTCTTGTCTACATTTATCTACACCGTCCTGGAGTCCTCAGCAACAGCAGGAGAAGGAAGCAATTTCTACACTGGAAGAGGGAGCAGAGAGCTGGGAGCAGGGATGCGGAGGAGATCCGTCACTTACCACGTCCACCTTCACCACCGCGTCGGAGTTCTGCCGCCCGGGATGGAAGGGAACAGGGAGAAGGAGAGCAGGTTAAGGACACACCCTCGGCTGAGCGCCAGTCATCAGTCCAGGGATGGGTTGGGGTGGGAAAGGGACCTTAATGCTCATCTCATTCCGTCCCTGCCATGGGCAGGGATGCCTTCCACCATCCCAGGGTGCTCCAAGCCTGGAATAGACACAGCCTGGCCTTGGACACTTCCAGGGATCCAAGGGGCAGCTGCAGCTTCTCTGGGAATTCCATCCCAGCCCCTCCTCACCCTCCCAGCCAGGAATTTCTTCCCAAAATCCCATCCATCCCTGCTCTCCGGCAGTGGGAGCCATCCCCTGTGTCCTGTCCCTCCATCCCTTGTCCCCAGTCCCTCTCCAGCTCTCCTGGAGCCCCTTTAGGTCCTACAAGGGGCTCTGAGCTCTCCCTGGAGCCTTCTCCTCTCTAGGTGAGCACCCCCAGCTCTCCCAGCTCCAGAGCAGAGGGGCTCCAGCCCTTGGCATGAATCTGTTTTTTGTGGAGGAGGATATGCAGCAGAAAGGTGGGAGAAGGAGTTGAAACTCCCACTCTGGGCACAAAAAAATAAAAAAAGGGAACAGGCACATTCATTGCGACACAGCCCAACGCCCCTGGGACACGCTGCCTTCCCAATTCAGGCTGGAATCCCTCGGAAATTGGCAATTCCATGAGGAAAGGGGTGCTGCCACATGGATACTCACAGCTTCCAGCTTCACCATCGTGTCCATCTTCTTGATGGGAACCTCGGGTTCCATGTTGACAACGATCTCCCCTGTGGGGCGAGAGCGATGGGCCCTGCTGGTCATGGCCAGGTACCCGTTGAGGTGTTTGGCTGGGCAGAGGACAGAAAAGGAGAAAGAACAAGGGAGAGGGAGAGTGGAGAGGAGAAACCGACAGTTCAGGTGAGATCCCGCAGGATTCAGAGGAGAAAATGAGAGTTCAGGTGAGATCCTACAGGATTCAGGCGAGAAACTGGGAGTTCAGGTGAGATCCCGCAGGATTCAAGTGAGAAACTGAGAGTTCAGGTGAGATCCCGCAGGATTCAGGCCAGAAACTAAGATTTCATGTGAGATCCCACAGGATTCAGACCAGAAACTGAGATTTCAGGTGAGATCCCACAGGATTCAGGCCAGAAACTGAGATTTCATGTGAGATCCCACAGGATTCAGGCCAGAAACTGAGATTTCATGTGAGATCCCACAGGATTCAGGCCAGAAACTGAGAGTTCAGGTGAGATCCCGCAGGATTCAGGCCAGAAACTGAGATTTTGGGTGAGGTCCTACAGGATTCAGGCTAGGAACCAAGATTTCAAGTAAGATCCTACAGGATTCACGCTAAGAACTGAGATTTTGGGTGAGATCCTGCAGGATTCAGGTGAGAAACTGAGATTTCGGGTGAGGTCCTACAGGATTCAGGCTAGGAACCAAGACTTCAAGTAAGATCCTACAGGATTCAGGTGGGAAACTGAGAGTTCAGGTGAGATCCTGCAGAATTCAGGCTAGGAACTGAGATTTTAGGTGAGACCCTACAGGATTCAGGTGAGGTCTTACAGGATTTAAGCTGGAGCGCTGTGGGACAACCTTGTTGGGAGCAGTGGAAATGAGCACAGAGCCTTCAGCTGGACCAAAATCCCACCCAGACCCAGAACAAAGGAAGGTGGAGGATAAGCAGGAAATGTCCAGAGAAGAAGAGGCAGAGAAGATTGTCCTCAAAGCTTCCGTTGGCTCGGACACAATCCCAGGTCCAGGGGGATGGAACCAGACATGTCCCATGGAATGTCACCCAGCCTCCAGCCCCAAATCTGGGAGGAGAGGAGTAATTCCCAAGTCTCCCAAGCCCTCGGCTGCAGGGATGGGTGGGAAGTGGGTCTGGGATGGGTTTTGCTGCAGGCGCTGATGGATTGGGGTGGTTGGAGTTGAGAGGGGCCTGGAGCTCTGCTCTTTGCAGCCACCACAGGGACCGAGTGCAGCCAAATCCCGTCCCGGTCCTGAGGAACATCTGGGGACTCAAGTCCTGAAGCTGCAGAGATGTTGGAGGTGAACCTTCCTTGTGTTAAAAGGATTGGGAGAGCGGGCAAGGCTCACAGATTTTAAAAAAAAAAAAAATCATCAACAGGAAATCATGGATTGTACCCTGTGGCTCCTCACCCCTGCAAGGAAACCACAGCAAAGGGTTCGAAGCCACGGTTTGGGCTCCGGGAATTCTGGATTCCAGAGGAGGGCTCAGAAGGAAGAGGGGATTCAGCACCTGGAATCACCACAGTGCTGAAGCAGGGGTTTCCCTTGGATTTCTGTGTAAGACTGGGCCCAAAACCAGTAGTTCTGTGGGTTAGCCAACCATCTCACGGTCCTCACAGCCCATCCCACCTCCCTCTTTGTTGGAACCCTGGGCGCTGAGAATTCCAGGATTTCTGTGCTGACAGGCGCTGACCGCCGGGAAAACACTGCATTGAGCTGAGGCCGTGGAAAAGGCTCCCAGAATTGAGTGACGGCACCGGGATTGTGGGTGTGGAGTCCGGACAGAAGTGTGTGATAGCACAGGGTGCAAAACTCAGAGTTTAAGGTTTTAGAATATAATAACATATGTAAAACAAGATGGAGGATTTAGGGCTAAGTCCTTTTTCACCTTCACGGGTCTGGGTGGGATTTTGTAATCGGGTAGAAAAATCGGCATTGCAGGCCATGGGTGGTTGGTTGTTGTGTTAAAAGTAAAAATAATTTAGGTGTCATTCTGTTACCCTGGTTTTTCTGAGCCTTTTGATTTTCTTAAATGGAGTCAGATCTTTTTAGTTATTGTACTAATATTAAGAGCAATTTTCTACTTTTTCCCACAGATGTAACATAAACAAATCCTTTGTTTTTCATTCTCTGTCCTTTGTTTGCGTATTTCTAACCCGAAAACAGTTGTAACTGACAATTGGTCTGGCCACTGAGGCTGAGGGGTGGAAACCCCAAAAAGCCAATCTTCTGCTAGACCCACAAATGTATAAAAAGTAAAAAATAAACAAAGGGGTCTCTTCTCTCGGCTCTCTCAGCTAGGAGCTGGTTCGGAAGGACCTCTGCCTGGCAAAAATCTCTTGTCTGTGTGTGACCGCTTTGTGTGTCTCGGTGACGTCATTCCTTAATTGGACAGTTTATCCTTAAAAAGCCTTGTAGAGAGAGAGAGATAGCACTCCATTTTTAGCTTGTCAGCCTGAAGTTCCGTAGTGTTGGAGTCCAGGGCATTCCTTTGGTTGCCCTGGAGGGTCAGAGACCTGGACAGGGGGGTCTGGGACCCCAGCCCAGAGCTCAGAGAGATGCTGGCTTTGATCTCAGTCCATGGGAAAGACTTCCTACACTGAGAGAAGGTTTACAGGCCACAGGAGTGTGAAAAATAGTAGTTTAGATTGTCACAGAGTGAGAAAATAATAGTTTTAGGTTTCTAGCATTGAAGTGAATGGGGACAAGATGGAGAATCTGGGGCGTTGTCTCCTTCTCCTTCTTCTTCTCTTTCCCTCACTCCATTGCTGCATTGACGTGGCACAAGGTAGTTAGTGAGGATTGGGTCAAAGTAAAGATGACCTTTTTAGTAATAAAGATAGACATTGGTAAGAAATAGTAAACAAGAAATAGGTAGTAATTAGTATAAAAGATAAGGACAGCCCAGCTCGGGGGGAGACGTGAGGAATCCATGCAGCTGCGAACATCTTGTCGGACTCCGAGAAAATTGTAAGATAAGAAACAATAAACGAAGTGTGCAACATTGAAAGATCTAAACCTGAGAACTCCGTCTCTTCCTTCGGCTTGGCTCGGAGCTGTGCAGGGAAGCAAGGACCCTGAAACCACCACAATGATGGGGAAAGCCCCCGTCACCGTAGCACTCACGTTTTGCGAGACCGTGATGAAGATAAAAAACTAACAAACACCAGCTACAGTCCCGCGCGTTTAATCCCCACCCTGGGCGGAAGAAAAGGGAAGCTAAAACGCAGCAGCCCTTCTCCCCGCGGATGTCCCGGAGCAGGTCCCTGTGTCCCGTTCCCAGTACCTGCCGCGTTCCAGGGCTGGGCTCCGTGGTCGGGCGGGCGGTAGATGAACTTGCGCAGCGAGCTGACGGTGTGGGAGCCCACCAGGGTGTAGCGCCCGAAGGCGCGGCAATCCACCACGCGGATGTTCAGCGGCGGGTGCAGCAGCTCGTTCTCCGGGAGGTCCTGGGAAGCGGAGGAGGGATGTTGGCAAGGGATTGGGAGCGTCTGGTTTGGGGCTGGGAAGGGCAGGAGGGGGTTAGGAGTGGGATCATGACGGGAAGGGAAGTAGGGATTAGGAATGGGATCATACTGGGAAGGGACGTAGGGATTAGGAATGGGATCATACTGGGAAGAAAAGTAGGGATTAAGAATGGGATCATACTGGGAAGGGACGTAGGGATTAGGAATGGGATCACTCTGGGAATCCAGTAGGAATTAGGAATGGGACATGTTGGGAAGGGCAGAAGGGATTAGGAATGGGATCACTCTGGGAATCCAGTAGGGACTAGGAATGGGATCATGCTGTGAAGGGCAGAAGGGATTAGGAATGAGATCATACTGGGAACCCAGTAGGGATTAGGAATGGAATTGTGTTGGGAAGGGCAGTAGAGATTAGGAATGGGATTGTGCTGGGAACCCAGTAGGGATTAGGAATGGGATCATGCTGGGAAGGGCAATAGGGATTAGGAATGGGATCATACTGGGAAGAGCAGAAGGGATTAGGAATGAGATCGTACTGGGAACCCAGTAGGGATTAGGAATGGGATCACGCTTGGAAGTGAAGTAGGGATTAGGAATGGGATCACTCTGGGAAGAGCATAAGGGATAAGGAGTGGGATCATGCTAGAAACCCAGTAGGGATTAGGAATGGAAATGTGTTGGGAAGGGCAGTAGGGATTAGGAATGGGATCATGCTGGGAAGAAAAGTAGGGGATTAAGAATGGGATCATGCTGGGAAGGGACGTAAGAATTAGGAATGGGATCATGCTGGGAATCCAGTAGGGATTAGGAATGGGACTTGTTGGGAATGGCAGAAGGGATTAGGAATGAGATCACTCTGGGAAGGGCATAAGGGATAAGGAGTGGGATCATGCTGGGAACCCAGTAGGGATTAGGATGCAATTGTGTTGGGAAGGGCAGTAGGGATTAGGAATGGGATCATGCTGGGAAGGGCAGAAGGGATTAGGAATGGGATCATCCTGGGAAGGGCAGAAGGGATAAGGAATGAAATTGTGTTGGGATTGGCAGTAGGGATTAGGAATGGGATCACTCTGGGAAGGCTGGTAGGGATTAGGAATGGGACATGTTGGGAAGGGCAGTAAGGATTAGGAATGAGAGCATGGTGGGAAGGGCAGTAGCAATTAGGAATGGGATCATGCTGTGAAAAACAGAAGTGATTAGGAATGGGATCATGCTGGGAAGGGACGTAGGGATTACGAATGAGATCATCCTGAGAAGGGCAGTAGGGATTAGGAATTGGATCATGCTGGGAACCCAGTAGGGATTAGGAATGGGATCGTGCTGGGAAGGCCAATAGAGGCCAGAACTGGGATCATGGAAGAAGTCCAAAGCTGCTTCAGTAAAATGTGCCCTCAGGTGAAGGAATGTGCTCCATTGCTTTGGGAAAACAGAAGAAAAAGTCTCGGACCTATGGTGGGCTCCACAAATTCCGGGTTCCAGCTGAGGGATCGGAGGGAAGGGGCCACACTCACCACCTCGAACCACTTGACCAAAGTGCTGAAGTTGGGGTTTTTCTTGTAGTTCTGGATCAGGGCAGACTGGACACCCTTCCCGGCACACTCGATGTCCACTCGGGGCCGGTCCACCTGGGCCAGGTTCACTCTCTTCAGGTCCCTGAGCCCCCAGAACAGGATCTAGGGCAGGAAGAGGAGGAAGGAGCGTGTGAATGTGAGAGGGA
The DNA here is from genome assembly GCA_037837765.1 of Delichon dasypus. Lineage (NCBI taxonomy): Eukaryota > Metazoa > Chordata > Aves > Passeriformes > Hirundinidae > Delichon > Delichon dasypus. Next base: position 1,690,993 of record JBBAXF010000003.1, read on the forward strand.
CGATCCCTGGGAGTGGGTTCTCCATGGAAAGGGATCCCACTGCCGATGTCATCTCAGGGCAGTGGTGGATCCCAGAGGTATCTCCTCCCGACACGCTGCAGCCCCAAGGGCTCCAGCTCGCTGCCCTCGACACCCATTTTCCTTCCTTTCTCCCTTCCTGGCCTTTTCCTGCCCTGGGAATCTATCAGGATAATTGAGAGAGATTGGACCTCTGAGATTCGTGTTAAAGCGTGATTTATCGCTATTATCGCTATTATAATATCGCTATTATCTCCTACAGTCTCGTCGAAGGGTGAGAACACCTTCACAGCATTCATCAGAGGTCAGTGATCAGTGGTCACAAAAATGTCTAATTACAAAGCCTTTCGAAGGTTAATTAGCCAATAAACTTCCAAAGATTGTTTTTGTCTTTAAACTAATTACCCGTTATTTTGTTTCATGCATTTTTGCCCCCAGCGTGGACCGTCCTAACCAATCACGTAATGGCACGCAAACTTTAAAACTTTTTACTTCTTTTGTAGCAACTTCTGTAGCTGACCTTTAAACTCTAGAACTTTCCACTGCCTATCTTGACAGGTTTCTGCTTAAACTATAAATCCACATTCTGGCTTCTGGCCTCTAAGTTCATAAGCCTTTTCTGAGGTCTCAGATCAAATCCTGTATTAATTTCTACCTTTGGGCCCACATGCATAAGGTTTTAAGAATTTCCTGTGCCTTGATTCCCCACAGGAATCCACGGAGCAGCTCTGTCCATCCGTGGTGGCTCCAGATCCAGCACTGCTGTCGCTTTGTCCCAAGGGAATCAGTGTCACTGGGAAAACTTCCCAGTCCCTCCCTGGGATAACAGATTGCCACCATCCAGAATTCCCAAAAACTGAGTTTTTTCCCCCATCTCCTCATTCCGCGTGGCTGTATTAAAATTGTGAGGAACGCAACTCACTTATCACGATGCAAACATGTGGAAAACCAGGAGCCAACATCCCTTGGGAGACCTGGCCTGTGGCACCTCACCTTCACCTGGGGCTGAGATGTGCCCTGAAAATCCCTGTGGGCATTGCCTGGGTCACGGGTGTCCACCAGCACCTCCAAGGGACAGAGGCCCTCATGGGACACACCACAGAACCATGGAATTGTCGAGGAAAAGCCCTCCGGGATTGTTGTGTCCAACCTGTGCCTGATCCCCACCTTGTCACCAACCCAGAGCACAGAGTGCCACATCCAGGAATTCCTTGGACACCTCCAGGGATGGGCATTCCAAACATCCCTGGGCAGCTCCTGCCAAGGCCTGAGCCCCCTTTCCATGGGGAAATTCCTGCTGCTGTCCAACCTGAACCTGCCCTGGCCCAGCCTGAGGCCATTTCCCCTTGTCCTGTCCCTGTTCCCTGGGAGCAGAGCCCGATCCCCCCTGGCTGTCCCCTCCTGTCAGGGACTTGTGCAGAGCCACAAGGTCCCACTGAGCCTCCTTTTCTCCAGGCTCAGCCCCTTCCCATCTCCCTCAGCCTCTCCTGGGGCTCCATTCCCTTTCCCAGCTCCCCCAGCTTCTGCTGGGGCTCCATTCCCTTTCCCATCTCCCTCAGCCTCTCCTGGGGCTCCATTCCCTTTCCCAGCTCCCTCAGCCTCGGCTGGGGCTCCATTCCTTTTCCCAGCTCCCTCAGCCTCTCCTGGGGCTCCATTCCCTTTCCCAGCTCCATTCCCTTCCCTGGACACACTCCAGCCCCTGCAGGTTTCTCCTGTCAGGAGCTGCCCCAGCACTGGATGTGCCCCAGCAGTGCCAGCACAGGGGACGGGCACTGCCCTGGGTTGTCCCCACACTATTTTGGATAAATCCCCCTTAAGATATCCATGGATGCATGAGAGCCGTCCCATCCTCATTGCCTGAGGTTGATGGGATACAGAACATCTGAGCCGTGGGATTGCTTTGGGAGCAGGCGATCCAGCTCTGTGCCCATCTCTAACTTTCCCTGAGCTGCATCTCCACCCAGGTTTGACAGCAAGGATTGATCCAATTCCCTGTTTTTTTAGGGATGCTGCAGCCTGGTTCCCAGCCCGACCACCACGGACAGATCCTTGACTCCCAGTTCCTTTCTGCTCTCCCAACCCCCTTGGAGATGCTCTCCTGCCCCAGGCAACGCTCCACGTGGACGTTGGTTACCTCCACTCTGTATCTGCTCAGCACCGGCCGAATTCCCAGAGGCACGGGCAGGATGGGACCTCGGTCCATGTCCGTGGGGCCGTCGATTGGGGGCAGGTCTGATTTACCCCCAGGGCCAATCTGGAAGAGACAGATCATGTGTCACCCTGTTTTTTCTGAGTTTTCTAAAGCCTTTTGATTGTTCATAAAATGGAGTCAGACTTTTTAGCTACTGTACAATATTAGGAGCAGTTTCTACCTTTTCTCACACATGTACACATAAACAAATCCTTTGTGTTTCATGCTCTGTCCTTTGTTTGCGTATTTCTAACCTGAAAACAATTGTAACTGACAGTTGGTCTGGCCATTTGGCTGGGAGGTGATAACTCCAGAAACCAATCCACAGCCAGACCCACAAATGTATAAAAAGTAAGAAATAAACAGACAGGGGGTTCTCGGCCTTGGCTCTCTCGGAGGAACAACTCTGCCCTGCGAAATCGCTCGTCTCTGTGTGATTGCTTTGCGTATCCCGATCACAGATCAGGGATTAGGATCTGCTCCTCCGAGCTGCTGGGAAGCAGGTTTTCAGTCCTTCTCACAGAATTGTGGAACCCCGGATTGGAAGGGACCTCAAAGATCAGCTCATTCCAAACCCTGCCATGGGCAGGGACAAATTCCAGAGGGGAGCAGGGCAGTGTCTCAGCTGGAACTGGTCCCTGTTGTTGGATCCGGGGTGTCTCGGAGGGCTGAGAGCCCAGGGCAGGTGCTTTGGGAGGAGGAAAACACGGGAGCAGAAGGTGCTGGGAATTGCTGTCCTTCCACATAGAACAGTCCCCAGAACATTCCAAACTCCTCAGCCCACTGATGTATCCCAGGGCCGTTCCATCCTGGAATTGCACCTGCTGGGCTGGGCGCGAGGAAACAGCGATGTGGTCCCGGAGCTCAGCCTAGGAGCAGGTTTAAATTCCCGTTTCCATCCCAGGGCTCAGGAAACATCAAATATCCCATGTGAGCCATTCCCTCAGCCCAAGGAAAATTGGGACAAAAGGGGCTTGGATGAGCACCTGCCCTGGGAGGAAAAGGAGATGGGAAAAGCATTTCAACTGATGGGACACGAGGCGCAGAAGTGAAGGAATTTAACTCTGGGATCAGCCCAGAATGGTTTGGGCCGGGAGGGACTTTAAGGATCATTGAATTCCAACCCCCTGCCGTGGGCAGGGACACATTCCACCTTTCCAGGCTGCTCCAAGCCCCATCCAACCCGGCCTTGGACACTTCCAGGTGTCTTTGATGAACAAGTGGTTGATCCATCCAAGAGAAAACAACAAAGGTTCAGCAAACCAAAGACCAGGTGAAGGAGCAGTTATTCCTGGTTATTCCCAGTTAACGCCAATTCTCCATAAATTAGCTCATTAAATTAATTCTCCGTAAATCCCCCCCTCTCCCTTCCAACCCTGCATCCGTTCTTCCCATCCCTTTGTCCAGCTGGCACCTGGAGCAGCTCGAAGGCGGCCAGCAGGTCCCCGGCCGTGGCGTTGCCGCGGTAGATCTGGTAATATTCCAGCTGCGGCGGGAAGCGCGGCGGACAGTACTGCTCGTCCGACATCTTCACCACCGGCTTGGCGAACGTCCGGCCCATGAAGTCGGCTTTCCCCTACGGAAAGAGCACTTGGGGTTGGGAGTCCAACATGGGAATTCCAAAATTAGCCCCGTTGTTCACCTCAGGAGCACTTGGGGTTGGGAATCCAACACGGGAATTCCAAAATCAGCCCTGCGGTTCTCCACAGGAGCACTTGGGAATTCAACATGAGAATTCCAAGATTAGTCCCATGGTTCTCCCCAGGAGCACGTGGGGTTGGAAATCCAACATGGAAATTCCAAACTTAATCCCATGGTTCTCCACAGGAGCACTTGGAGTTGGGGATCCAGCAGGGAAATTCCAAAATCAGCCCCATGGTTCTCCACAGGAGCACTTGGGGTTGGGGGATCCAACATGAGAATTCCAAGATTAGCCCTGTGGTTCTCCCCAGGAGCACTTGGAGTTGGGGATCCAACATGAGAATTCCACAATTAGCCCCATGGCTCTCCCCAGGAACACTTGGGAATCCAACATGAGAATTCCAAAATTAGCACTGTTGTTCTCCCCAGGAGCACTTGGGGTTGGGAATCCAACACAGGAATTCCAAAATCAGCCCCATGGTTCTCCCCAGGAGCACTTGGGGTTGGGAATCCAACACAGAAATTCCAAAATCAGCCCCATGGTTCTCCCCAGGAGCACTTGGGGTTGGGAATCCAACACAGAAATTCCAAAATCAGCCCCATGGTTCTCCCCAGGAGTACTTGGGGTCGGGGATCCAACATGAGAATTCCCATGGTTCTCCACAGGAGCACTTGGGGTTGGGGATCAAACACAGGAATTCCAAAATCAGCCCTATGGTTCTCCGCAGAAGCACTTGAGAATCCAACATGGGAATTCCAAGATTAGCCCCATGGTTCTCCCCAGGAGCACTTGGAGTTGGGGATCCAACATGGGAATTCCAAGATTAGCCCCATGGTTCTCCACAGGAGCACATGGGGCTGGAGATCCCACACAGGAATTCCAAAATCAGCCCTGCGGTTCTCCCCATCGTGGTCGGAGCAGGAACGGGAACAGCACTCTGGTCTTGGGATGGCGAAGTTCAGGGAGAACTTTCACTCGTGACTCCTTGAAGGAGGTTTGGAACAGCTGAAGGCTGGGACAGCCAGGAGGTCAGGGATGAGCAGTTTTCCCAAACGGAAAAACTCCTTGGCTCCAGCCTCTTTCTTCCGTCCCCAAAAATGAGACACATCAAGTCACATCTGAGATTAATGAGAGGCAGAGATTCCATAGGGATCCGGAGGGACCGTTTTCCAAGGATCAGGGGGAAAAAATCTCCCCAGAATCCTCTGCCTCCAAAACCGCAGAGATGCCGGCATCCAAACCACACGGAATTCCGTGGGATTTTCCTACCACGGTGTCCTGGTCGTAGATCTCGATGACGATGATGGGGGGGTCGTCCCTCATCTCGTGAGCTTCCCCGTACAGCTCCACATTGTCGAACACCAGGAGCTGGTCCCAGGTCGGGCAAAGGGTCTCGTTGAGAACCTGGGAAAACGGGAGAAATTCCTGCTGCTCCAGGAACGGACCCGGCTCCTGGGAAAGGGTGGCAGGTGGGGCCGCTGTGCATTTTTTGGACAATTTTTTGGGAATTGGCCAGGGATTCTTCTGAGGAAAACAGGAATAGGAGTGGCTGATGAGCAGAGCTGGATTATTCCCAGTGCCCAGGCTTCCTAAAGCTTGGCAACCCTCGGAGTGGGAAGGGAAGACTGAAAAATCACTTTAACGTGACCCAGTTCTGCATAAACCAGCAGGGAATTGCATGGAATCACAGGGAATCACAGGGAATCACAGGAAATCACAAGGAATCACAGGAAATTATGGAGAATCACAAGGAATCACTGGGAATCACAAGGAATCACTGGGAATCACTGGGAATCACTGGGAATCACAGGGAATCACAGGGAGTCACAAGGAATCACAAGGAATCACAGGGAATCACAAGGAATCACAAGGAATCACGGGGAATCACAGGGAATAAAGGGAATCACAAGGAATCACAGGGATTCACAAGGAATCATGGGAAATCACAAGGAATCACAGGGAATCACAGTGAATCACAAGGAATCACTGGGAATCACAAGGAATCACAAGGAATCACAGGGAATCGCAGGGAATTATGGAGAATCACAAGGAATCACTGGGAATCACAAGGAATCATTGGGAATCCCAAGGAATCACAGGGAATTATGGAGAATCACAAGGAATCACAGGGAATTGCAGGGAATTATGGAGAATCACAAGGAATCACAGGGAATCACTGGGAATCACAGGGAATCACTGGGAATCACAGGGAATCACAAGGAATCACAAGAAATCACAGGGAATCACGGGGAATTATGGAGAATCACAAGGAATCACAGGGAATCACAAGGAATCACGGGGAATCACAAGGAATTACAAGAAATCACAGGGAATTGCAGGGAATTATGGAGAATCACAAAGAATCACAGGGAATCACAAGGAATCACTGGGAATCACAAGGAATCACAGGGAATTATGGAGAATCACAAGGAATCACAGGGAATCACAGGGAATCACAAGGAATCACAAGAAATCACAGGGAATCACAGGGAATCACAAGGAATCACAAGGAATCACAAGGAATCACAAGGAATCACAAGGAATAGCGGGAAATCTGAGCCAGCGGGATGTGGGACATAAATTGGGAATGGGCTCCTGGGGAGAGATCTCCTGGAAACGGCCAATGCCCAATCCCAGAGCTGCTCTCCCACTGCAGGAGCCCAGGATCGGCCCAATCCTTGTTCACAGTATCCGTGCCATGGGAGCAGCTCGGAACCTGCGGAGTCATCCCTCCCTCCATCCCCGCATCCCGGGAATGTTCACCTCGGTGCACTGGCTCTGGGAGATGAAGAAGACGCGCGCGAAGGGATCCGAGAGGCCGCTGCTGTCGGCTGCGAACAAGCTCCTGGCCTGGTACATGTGGGCTCGCAGCTGGAACACCTGTTTCTCTGGAAGACAAAGGGAACGGGATGGGATTTCTCGGGATGACCTCTGGGAGCCCGCCCAAGGGGCACCTCAGGAGTCGAGTTTTGCTCAGGAGTGAAGGATCTCAACCCAAAGCGTGAATCCCGAGTGGACACGGATTTCCGTGGAATCCTGCTTGTTGTGTGCGCAACAACTCTGAATAGGATTGGGATGAGGGGACACAATTCCCACCTCCCAAATCTCCTGGGACAACCGGGACAATTTCCCCCTTAACTCTTGGAAGCCCTTGGGTGAGGGAGTGTCCAGCCAGGCTCCCTCCTGCCCTTTCCATGCCCCATCCCATGGTGATGCCTCAAGTGGGGAAAATGATGCCTCAAGTTTTATTTTTGACGTTTTTCACGTTCCGTGCTGCCCAGGGGTGCAGCTCTGAGCTCACACTAGGTCTCACTCAGCTCTCTGCACAGATTTGGGACACAAACCAAATCCTTTTCCTGCTCAAGACCGAGGACAACTGTTAAAAGTTCTCAAGCCCAAAAGCACGAACAACGGTGGGCTGAAGGGAGAAAACAAGAAGGGTGGGATCTCACAACCCAGAGCTGGAATTGGACAATTAAACCCCAACGTGCAAATGGACCAAAACTTATAAAAATGTAAGATCTCGTGACTGTTTGCCCATTTTGTGCCCATTTTGGGTCCATTTTGTGCCCATTTTGGTCCCATTTTGTGTCCATTTTGTGCCCATTTTGTGTCCATTTTGTGTCCATTTTGTGTCCATTTTGTGCCCATTTTGTGCCCATTTGGGGTCTATTTTGTGTCCATTTTGTGCCCATTCTATGCCCATTTTGTGCCCATTTTTTGTCCAGTTTGTGCCCATTTTGGTCCCATTTTGTGTTCATTTTGTGTCCATTTTGGGTCCATTTTGAGTCCATTTTGGGACCATTTTTTGCCCATTTTGTGACCATTTTGTGTCCATTTTGAGATGATTTTGTGCCCATTTTTTGTCCATTTTGTGACCATTTTGGGTTCATTTTGTGTCCATTTTTGCCCATTTTGTGCCCATTCTGGGTCCATTTTGTGCCCATACTGTTTCCAATTTTTGCCCATTTTGTGCCCATTTTGGCTTAATTCTGTGCCCATTTTGGGTCCATTTTGTGCCCATTTTCATTCCATCTTGGGTGCAGCCCTGCCCAGGCTCTTGCCCTGCCCAGGCTCTTGCCCTGCCCAAGGCGGATCCTAAAAACCTTTCAAAAAACATCTGCTTTATTCTCTTAGCTCTGTCTAGCCTCTGTCCCAGGTCACCCTTCCCAAGGTATCCATGGAAAACTCCTTACTGGTGTACAGGAGGCTGATGGGTGGGAAGGAGGGAAGGTTTTGGGCTCGGGGGACTTTCTTCTCCTCGAAGCCACAGGGGAGGCCGCTCAGGAAATCCTTGCGCTGCTTGTTGAGGCCCAGCCACAGGTAGATCTCCATCTTGGCCTGGACTGTCCAGCCAGCAGGGCCGAAGCCCCTCTTCCCAGGGAGCTGAGCACAAGGAACGGAAGAGTTCACGTGGATATCGGGAATACGGACAGACCCCCCTCTCTGAGCACCCGAGCTCTTTGGGGAATTATTCCTTAAACCTAAGGATCCTTTGGGATCACGGCGCTGCTCTGGCTCACGCATTGTCCTCTTCCCACCGTGGTTTCCTTTTCCTGCATCAGAAATTCTCTGGATTTCCAGCTGGACCAACATTTCCCACTTACCGGACTGGGTGAGTTCAGTGCTTCCCCCATCCCTAGGAGCAGATTCCCACCCCTTCCAGCAGAGCACGGATCCTATTTTTCCGGTGTTCAAACCCCAGAAAAAAATGGATGCGAAACTCTCATCCTCATCTCCCAAATTCCCTCCGTTTCCCTCCTTCCCGGCTGCAGCCCCCCGCCGCGGGACAGAGGGATCCTCACCTTGAGGAAAACCGTCTTCACTTTGGCGCAGTCCTTGCCCATCTCCTCGTCCACGATGGAGTACAGGATGTCCTTGGAAGGGACGCGGGCGTAGGCGACGCGCTTGTTGTTGCTCATCATCCAGATGAAAACGTCGGGAATCGTGTGCTGGGGCTGGGAATGCCGCAGGAGAGCCCCGTCAGCACCCCAGCTCCCACTGCTGAGGCACCCGGGAGGCAAATCCAACAGATTCCACGGAAGACGGATGTGCCTCTTGCCATACTGGGGGGGAACTGGAATTGTTTGGAGATTCCCACTCCAAAAAAAGCCACACAGAGCCAAAAAGTGGGATTTATGTCGGTTAGAGTTTAAAAAAATATAAATTTGGGAGTAGAAGACTGAAGGTTTTCCCTTCCCTCCTCCTTCAGTGGCCTTGGGGAGGAGAGCGGCAATTCCTTCATCCCTTTCCAGGGAAGAGGTTCCCAGTCCAGACAGGGCCCATCATTCCTCAAATCTGGATTGGGTCAGGGCCAGGGAAGGCCTGGTTGCAACCATGGATGGAGCTGGGAGCCTTCCATGGGAAATGGAAGCAGGTGGTGGAACACGGAGGGCCAAGAACCCCCTCTGAGCCAGTCCTGAATTGGAAAAATGTCAGGGAATCATTCCGGAGCCTGAAGTGGCTCCAGGAGAGCTGGAGAGGGACTGGAGACAAGGGATGGAGGGACAGGACACTGGGAACTGCTTTCCACTGCCAGAGGGCAGGATAGATGGGATATTGGACAGGAATTCCTGCGTGGGAGGGTGCAGAAGGGTCGGGATGGAATTCCCAGAGAAGCTGTGGCTGCCCCTTGGATCCCGGGTACTGTCCCAGACCAGGCTGGATGAGGCTTGGAGCACCCTGGGATAGTGGGAAGGTGCCGGGGTTGGAACTGGATGGGATTTCAGATCACTTCCCACCCAAACCAGGCTGGGATTTGATGTATCACCTTCCAATTCCTGATTTCCCAGGGATCCACAGGATCCCTCCATGGCTGGGACAGGCTGAAACATCTCCAGCTCTGCTGCAGGTGGATCCAGCTCTGTTCCTGCCTGGGAAACTCCTAAATTTCTTTTACTTCCACTCATTCCCAGCCAGGAGTGCACAGGGATCATGGGGCCGCTCATGGACTTGGAATGGTTCCTTGCAGAGGGATCTCTCCTGCACTTGGAGGTCTCTACCCATCCATTCATCTCTCCATCCCATCCATCCATCCTATTTCTCCATCCATTCCTTCCATCCCTCCATTCCATCCATCCATCCAACCATCCATCCGTGGATCCCTCCAACTATCCATCCATCCCATCCATGGTTCCATGGTTCCATGGATCCATCCATCCATCCATCCATCTATCCATCCCATCCCATCCCATCCCATCCCTCTCTCCCTCCATCCATCCATCCATGGATCCTACCCATTCATCCTATTTCTTCATCCACCCCTTCCATCCCTCCATTCCATCCCTCCATCCCATCCATCCATCCATCCATCACTCCCATCCATCCCATCCCATCCCATCCATCCATCACTCCCATCCATCCCATCCCATCCCATCCATCCATCCATAGACCCTTCCCATCCATCCCATCCATCCATCCATGGACCCTTCCCATCCATCCATCCATCCATCCATCCATCCCTCCATCCATCTATCCATCCCAGCTCTCCATCTCCATGAGCTGCCCCAGCCAGACCCACCTCTGCCCGTGAGGGACTCACCTCATCTGCCAGGAACCGCAGCTTCTGCAGGAAGTTCTGCACCAGCTTCAGCTTGTCCTTCGTGGTGTTCCTCTTGACCTGGGAGCGCAGGGCCGTGGCCTGCTGGGCCATGTTCTCCTGTGGAGACAGCCCGGACATCCGCACACAGCTCGGACCAAGGAAAGGTGCCACCAAGTCAGGGTGGACACCTCCAGATCACGTCAGCGTGGACACCTCCACACCACGTCAGCATGGACACCTCCAGACCACATCAGTGTGGACACATCCAGACCACATCAGGGTGGACACCTCTAGACCACGTCAGGGTGGACACCTCCACACCATGTCAGCATGGACACCTCCACACCATGTCAGCATGGACACCTCCAGACCACATAAGGGTGGACACCTCCACATCACATCAGAGTGGACACCTCCAGACCACATCAGGGTGGACACCTCCAGACCACGTCAGGGTGGACACCTCCAGACCACATCAGGGTGGACACCTCCACACCACATCAGGGTGGACACCTCCACACCATGTCAGCATGGACACCTCCAGGCCACGTCAGCGTGGACACCTCCAGATCATGTCAGCGTAGACACCTCCACACCACATCAGCGTGGACACCTCCAGACCCCTTTTTGCTGACCCTGGCATGGGAGAGCCCCTGAGAGGACAGAGACAGCCCAGGAGGAGGCGACACCACGAAGGCGTCACCTGATCTTGGAAAATTTCGGGGTGTCACCCAGCTCCTGGCCTTTGGAGCTTCCACGGGAATGTCCGGAATTTCACAGTTCCTGGCTCTCAAGGATGCAGCCGCTGAAATCTCTGTCCTTGGCTGTGACAGCTGGAGAAGCCACCAGCTCCTCATCCATCTCTCTTTGGCAAGGAGCGGGGCCACCACCCCCAAACCTCTGCCCCTGGAGCGGCTCTGCTCTGTGGGGTTCCCAAAATCATCCCCAAACCTCTGTCCCTGGGGCAGCTCTGCTCTGTGGGGTTCCCAAAATCATCCCCAAACCTCTGTCCCTGGAGCAGCTCTGCTCTGTGGGGTTCCCAAAATCATCCCCAAACCTCTGTCCCTGGGGCAGCTCTGCTCTGCAGGGTTCCTGAAATTATCCCAAAATCTCAATCACCCCCAAACCTCTGTCCTTGGAGCAGCTCTGCTCTGTGAGGTTCCTAAAATCACCCCGAAACCTCAATCACCCCAAAATCTCCATCCCTAGAGCAGCTCTGCTATGTGGGGTGCCCAAAATTATCCCAAACCTCTGTCGCTGGACTAGTTCTGCTCTGTGGGGTTCCCAAAATCACCCCAAATCTCTGTCCTTGGAGCAGCTCTGCTCTGTGGGGTTCCCAAAAGCACCTCAAAACCTCAATCACCCCAAAATCTCTGTCCTTGGTACATCTCTGCTCTGTGAGGTTCCTAAAATCACCCCCAAACCTCAATCACCCCAAAATCTCTGTCCTTGGAGCAGCTCTGCTCTGTGAGGTTCCTAAAATCACCCCAAAACCTCAATCACCCCAAAACCTCTAACTCTAGAGCAGCCCTGCTCTGGGGTTCCCAAAGTCACCCCAAAACCTCAATCACCCCAAAACCTCTAACTCTGGAGCAGCTCTGCTCTTTGGGGTTCCTGAAATCACCCTAAAACCTCAGTCACCCCAAAACCTCTGTCCCTGGACCGGCTCTGCTCTGTGGAGTTCCTAGAATCACCACACAACCTCAATCACCCCAAAATTTCTGACTCTAGAGCAGCTCTGCTCTGGGGTTCACAAAATAATCCCAAACCTCTGTTCCTGGAGCAGCTCTTCTCTGTGAGTTTCCCAAAGTCACCCCAAAACCTCAATCACCCCAAAACCTCTGTCCCTGGACCAGCTCTGCTCTGTGAGGTTCCCAAAGTCACCCCAAAACCTCAGTCACCCCAAAATCTCTGTCCCTGGAGCAGCTCTGCTCTGTGAGGTTCCCAAAATTCCCCTTTCCAGCTCCTTTGGGCTCCCAAATTTCTTCCCGGAGTCTGGTGGAGGGGCAGCAGCAGGACCCAAGTGACTCCCGGGATTTGGGTGAGACCCGAGCGAGCTTTGGGCTCCTCTGCTTGGAATTAAACCCCAAACCCTCGACCCACAGGGGCTGGAAACTGGTGTGTCCATGGACCAAATCCCAGCCCTGGAAACCAGAAAATCCATGGACCAAATCCCAGCCCTGGAAACCAGAGTATCCATGGATCAAATCCCAGCCTTGGAAACCAGAGTATCCATGGACCAAATCCCAGTCCTGGAAACAGGCGTGTCCATGGATCAAATCCCAGCCTTGGAAACCAGCGTGTCCATGGATCAAATCCCAGCCCTGGAAACCGGCGTGTCCATGGATCAACTCCCAGCCTTGGAAACCAGAGTATCCATGGACCAAATCCCAGCCCCGGAAACCAGCGTGTCCATGGACCAAATCCCAGCCCTGGAAACCGGCGTGTCCATGGACCAAATCCCAGCCCCAGAAACCAGAGTATCCATGGATCAAATCCCAGCACCGGAAACTGGCGTGTCCATGGACCAAATCCCAGCCTTGGAAACCAACGTGTCCATGGATCAAATCCCATCCCCGGAAACCAGAGTATCCATGGATCAAATCCCAACACTGGGAACCAGAGTATCCATGGACCAAATCCCAGCCCTGGAAACCAGCGTGTCCATAGATGAAATCCCAGCTCTGGAAACCAGAGTATGCATGGATCAAATCCCAGTCTTGGAAAGCAACGTGTCCATGGACCAAACCCCAGCTCTGGAAACTGGCGTGTCCATGGATCAAATCCCAGACTTGGAAATCAGAGTATCCATGGACAAATCCCAGCCCTGAAAACCAGCGTGTCCATGGATCAAATCCCAGCCCTGGAAACCAGAGTATCCATGGATCAAATTCCAGCTCCGGAAACCAGCATGTTCATGGATCAAAACCCAGCTCTGGAAACCAGACTATCCATGGACCAAATCCCAGCCCTGGAAACCGGTGTGTCCATGGATCAAATCCCAGCCCTGGAAACCAACGTGTCCATGGACCAAATCCCAGCCCTGGAAACCAGAGTATCCATGGATCAAATCCCAGCCCCGGAAACCAGCGTATCCATGGACCAAATCCCAGCCCCGGAAATAGGCGCGTCCATGGATCAAATCCCAGCCCCGGAAATAGGCGCGTCCATGGATCAAATCCCAGCCCTGGAAACCAACATGTCCATGGACCAAATCCCAGTCCTGGAAACCAGAGTACCCATGGATCAAATCCTAGCCCTGGAAACCAGCGTGTCCATGGACCAAATCCCAACCCCAGAAACCAGAGTTTCCATGGATCAAATCCCAGCCTTGAAAACCAGAATATCCATGGACCAAATCCCAGCACCAGAAACCAGACTATCCATGGACCAAATCCCAGCCTTGGAAACCAGAGTGTCCATGGATCAAATCCCAGCCCCGAAAACCAATGTGTCCATGGACCAAATCCCAGCCCCGGAAACCAGAGTATCCATGGACCAAATCCCAGCACCGGAAACCGGCATGTCCATGGACCAAATCTCAGCCCTGGAAACCAGCGTATCCATGGATCAAATCCCAGTCCCGGAAACCGGTGCATCCATGGACCAAATCCCATCCCCGGAAACTGCAGTGTCCATGGACAAAATCCCAGCCCCTACTCAGGAATCCTCCTCCACTCTTCCCAAAGCTTCCCTGAACAACCCGCGCCATGGCCTCGCCTCCCTCACAGGGATGAACTCCTTCCCAATATCCCATCCATCCCTTCCCTGTAGAAGCGGGAAGCCGTTCCCTGTGTCCTGCCCCTCCGGGCCTCATCCGAAGCCCTTCTCCCGGTCTCCCGGAGCTGCTTCGGGGACTGGATCGCACTCACCAGCTCCCGCATGCAGGATTTGAGCCTCTCCCGGTCCAGCCTCGTGCGGGACGAGTGGTGCTGCTCCTTGTCGGCCAAGCTCAGGAAGCGCCTGCGGGAAAAAGCCCGTGTCCCGGGGTGACTTTGTGACGCTCGTATCCCCGAATTTTCTGCTCTGATTACGCCAGATGTTTGGTTCTACACCTCTGAGACTGGTTCTGGGAGCGACAGCAGGGGGAAAGGAGAAGCAGCGCGGGGTTTTTTTTCCAGAAACTTCTCCAACTCTTGCGCATCCTGATCCTGGACTGTGCATGGACGGACAGCGGGACAGGGATCTCCTGTGCTTTCAGCTGGATTTTAGCCAGCTGAGGCACAGAACCTCCCCTGATTGTTTTATTTTTTCCCTCTTTCTTGGAGATGTTTAAACCTGCTCCGGACTGAAAAACCCACGGAAACACCCGGAGCTCACGCCTGCAGCTCATCAGGGCCTGAGATGTGATTTTCCAGTGCCAGAGGGATTGATAAGAGACTGATAAGAGATTGGGCTACACCCCACAGCAGGGACATCCTCAATTTTGCCGTCTCTCTTCAGGACAGTGAGAGGTTCCGGTTCTTGATGTCATTCCTTGTTTTTGTGCTTGTTGAATAAAATTTTATTTTCCTTTTTTCCCTAAGGAAATTTTTTTTTTTCCCAGACCGGTTGGGGAAGGGGCCACTTGAATTTGCTATCCTGGAGGGACCCCATTTGGAGGTTCCCCCCCCAAAATTTGCCCTAAACCAGGACACCCCAGCAGGATGATTCCCTGGGAATTCCAGACACCGTCCCGGGGAGGTCTGTGTCAGCCTAGCCACATCCCTGAAGGGAAACGCTCTCATTCCCTCCAATTTCCCCCCAAAAAACCCCTGTGGGCCAGAGGCCGGTTGACACCGCGGGCTCCTCAGAGTCAGGGAGGGACAGTAGGTGCCACCAGGTGCCACCAGGTGCCACCAGGTGCCACCAGCCAGTGAAGGCCACAGGACTGAGGTCCTCACCCCCGCTTTGGGGTGTTTGGAAGCGCCACGCCCCAGCCGGAGGCAAAACATCCGGCACCGCGCCGACATCGTGGAATGTTGTCCCATCATCCCGAGGACAAGGTGAGGTGACATTCCCGGCCTGGGAAAGCAGGGAATGGCACGAGACACTCACAGGCAGCCGCTGCTCAGCTCCTCCAGGACCCCCCGGAGCCGGCGCTCGGGGTGCGGCTTCTCCGTCTTGATCATCTCCTGCACGTCGTTGAGCCCCTCCTCCTGCCGACGGGGAGAGTGTGAGGGCTTGGGGGGGCCTGGGGGACCCCCTGATCCGACCCCACGCCCAGGGAAACCCCGGCTGCTTCCCTGGAACACCTCTGGGGACCCTGCTCTGGGAATGGCTCCGATGTCCTCAAGGAACGGGCTGGCCAAGATCCAAACCTTCTTTGTGGGGGGACAATTCCCAGATCCTGCTCTGACCCTGCTGATGTGGAGCTCTCCCAAAGGCTCCTTGGGAACATGCCGGAACTTAATCATAAAATCACGGAATGGTTTGGGTGGGAATCGTTGAATTCCAGCTCCACCACCTCGGGCAGGGGCACCTCCCGCTATCCCGAGCTGCTCCAAACCCCATCCCTTGGATCCTGTTCAGGGCCCTCCCCACCCTCAGGGGGAAGAATTCCATCCCAATATCCTGCCCTTTTCCAGTTTGTACCCATTCCCCCTTCTCCTGCCCTTCCAGGCTTGTCCCAAATCCCTCTCCAGCATTCCTGGAGCTCCTTTAGGCTCTGGAAGGGGCTTTTGTGGGGACAATTCCCAGATCCTGCTCTGACCCTGCCGGTGTGGAGCTCTCCCAAAGGCTCCTTGGGAACGTGCTGGGGCTTTATCGTAAAATCATGGAATGGTTTGGGTAGGAATCGTTGAATTCCAGCTCCACCACCTCAGGCAGGGGCACCTCCTGCTATCCCGAGCTGCTCCAAACCCCATCCCTTGGATCCTCTGCAGGACCTCCCCCACCCTCAGGGGAAAGAATTCCATCCCAATATCCTGCCCTTTTCCAGTTTGTACCCATTCCCCCTTCTCCTCCCCTTCCAGGCTTGTCCCAGGTCCCTCTCCAGCATTCCTGGAGCTCCTTTAAGAAGGGGCCTTTGTGGGGACCATTCCCAGATCCTGCTCTGACCCTGCCGGTGTGGAGCTCTCCCAAAGGCTCCTTGGGAACATGCTGGGGCTTTATCGTAAAATCACGGAATGGTTTGGGTAGGAATCGTTGGATTCCAGCTTCACTGCCTCGGTACAGGTGCACCTCCCGCTATCCCAAGTTGCTCCAAACCCCATCCCTTGGATCCTGTTCAGGGCCCTCCCCACCCTCAGGGGGAAGAATTCCATTCCAATATCCTGCCCTTTTCCAGTTTGTACCCATTCCCCCTTCTCCTGCCCTTCCAGGCTTGTCCCAAATCCCTCTCCAGCATTCCTGGAGCTCCTTCAGGCTCTGGAAGGGGCTTTTGTGGGGACAATTCCCAGATCCTGCTCTGACCCTG
Source organism: Delichon dasypus (assembly GCA_037837765.1). Taxonomy (NCBI): domain Eukaryota; kingdom Metazoa; phylum Chordata; class Aves; order Passeriformes; family Hirundinidae; genus Delichon; species Delichon dasypus. The sequence goes on from JBBAXF010000003.1 coordinate 1,707,782, forward strand.
CCGGTGTGGAGCTCTCCCAAAGGCTCCTTGGGAACGTGCTGGGGCTTTATCGTAAAATCATGGAATGGTTTGGGTAGGAATCGTTGAATTCCAGCTCCACCACCTCAGGCAGGGGCACCTCCTGCTATCCCGAGCTGCTCCAAACCCCATCCCTTGGATCCTGTTCAGGGCCCTCCCCACCCTCACAGGGAAGAATTCCATTCCAATATCCTGCCCTTTTCCAGTTTGTACCCATTCCCCCTTCTCCTCCCCTTCCAGGCTTGTCCCAGGTCCCTCTCCAGCATTCCTGGAGCTCCTTTTAGGCTCTGGAAGGGGCCTTTGTGGGGACAATTCCCAGATCCTGCTCTGACCCTGCCAATGTGGAGCTCTCCCGAAGGCTCCTTGGGAACGTGCTGGGGCTTAATCATAAAATCACGGAATGGTTTGGGTGGGAATCGTTGAATTCCTGCTCCACCACCTCGGTACAGGTGCACCTCCTGCTATCCCAAGTTGCTCCAAACCCCATCCCTTGGATCCTGTTCAGGGCCTCGCCCACCCTCAGGGGAAAGAATTCCATCCCAATATCCTGCCCTTTTCCAGTTTGTACCCATTCCCCCTTCTCCTGCCCTTCCAGGCTTGTCCCAAATCCCTCTCCAGCATTCCTGGAGCTCCTTTAAGAAGGGGCCTTTGTGGGGACAATTCCCAGATCCTGCTCTGACCCTGCCAATGTGGAGCTCTCCCGAAGGCTCCTTGGGAACGTGCTGGGGCTTTATCGTAAAATCATGGAATGGTTTGGGTAGGAATCGTTGAATTCCAGCTCCACCGCCTCGGGCAGGGGCACCTCCTGCTATCCCGAGCTGCTCCAAACCCCATCCCTTGGATCCTGTTCAGGGCCCTCCCCACCCTCAGGGGGAAGAATTCCATCCCAATATCCTGCCCTTTTCCAGTTTGTACCCATTTCCCCTTCTCCTGCCCTTCCAGGCTTGTCTCAGGTCCCTCTCCAGCATTCCTGGAGCTCCTTTAGGCTCTGGAATTCCTAAGATTCCCTGGAACTTTCCCTTCCCTGGCTCTGCCACACGAGCGCTTCCCCCCTCCATCCCATGCGACAAAGCCTCCCCACCCCCGTTCCCTGTTTTGTGGGAACATCTGGGCCTGACCCACAGGATCCTCAAGGATCCGCTGGAATTCGGTGATTCCTTGCCGGGAATTCTCCCCTTTTCCGGCGCACTGCCCTGGCCTTGGAGCAGGGTCCCTCCCATCCCTCCCCGTCCGTCCCCGTCCACCCCCTGACCAATTTATCCGCGATCTTGTCCATGATGTTGGCGTTGTAGAGCCGGCGCCGTTGGTCCTGCCACCAGCTCCGGATGTAGATGCAGGGCTTCTTCTCCAGGTAGGGCAGGTGGAAGTAATTCCTGCGGGAGAGAACGTGCCGAGGGGGGTGACAATCCTGGCCGGGAACAGCCCCCCCGGCCCACCCCTGTCCCAGTGCCGTGGGGATTCGGGAGCTCAGGAAATGGATTTGTGTGTGTCCTGGGGTGACTTTATGATGTTTGTATCCCCAATCCTCTGCTCTGTTTGTGCTGTATGTTGAGTTCTGTGCCTTTAAGACTGGTTCTAAGAGCAAGGAGAAGCACAGAGTTTTGAGAGAACTGCCTGACTCCAGACCGGGTGTTTGGGAGGCTTGGAGAGACTGCAGGACAGAGATTTTTTTTCTTTTAGTTAGTTTCAGCTAGCTAGGGCAAAGAAGTTTCCTGGACTGGTTTTTTTCCCTTCTCCTTGGAACTGTTTAAACCTGGACAGAAAACTCAGGGGAGCACTGGGGGCTGCACCGGGGCCTGGACCTCGGCATTTTCCAGCAGCGCCGGAGGGACTGGGACTGATAAAAACTGAGGGAGAGCCAATCCTCTGTTCGGTTTGTGCTCTGTGTTGAGTTCTGCACCTTTAAGACTGGTTCTAAGGGCAAGGAGAAGCTCAGAGTTTGTTTTGAGAGAACTGCCTTGACTCCACATTCCTCTTGGGGCTGGGTGCAGAGGCTTGGAGACACTGCAGGACAGACATTTTCTTTGCTTTTAGTTAGTTTCAGCTAGCTAGGGCAAAGAAGTTCCCTGGACTGTTTTTTTTCCTTTTTATTGGAATTGTTTAAACCTGCTCCGCACAGAAAACCCAGGGGAGCACTGGGGGCTGCACCAGGGCCTGGACCTCGGCATTTTCCAGCAGCGCCGGAGGGACTGGGACTGATGAGAGACAGAGAGAGAGCCGAGCTCCACCCACGGCAAGAACTTTCTCAATTTGCCGTCTCACTTCAGAAGGAGAGGTTTTATTGTTCCATATTATTCATTCTTTATACTTGTATGCACTTCGTTTGTTTAGTACAATAGTTTTTTCCACTTTTCTCCAAAGAAGTTTTTTACCGGACCGGTTAGAGGGAGGGGCCACTTGGGTTTGCTACCTGAAGGGATCCCATTCAGGGGTTTTTTTTTTCTCCCAAATTTGTCCCTAAAGCAGGACAGTAGGGAATTCTCAAAGCCTGACGGAAGGTGTTGGAGTCCAGGGCATTCCTTTGGAAGGTCAGAGACCTGGGCAGGGAGGTCTGAGACCCTGGCACAGAGCCCAGGGAGACACTGGCTTTGATCCCAGTCCATGGGAAAGGCTTCCAGCACTGAGAGATGAATTACAGGCCACAGGATGTGAAAGGTGGTTGTTTAGCTTCTCACAGGGTGAAAAATGGTAGTTTTGGGTTCTTTGGTGTGGAAGTAGATGGGAGCAAGATGGAGGATTTTGGGCGTTGTCTCTCGCTTCTTCTTTCTTCTTCCCTCACTCCATTTTCTGCAGTGACGGTGGCACAAAGTAATTTAAGGAGACTGGGTCAGAGCAGAGGTGACCTGTTTAGTACAGGTAGTAGGTGTTGGCAAATAACTATAAATAAAGAACAGGTAACAATTAGTATAAGAGGCAGCGACCTCCCAGTGCAGGGGCGCTCGTCAGATGCCCGAGCAGCTGCATGTCGTGGGCTTCTCCTGACATTCAGGTGGTTTTAGAGTCTTTTTGCCTCCTGCAAAGCCCTGAGCCAAACGGAAAAAAAGAGACGGAGTCTTCAGGTTCTGATTTTTCAAGGCTGTGCGCTTCGTTTATTGTTTCTTATCTTACAATTTTCTCAGTGCCCAAAAAAAGACGTTTGCAGCTGCTCGTGCATCTGGTGACTCCTCGACTCCTCCCAAGCTGGGCAGTCGTTATCTTTTATCCTAATCGTTACGTGTTCTTTATTTATCATTATTTGCCAATACCTACCACTCATACTAAACAGGTCATCGCTACTCTGACCCAATCTCCTTAAATTACTTTGTGCCACCGTCACTGCAGGAAATGGAGTGAGGGAAGAAGAAAGAAGCAGTAGGAGACAACGCCCCAAATCCTCCATCTTGCTCCCATTCACTTCAATGCTAAAATCCTAAATTTACTGTTTTCTCACCCTGTGGTAAGCTAAACTCCAATCTTTCACACTCTTGTGGCCTGCAATCCTTCCCGCAGTGCAGGAAGCCTGTCTCCCATGGACTGGGATCAAAACCAGTGTCTTTCTTTTCTGTCCAGGTCTCTGACCCTCCAGGGCAGCCAAAGGAACACCCTGGACTCCAACAGCTGCACAGACCTTAGCTGGGCACAGAAAGAATTGTAAAATAAGGAATGATAAAAAAGGAAGAAACCTTGAGAAATCAGAATTTGAAAACTCCTTTTCATTCTCTTGTCTGGCTCGGGGATTTTCAGAAGGCAAAGGACTCCAAAACCGCCTGAATCTCGCGGGGTAAAACCTGAGAAGAACGCTCACACGGACTTGTGCGTCCGCGTGCAAACTCTGAGATAAAACGTGTTGACTTTGGAAGGCCGTGGGATAGGACGGACATGGGCGAGGGAACGGGAATTGGAAAACCGGAGCTGGGAAATGGAACGGGAATTAAGTTTCAAGCGACGGCCTTGCAAACAGGCCAGGCGTTTCTGGGAAACGGAGCTGTGAAAGATGCGCTGTAGCAGGATCCGAGTGGGGCATTTTAATAAATTGTTGGCTCAGAAGAATTTAGCAGCGTTGTGTGGCAAAAGCTGACAGGGCAAGAGATGTTTATAATGTTATTGTAATTAGGAAATGATTTGGCTTCCGGTTGTTGAGAGGAATAACAAGGTTTGTCTTTACAAACAATTTCTGGGTCTGCTGGTAGATAAAACCAGCGCTGAGAGATGAGAGAAACAATAGAAATTATTCTATTGATGGATGAATGGAAAAGAAGAAATTTGCCTTTACAAACAAAACGTAGGTTTGTCTGTAAATGAAACTGAATATCGAAAGATGAAAGCAACAATGGGGAAAAACCCATAAAAATTAAAAATTAGGGGGGTTGTACATGAAAAGGGGAATCTTAGGAATTTTGGGAGGTCTGTGCCTCTCAAGTACCTCAGCCAATGTGGAAAGAGAGAGGGAAATGCGGCCAGGAAATTGGGATAAAAAACCGAGAGACCCCAGGAGAAATGCCCCATGGCCTCTCCCTTTATTGGAATAAAGTCAAAGGACTCCTCTGTCTCCTTTTTGGACATCACCCTCTGGTGCTCGTGGATTAATTTTCCTAACATTGTGATGGCGTGAGTTGTGACATTTGTATCGTCTCACCCTTCTCACGAGACTGAAAATGGAATAAAATCCTCCAAAACGCCTCCCAGGAGCCCCTTTTTGGGCGAGGAAAAGGGATTTTCCCACCAGGCGGCTCCAGCTGCATCCCGGAGGGCGGAGGCTCCGTTTCTCCCGAGGCCATTCCCAAGGAGAGATCCAGGATGGATGGATGCAGTGCCCGGGAGCTGCCTCATATCCCTGGGAGCGTCCAAGGCAGGGTTGGATTGGGCTTGGAGCAATCTGGGACATTGGAATGTGTCTTTAGGATCCCTTTCCACCCAAACCATCCTGGGATTCTGAAACCATCCCGGTTGACACATTTTCAGGTGCAGTCTTCGCATCACTGCACACAGGTGAAACAGCACAACGTGCTTGTCGACATTTCTTGCAGGCATTTGCATCTTTGGGCGTGCCGCAAGAAATCAAAACAGACAATGGACCAACATATACAGGAAAAGTGCTTGACAAATTCCTGAAGAGGTGGGGTGTCCATCATACCTTTGGTATCCCACACTCTCCAACAGGTCAGGCAATCATTGAAAGGACACATCAAACATTAAAATCCCTTTTGGACAGACAAAAAAGAGGAGAAACAGATGCTACACCATACATGCGCTTGAATAAAGCCTTGTATGTGTTGAATTTTCTAAATGGCTCTTTTGCAGATCCAACTCCACCGATCATCAGACATTTTTCAAACAGTACAAGGGCAACACTGAAGGAAAATCCTTCGGTTTTGGTCAGAAACCCAGAAACAGGACAAATCGAAGGGCCATTCAAATTAATAACTTGGGGCAAGGGATTTGCTTGTGTCTCCACAGCAGTTGGGCCAAAGTGGCTGGCGGCGAGGCACGTGAAACCGTACCGAGTCCAGACGCAAGAGCCCTCTGACCGAGCTGTCCTTGGAATAGCGGCTAAAAAGAAGGGTGATCCGCATTTTTTGGGAGTGCCGGCCATGAGCCACCCGGAAAAGGGAATCCCGCCGCACCCGGAATCACCGGGAGACAAATCCGGCTCCAGCTCATCCTGCGTATTCCCACCAGGAGACGTCAGCAGAGCCCCGTGGATGAGAGGGAGGATCCCAGCTCCCGGAGGCTGGAGATTCTTGGAAAAAACAGGGTGGGAGAGGCCCCCAGACGTCGGGAGTTGTCATCTGCCCTTGGGATTCAGCTGGACAAGGAGCTGAGGAACAGGGGAGGGAATTCCAGGGGGACTTAATGGTGCTGGAAAATCACGGGAACAAGGGAAGGAATTCCAGGGAGACTTAATGGGGCTGGATAATCATGGAAACAAGGGAAGGAATTCCAGGGAGACTTAATGGTGCTGGATATTCATGGAGACAAGGGAAGGAATTCCAGGAAGACTTAATGGGGCTGGATAATCATGGAAACAAGGGAAGGAATTCCAGGGAGATTTATCTGTGCTGGATAATCATGGGAACAAGGGAAGAAATTCCAGGGAGACTTAATTGTGCTGGATATTCATGGAAACAAGGGAAGGAATTCCAGGGAGATTTATCTGTGCTGGATAATCATGGGGACAAGGGAAGGAATTCCACAGAGACTTCATCTGTGCTGGATAATCATGGAAACAAGAGAGGGAATTCCAGGAAGACTTAATGGGGCTGGATAATCATGGAAACAAGGGAAGGAATTCCAGGAAGACTTAATGGGGCTGGATAATCATGGAAACAAGAGAGGGAATTCCAGGAAGACTTAATGGTGCTGGATATTCATGGAAACAAGGGAAGGAATTCCAGGGAGACTTCATCTGTGCTGAATAATCATGGAAAGAAGAGAGGGAATTCCAGGAAGACTTAATGGTGCTGGATAATCATGGAGACAAGGGAAGGAATTCCAGGGAGACTTATCTGTGCTGGATAATCATAATCATGGAAACAAAGGAAGGAATTCCAGGGAGATTTATCTGTGCTGGATATTCATGGAGACAAGGGAAGGAATTCCAGGGAGACACTTCACTTCACTGGATATTCTTTTCCCAATTGATTCAATCAGGCAGTGAATTAAATTAACACAAGTTTTCTGCTAAAACTTGATTAAATTCTAATTTAAGTGAATCTCCTGATCTAAAATCCAGTTATTTTTCTCATCCCAGTCCTTGGAATGCAAACCCAGACCTCCGGGGGTACATCCCCCCAGGAAGAGGATTTGAGACCTTTTATCCCAGTCTCCTGCCTGATGCATTTGCAGGTTTTTCCAGTGGTTTTTCCATCCGGGATTTCGAAGCTGCTGAGGCCACCACGGACCCGTGTCCTCAAGTGCCACACAAGGAGGACAAACTGACCAGTGACCAGGTGGACACAGTGACCAGTGACCAGGTGGACACAGTGACCAGTGACCAGGTGGACACAGTGACCTGTCCGGGACCAGATGGACACACCAACCAGTGCCCAGATGGACAAACTGACCAGTGACCAGGTGAACACAGTGACCGGTTTGTGACCAGGTGGACACACTGACCTGTCCATGACCAGACGGACACACCGACCAGTGCCCAGGTGGACAAACTGACCAGTGACCAGGTGGACACAGTGACCAGTGCCCAGATGAACACACTGACCAGTGACCAGGTGGACACAGTGACCAGTGCCCAGATGGACACACTGACCAGTGACCAGGTGGACACAGTGACCGGTTTGTGACCAGGTGGACACACTGACCTGTCCATGACCAGATGGACACACCGACCAGTCTGTGACCAGGTGGACACACTGACCAGTGTCCAGGTGGACACACTGACCTGTCCATGACCAGATGGACACACCGACCAGTCTGTGACCAGGTGGACAAACTGACCAATGACCAGGTGGACAAACTGACCCAGTGTCCAGGTGGACACAGTGACCTGTTTGTGACCAGGTGGACACACTGACCAGTGCCCAGATGGACACACTGACCAGTGCCCAGATGGACACACTGACCCAGTGACCAGGTGGACACAGTGACCTGTTTGTGACCAGGTGGACACACAGACCACAGAAATCCGGGTGGACACACTGACCTGTCCATGCCTATGGGGACACAGTGACCAGTCTGAGACCAGAAGGACACACAAACCCAGTGCCCAGGTGGACACACTGACCACATAAACCCAGATGGACACACCGACCACTCCATGCCTGGGTGGACACACTGACCAGTTTGTGACCAGGTGGACACACTGACCTGTCCATGTCCAAGTGGACACACTGACCAGTGCCCAGGTGGACACAGTGACCACACAAATCCAGGTGGACACACTGACTACTCTGTGCCCAGGTGAACACATTGACCAATTTGCGACCAGGTGGTCACATTGACCTGGCCATGACCAGGTGGACACAGTGACTCAGTGCCCGGATGGACACACTGACCTGTCCAGGACCAGATGGACACACTGACCAGTGTCCAGGTGGACACACTGACCTGCCCATGTCCAAGTGGACACACTGACCAGTGCCCAGGTGGACACACTGACCAGTTTGTGCCCAGGTAGACACACTGACCACACAAATCCAGAAGGACACACTGACCTGGTCCATGTCCAAGTGGACACACTGACCACTCTGTGCCCAGGTGGACACACTGACCAATTTGTGCCCAGGTAGACATACTGACCACACAAATCCAGAAGGACACATTGACCTGTCCATGTCCAAGTGGACACACTGACCAGTGCCCAGGTGGACACACTGACCTGTCCCTGACCAGGTGGACACACTGACCAGTTTGTGCCCAGGTAGACACACTGACCACACAAATCCAGAAGGACACACTGACCTGGTCCATGTCCAAGTGGACACACTGACCAGTGCCCAGATGGACACACTGACCTGGCCATGACCAGGTGGACACACTGACCAGTTTGTGCCCAGGTAGACATACTGACCACACAAATCCAGAAGGACACACTGACCTGGTCCATGTCCAAGTGGACACACTGACCAGTGTCCAGGTGGACACACTGACCTGCCCATGTCCAAGTGGACACACTGACCAGTGCCCAGGTGGACAAACTGACCAATTTGCGACCAGGTGGACACACTGACCACTCTGTGCCCAGATGGACACACTGACCGGTGCCCAGGTGGACACACTGACCTGTCCATGTCCAAGTGGACACACTGAGCAGTGCCCAGGTGGACACACTGACCACTCTGTGCCCAGGTGGACACACTGACCAGTGCCCAGGTGGACACACTGACCACACGAATCCAGGTGGACACACTGACCTGTCCGTAACCAGGGGCTTCATGGGCTGGGATGAAGAAACGGAAACCATCTCTCCGTCCTCACCACCTTCATCCTCACTGGAGTTCTGGAGCAGCTCCGACTCCTCCTCGTCCCCGTCCCCTCCCTCCTTCTTCCTCCGCAGGAGGGGTTTGCTGCAGCCATCCACCTGGTTGCCGTAGTTACCTCAAGGAAAAACAAAAACAAATAAATAAAATGGAATTGTAATTCCCAGCTCTGGGATTGAATTCGGGTTGGCAGAAGCTTTCCCTGCTGGAATCACAGAGAAACGTTGGAGTTTGGCTTCCTGGGACCATGTCCAGGAGCTGGAAATTAGGGAGAGGTGTCTGTGCCCTGCTCCTGTCCCCTTCTCAATCCCCTGGGAATACATTCCGTCCTGGAGCCGGCGTCTCCGGAGCACGAAGCCGGGATGGGAGAGGGGATCAGCCCCGCTGGCCACAAAATACGGGATGCGGGACCCCACATCCCCTCATGCCCACGGAGCAGCCATTCCCTGTTGGAGTCCAGGGCATTCCTTTGGCTGCCCTGGAGGGACAGAGACCTGGACAGGGGGGTCTGGGACCCCAGCCCAGAGCTCAGAGAGACACTGGCTTTGATCTCAGTCCATGGGAAAAACTTCCTACACTGCGGGAGGGATTGCAGGCCACAAGAGTGTGAAAGATTGGAGTTTAGCTTATCACAGGGTGAAAACCCAGTAAATTTAGGTTTCTAGCATTGAGGTGAATGGGGGCAAGATGGAGGATTTGGGGCGTTGTCTCCTACTGCTTCTTTCTTCTTTCCTCGCTCCATTTTCTGCAGTGACGGTGGCACAAAGTAGTTTAAAGAGATTGGGTCAGAGTAGGGATGACCTGTTTAGTGTAAGTGATAGGTATTGGCAAGTAATGGTAAATAAAGAATATGTAGCAATTAGTATAAAAGATAACGACTGCCCAGTTCGGGAGGAGTCAGGGAGTCACCAGACGCCCGAGCAGCTGCAAACGTCTTTTGTGGGGCACTGAGAAAGTTGTAAGATAAGAAACAATAAACGAAGTGCTCAGCCTTGAAAAATCAGAACCTGAAGACTCCGTCTCTTTCATCCGTTTGGCACAGAGCTGTGCAGAGGGCAAAAAGACTCTAAAACCACCTGAATGCCGGGGAAAGCCCACGACAGTTCCCTGCTCCCCGATCCTGCTCCGGCAGGGGTTGGAATGGAAAATCGGGAACAAACCCCGCTCCCAAACTTTGGGTTCGGATTTTTCGCAACCGCCACGCTCCAACCCCCCGAAAGAAAAAAACCAAACCCAACCAACCTATGGTGACCTCGAAGTTGATGGGTTTGTCCCCAATCTTCCTGTCGATCATGGTGGCCTCCAGGAAGGCTCCGAAGAGGAAGAATTCCTCCATCTTCCCGCTGCAGTTCTGCGGGAGAAAGAGATCCCTGAGGGTCGGGGGGCCAGAGGGAGAGGCGGATCCATCCCTCGGGATGCCGATTCCACAGGGACCCGGAGGGCTTTGTCTCCCTTCTCTGGGCTCGTTGTAGAGAGTTTGTCTTGAATTAAAGATTTCTTCTTGACATCATTGAATTAAAGGTAATCGTTGGAACGCTGGGCACTGAGAATTTTAGATTTTCTGTGCTGACCCTCGAGACAAAACACAGCATTTGACCTGAGGCCGGGGAAAAGGATCCCGAAATTGAGTGATGGTGCCGGGATTGTGGGTGTGGAGTTGGGATGGAAGTGTGTGACGTCACAGGGTGCAAAACTCAGAGTTTAAGGGTTTAGAATATAATAACATACATAAAACAAGATAGGGGATTTAGGGCTAAGTTATTCTTTTTCACCTTCTTCTCCATGGGTTTGGGTGGGATTTTGTAATCGGGTAGAAAAAAATCCACATTTCGGGCCAGGGGTCGTTGGTTTTTGGGTTAAAAGTAAAAATAATTTAGGTGTCATTCCATAATTGGACATTTTATCCTTAAAAAGCCTTGGAGAGAGAGAGATGGGAGGTCTCAGTTTTTAGTTTGTTATCCTGAAGTTCCGTAGATCTCACGGTTTGCGAGACCGGGATAAAGATAAAAAAATAATTTAAAAAATTAAAAAAAAAAAAATTAAAAATTAAATAAAAATTTAAAAGTCCGAGCACAAAAACTGCGCCTCTGGAGTATTTAATCCCAGCTCTAACAGGAGAAAAAGAAGATAATAAACTCATAAATAACCTTGAACTGTGCTGGGATCAATCAGCCCTTGCCCTCAGGGACATTCAGGAACGCAAGCCTGAGTTCCCCGACACCGAATTGATCAAACCGCACAAATCCGGGTGCCTGGATGCTCCCACGGAATTGGAATGGTTCTGTTTCCAGGAGTTTTCTTTTCCCCCTGGCCGGGAAATAAACGAGATCCTTGGTTTCTGATTGAAACCCAGGATAAGATGGGATAACTGGAATTCTGGGGGTGAGTCGCTGTCCGTGCGCGTTTCCCGCGTGGAGAAACGTCCCTAAGTTCGGGAGATGATAGAAATCCTGGAATGGTTTGGGTGGGAAGGGACTTTAAAAATCATCTGGTTTCATGGGCAGGGACAACGTTCCCCTATCCCAGGGTGCTCCAAGCCCTGTCCAGACACTTCCAGGGATTGGATCAGCTGCAGCTTCTCTGGGAAAACAACAAACAATCTCCGGCATTCCCGGCACTCCTAAGGGAACCGAGCACTGGAACGATCCCGAAATCCTGCGAGACCAATTTCCGCCGCACCGCGGGATGCGGAAAGCCCGGGACTGTCACCCTGGTTTTTCTGACTTTTTTAAAGCCTTTCGATTGTTCATAAAATGGAGCCAGACTTTTTAGCTACTGTACAATATTAGGAGCAGATTTCACTTTTTCTCACACATGTAACAAAAACAAATCCTTTGTTTCTCATTCCCTGTCCTTTGTTTGCATATTTCTAACTTTAAAACAATTGTAACTGACAGCCGGTCTGGCCATTCGGCTGAGGGGTGAAAACTCCAGAAGCCAATCCACAGCCAGACCCACAAATGTATAAAAAGTAAGAAATAAACAGGCAGAGGGGCTCTCGGCCTTGGCGCAGCCTTGTGATCTCTGAGAAGAGCCCTCTGCCCTGTAAAAATTTCTCGTCTCTCGTGTGGTTGCTTTGCGTGTCCCAGTCACGCGAGACGACGCTTTGAAAAGCTCGGTTTTATGAGGCCGAAGGCAACGGTCCAATGTTACCCTGGTTTTTCCGAGTTTTTCTGAGCCTTTTGATTTTCTTAAATGGAGTCAGATCTTTTTAGTTATTGAACAATATTAAGAGCAGTTTTCTACTTTTCTCACGGATGTAACATAAACAAATCCTTTGCTTTTCATTCTCTGTCCTTTGTTTGCACATTTCTAACCTGAAAACAATTGTAACTGACAATTGGTCTGGCCACTGAGGCTGAGGGGTGGAAACCCCAAAAAGCCAATCTTCTGCTGGACCCACAAATGTATAAAAAGTAAAAAATAAACAAAGGGGTCTCTTCTTCTCTCAGCTCTCTCAGCTGTGAGCTGGGATCGGAAGGACCTCTGCGAAAATCTCTTGTCTGCGTGCGACTGCTTTGTGTGTCTCGGCGACAACATTCCAACATTCCCCAGATCCCGAGAGCCGGGATGCCGCGGGGGCGACGGGGACTTACGTCAGCCACGGCCGTGGCCTGCTCCACCTGCACCTCGGTGGAGCTGTTGATCTCGGGGTTGGTGGTGTCCAGGATCTCCACGGCCAGGCCCAGCAGGAGCCGGGCGCGGAAGGAGACGCCCTCGCCCAGGCCCTCGTTGAGCTCCTGGTGCTCGTCCATGAGGGTGTAGTTCCGGGTGGAGCCGTACATGTTCACCCAGGCGGGGCCGAAGGTGGGCAGGAAACCTGGGGGGGATGGAACGGGCAGGTGGGAAAAGGGTGGAAATGGGAGAGGGGAAAGGGAAAAGGGAAAGAGAAAAGGGAAAGGGAAAAGAGAAAAGGGAAAGGGAAAAGGGAAAAGGGAAAGGGGAAAGGGAAAAGGGAAAAGGGAAAAGAGAAAGGGAAAAGGGAAAAGGGAAAAGGGAAAGGGAAAGGGAAAGGGAAAGGGGAAAGGGGAAAAGGGAAAAGGAAAAGGGAAAAGGGGAAAGGGGAAAGGGGAAAGGGGAAAGGGGAAAGGGGAAAGGGGAAAGGGGAAAATGGAAAATGGAAAATGGAAAATGGAAAATGGAAAATGGAGAAAAGGGAAGAGGGAAGAGGGGAAAAGGGAAGAGGGGAAAAGGGAAGAGGGGAAAAGGGAAAGGGAAAATGGAAAATGGAGAAAAGGGAAGAGGGAAGAGGGAAAGGGAAAGGGAAAGGGAAAGGGAAAGGGAAAGGGAAAAGGGAAAAGGGAAAAGGGAAAAGGGAAAGGGAAAGGGAAGGGGAAAGGGGAAAGGGAAAAGGGAAAAGGGAAAAGGGAAAAGGGAAAAGGGAAAAGGGAAAAGGGAAAAGGGGAGAGGGGAAAGGGGAAAGGGGAAAGGGGAAAGGGAAAATGGAGAAAAGGGAAAGGGAAAATGGAAAATGGAGAAAAGGGAAGAGGGAAAGGGAAAGGGAAAAGGGAAAGGGAAAAGGGAAAATGGAGAAAAGGGAAGAGGGAAAGGGAAAGGGAAAAGGGGAAAGGGAAAAGGGAAAATGGAGAAAAGGGAAAGGGAAAATGGAAAACGGGGAAAAGGGAAAAGGGAAAGGGAAAGAGAAAAGTGAAAGGGAAAAGGGGAAGGGAAAAGGGAAAAGGAAAAGGTTGAAAGGGAAAATCTTGGTGCTCGCAGTTGGCATTGCTTTTCCCGGTGTACGTGTGGTGACAGAGCCTGGGATATGTTCCTGTGTGCCCATGGAAGTGCCGCCATCCATGGAGGCAGTTTTCAGGGAATCCCAGGATCATTTGGGTTGGAAAAGAGCTCCCAGACCACCCGGAAAAGATGGACACGAGGCCATCTGCAGACAGTTGCTAAGAACCTGACCTCTGGCATCCACCTGCAAGTTTGTACTCAGAAATAGCAGAGCCTGGCTGCAGCTTTCTTGGCAGTGGACATCCCACACCTGACAGTAACAGAGGACAGTCAGAGGACATTCAACATGTGACCAGAGCAGGGTGCCTGAATTGCTTTTCCCTTGGGATGTGGACACACGAATCCTGCTCCACAGCCTCAAAACAAGCCCTGGAGTTTGGATATCGAGACCTCCAGCCTGCCAGGACCTCAGGCATCGCCTGCCCCATTCTGACAAGTCACAAGTGCTGGAGCAGACACCCCTGGCATTTGTCCAGCCTCAGGGGAAGCCTCAGCACCTGCCAGGCAGGGCTGGCACACATCACCTACAGAGTATGGATTTGGTCCCTCCCTTCCCAGTTTAGCTTAGCCTGTCTCCAGAGGGATCTTTCCAACACCCAAAGAATTCCCTGCTCCTGCAGGAGTGTTACAGGCACAGAACCCCAGGATCACTGAGGTTGGAAAAGCCCTCCCAGCCCATTGAGTCCAACCTGTGCCTGATCCCCACCTTGTCACCAGCCCAGAGCACTGAGTGCCACCTCCAGGAATTCCTTGGACACCTCCAGGGATGGGGACTCCAACCCTCCTTGGGCAGTTCCAAGGCCTGATCACCTTTTCCATGGGGAAATTCCTGCTGCTGTCCAAGCTGAGCCTCCTCTGGCACAGCCAGGGCGAGTGGGAGGATTTCAGTCTTTTACCTCCATCTCCCACTTTATGCATTTGCGGGAGATTTTTCCAGCAGTTTTTCCATCTGATCCCAGCACTGCCAAGGCCCGTGTCCCCAAGTGCCACATCCAAACAGCTTTCAAATCCCTCTCGGGATGGAAACTCCACCCCGTGCCAGGGATGAACAGCCATTTCCAGGAAGGAATTTTCCCAGGATCCAACCCGACGCTGCCCTGGCATGGCTTGAGGCTGTTCCCTCTCATCCTGTCCCTGTTTCCTGGGAACAGAGCCCAGCTTCCCGGAGCTGCTCCCTCCTTTCAGGAAGTTGTGCAGAGCCCAAAGGTCCCCCCAGAGCCTCCCGTGTCTTTTTGGGGGGAGACATTTTCAGGGAAGGCAGTGATGGGAACAGGGCAGGTCTTCAGCAATTCCTCATTTTGAGGGTCAGAGAAGGAGAAACCCTCATTATTTCCTTTCCAGTCTGGTTTCCCATCTTTGCCCACGCATGGGAATAGGGAGCTTGACAAATGCTCATCCCTCCGTGGAATTTTTGGAAGAGCCAAATTGTTCTGGGGTCTCTTTGCTTTCCGGTACTGGCCGAAGGTTTGTGACGGAGCTTGGTTTTCGGGGTATTGGCCCAGGAATCTCCCACGTTTCAGGACATCAAGGAATTCCAGGGGTGGGAAGGAGCCTGGAAAACTTCTGGGAACTCTGTCAGAGGAGTGCTCCTGCCTCAACTTTACCTTTGTCGCCTTCATTGGAGATCTTCCTCAGATCGATGAAATGGGTCCCGATGGCCACGTCGTTGACCTTGTCCGAGTCCCGGATCTGGATCTTGATCCGTTTGCACAGTGGGGGGAACATCTCCGTGAAGATGATTTGCTCGTTCCAGAGGGGCTCGTAGCTGCTCTTTTGTACGGATGTCTTTCCCTGGGAATCAAGAAGAGGCGGAACATCAGACAAGGGCCGGACCTCCCAAATTATCCCTCACTGCCTGAGCTGCTCCCTTCCACCCATTCCACCCTCTCCCGAGGAAGGAATCCTCAGCCAGAGAGGGCCCAAACCCATCCCGGAGAGCGAAAAGAATGTGACAGCATGGCGGCCTCGTTGTGCCACTGAAACGAGGCGGAAAATAACTCTATAATTAATAATTGTTGTTAGAGTGTTATGTATTTTAATCCATGTCAAGATGCGTGAGGAATCACTTTACTAAAGGCACGCACAAGAATTAGAGAGCTCTCTCATAATTTCTTGTGGTCTTATGTGTGCCTGGCATTGCACAATCTGCTCCCTACGTATTTATTCTCTGTCTCCGTTTATTTATTCATATGGTAATTAACTCCACGCCCTTCTGGGCATGCTCAGTTCATCGTGGTGGTTCCTAGAGGATGAAGGAAACTGAGTCTTCTTCAGCGAACTCTTTACCTTCATCTCTTTTGGCCCTTTTTTAAAGGTAAGAAATCAGTTTCTGCTGGCTGAGGGTCCGCGTTCTCCTTTTTGTTTGATTTTTAGCCTCGTTATCTTGTTGTGTTTTAGTCCTTATTACCGAGGGGCTCTAGATTCTTCTACTGTCTTAAAATACGTCAAGGCTGACAGACACAGCGCTTGACATTTACTAAACGCGGCTTTAAAATCCGTTCCAAAGCACGACCTAAAAACACATTCTGAAATACGGCACCTGCCCTTAAGCTTAGCGTAAAGCCCAGCTCCATTTCCCAAACCTTTGTCTCGCCACGCGTCACCCTGGCTTTTCTGAGTTTTTTAAAGCCTTTCGATTGTTCATAAAACGGAGTCAGACTTTTTAGCTACTGTGCAATGTTAAGAGCCGTTTCTACCTTTTTCTCACACATGTAACATAAACAAATCCTTTGTTTTTCATTCTCTCTCCTTTGTTTGCATATTTCTAACCTGAAAACAATTGTAACTGACAGCTGGGCTGGCCATCTGGCTGGGAGGTGATAACTCCAGAAGCCAATCCACAGCCAGACCCACAAATGTATAAAAAGTAAGAAATAAACAGGCAGAGGGGCTCTCGGCTCTCTCGGAGGAACAGCTCTGCCCTGCGAAATTTCTCGTCTCTCATGTGATTGCTTTGCGTATCCTGATCACAGCCACGCCCACCGGGACCATCCACGGCCACCTCCTGGTCCTGCCGGCGTCACCTCCCCGCTCACCTTCTGCCCCGCGAAGGCCACCTGCACGTAGGGGTCCACCAGGTCCTTGTTCTCCCCGATGAGGGCCTTCTTGACGTTGGCCATGATGCTGGCGTTCATCCGCGGCAGCCCCTCGGCGCGGTAGATCTTGATGTAGAACCGAGCCCACTGCCGCTCCGAGGGGACCCCGTCCGGGAGCAGGAGGTTCCTGGAATGTCAGGGGGTACAGGAGTTGGGAAGGGGCCTGCTGGGGCCCGGTGCTCAAGCTGAAGAAGGTTGGATGAGGATGACCGTGGCGCAAAACCCCCATTTTGTCGGGGTTTTAAGAGAGACGCATCTTAAAACATGATTCTATCCCCTCAAGGAGCGAGAACGTCCTCACTGCACGCACCAGCGGTAGTCAGTGGTCCCAAGACCACAGGTCACGAGAGGTTTTAAAGGTTTATTAGCCACAAATCTACCGCCGCATGCCGCTTTTGTCTCTTTCGGAGCCGCTGGCTCCGTTTTGCCCCAGGCTAGCTGGAGAAAATTCCCGAATCCTAAAAACCCAGGGAGCGGCGAAGGCGTTTCTTCCCCTTATCACGAGAGAGAGACCCCTCGTCTAAGGCGAAGGAAAGGAGTCGGATTCGACGAGAGGGCGAATCCAAGGTCTTTATTCCGGCCTTTATCCCATCCCGTTCAGACATCTGCCTCGGCAGCTCTGGCCAAGTCCTGGCCCAGCCTCGTGGTCCGGGTTTATATCCAGGGGAGGGGCTAAAGGAGGGGAATAAACCAATTCCCAGTGAGGGATAAGGTGGGAGTGGAACAGGGTTGGAGGGACATTTAAAGAAACCGATGGAAACATAAATTGCTCCATATCCTCACCTGAACTCTCCAGAAACTGGGAGAAACATTGGAATGACAGGCAGGGACTGGGATGATTGACATGGAAGGGGGGCGGGGACAAACCTCGGGACGTAGCATTTCCTCAGGAGAACGGGGGAGCGCAGAACAAACCGCAAAAAACGACGTAAAATGCACATAAAGCCACAACGCATCGCTTTGGCTTTCACGCCAACGGCCAATGAAAAATTGTATCACCCGTCCCGCCGCGAGGCGGGCTTTTATCTGATCAAATAATGGCGCACCAAACACTTGCTACGCCTTAAAAGTTATTACGTTTTTAGCTACTTCTTTATCTTGACTTTTAAAACTTAAACCTCTCCCCGTACCTGTCCCTGCTTAAACTACAAACCCGCATTTTTGGTTATGGTCTCTAAATTTGGAAGCCTTTTCAGAGGCCTCAGGTCGAACCCGGTGTTCTCTGCTGTATTTGAACTTAAACCTCTCCCGGACCCAGCTTAAAGTGTCTCTGCTTAAACTACAAATCCACATTTTTGATTATGGTCTCTAAATTTGGAGGCCTTTTCCAAGGCCTCAGGTTGATCCCTGTGTTCTCTGCGGTATTTGAACTTAAACCTCTCCTGGACCCAGCTTAATGTGTCTCTGCTTAAACTACAAACCCGCATTTTTTATTATGGTCTCTAAATTTGGAAACCTTTTCAGAGGCCTCAGGTCGAACCCGGTGTTCTCTGCTGTATTTGAACTTAAACCTCTCCATGACCTAGCTTAAAGTGTCTCTGCTTAAACTACAAATCCACATTTTTGATTATGGTCTCTAAATTTGGAGGCCTTTTCTGAGGTCTCAGGTTGATCCCTGTGCTCTCTGCGGTATTTGAACTTAAACCTCTCCCAGCTTAATGTGTCTCTGCTTCAACTACAAACCCGCATTTTTTATTATGGTCTCTAAATTTGGAGGCATTTTCCAAGGCCTCAGGTTGATCCCTGTGTTCTCCACGGTATTTGAACTTAAACCTCTCCCAGCTTAAAGTGTCTCTGCTTAAACTACAAATCCACATTTTTTATTATGGTCTCTAAATTTGGAGGCCTTTTCCAAGACCTCAGGTTGATCCCGGTGTTCTCTGCGGTATTTGAACTTAAACCTCTCCTGGACCCAGCTTAATGTGTCTCTGCTTAAACTACAAATCCACATTTTTGCTTATGGTCTCTAAATTTGGAAGCCTTTTCAGAGGCCTCAGGTTGAACCCAGTGTTCTCTGCTGTATTTGAACTTAAACCTCTCCCAGCTTAATGTGTCTCTGCTTCAACTACAAATCCACATTTTTGATTATGGTCTCTAAATTTGGAGGCCTTTTCAGAGGCCTCAGGTCGATCCCTGTGTTCTCTGTGGTATTTGAACTTAAACCTCTCCTGGACCCAGCTTAAAGTGTCTCTGCTTAAACTACAAATCCACATTTTTGATTATGGTCTCTAAATTTGGAGGCCTTTTCCAAGGCCTCAGGTTGATCCCTGTGTTCTCCACAGTATTTGAACTTAAACCTCTCCTGGACCCAGCTTAATGTGTCTCTGCTTAAACTACAAATCCACATTTTTGATTATGGTGTCTAAATTTGGAGGCCTTTTCCAAGGCCTCAGGTTGATCCCTGTACTCTCTGATGTATTTTGGGCCTGCGTGCACCAGGCTTTGAGAATTTTCTACCCCTGGATTTTGAGAGGTCTTTTCCAAACTGTTGTGATTCCATTAAAAAAAAAAAAAAAGGCAAAGAGAAGCTGCTCTGTTTTCAGACTCCTTACACATCCACTCCATTCCACGGAAAAGGAATGAACCGGATTTGGGGAGAGCTGTTTTTCCCTTATCAAGGGGAGCTCAGAGGATTATTTTGGGGACAAAATAAACTCCATCCGTTGTTTTTTCAGGATATGTGGCTTTCCCCCTCTGCAGGAATAAATGAGCCCATGGGAATGCTGTGAACAAAACATTTCCAGGGGAATTCTAGGAATTGCTGGAGCTGTCCACGCCTGGCGGAAAGTGTCCCTGCCTGTGGCAGGAGGGTTGGAATGAGGTGATCTTGAAGATCCCTTCCGAAACAAACCATTCCAGGATTTTAGGGATAACTGGGAGAACATCACCACAACAGCATGAAATGAGGCCCAGAGTGCTGGAGGTGGTTCCTCAAACCCCAGGAAATCAGGAGAGCTGTGCTGGTGGCTTCTGACTGTTAATGGCTGGACTCAATCCCAGAGGTCTTTCCCAACCGAAACCATCCCACGGTTCCCTGTGGAAAGAGCCTGAGGGGCAGGTTTGAAATGGAGACGTTTCTTAGCTGGGAAAGTTCTGGGGCTGGAGTCGAGCCTGATTTTTGTTCTGTGACCTTCGAGATGTTCTGGGCTGTCCAAGAGTCCTGTCCACACACACAGCCTGGGAAAACTTATCCAGGCTTCCCTGCTCTGCCTTGGGTTATGACATCACATCCCATCCCATCCCATCCCAACTCATCCTATCCCATCCCATCCCAACCCAACTAATCCCATCCCAAATCATCCCAAATCATCCCATCCCATTTTCCCACCCAGGGCCCATCAGGAGCACCAGGTAAAGGCTGGGGACATCAGGCTGGGTGCCACCAGGCTGATCTTCCTCAAGAACCCAGCCTGAGATCAACCACCAGCAGATGGCCCAACCCCTCAGGAATGACATCTCCATGATGGAGACCACCCGGAATCTCACCAGGACCTCTCAGAAAAGTATGGGATCGGTTCCTCTGCTTTCGTGGCTCAGCCACCAGCCCCGGGTTTGGTTCCTTCCTCAAAGTAAAGGAGAAAGCCATTCCCAGGGGAGCCAGGAGGAAGCGGATCCCAGCAGATCCCTACCCTTCGATGTCGTCCTCGTCCGTCTCGTTGGCCTTGGCCATCCCATCCCATCTCATCCCATCTCAACTCATCCCAACTCATCCCATCCCATTTTCCCACCCAGGGCTCATCAGGAGCACCAGGTGAAGGCTGGGGACATCAGGCTGGGTGACACCAGGCTGGTCTTCCTCAAGAGCCCAACCTGAGATCAACCACCAGCAGTTGGCCCAACCCCTCAGGAATGACATCCCCATGCTGGAGACCACCCGGAATCGTACCAGGACCTCTCAGAAAAGCTCGGGATCGGTCCCTCTGCTTTCGTGGCTCAGCCACCAGCCCCGGGTTTGGTTCCTTCCTCAAGGATCCAAAGGAGAAAGGCATTCCCAGGGGAGCCAGGAGGAAGCGGATCCCAGCAGATCCCTACCCTTCGATGTCGTCCTCGTCCGTCTCGTTGGCCTTGTCCATCCCATCCCATCCCAACTCATCCCATCCCATCCCAACTCATCCCATCTCAACTCATCCCAACTCAACCCATTTTCCCACCCGGGGCTCATCAGGAGCACCAGGTGAAGGCTGGGGACACCAGGCGGGGTGACACCAGGCTGATCTTCCTCAAGAACCCAGCCTGAGATCAACCACCAGCAGTTGGCCCAACCCCTCAAGAATGACATCTCCATGATGGAGACCACCCGGAATCATACCAGGACCTCTCAGAAAAGTATGGGATCGGTTCCTCTGCTTTCGTGGCTCAGCCACCAGCCCCGGGTTTGGTTCCTTCCTCAAAGTAAAGGAGAAAGCCATTCCCAGGGGAGCCAGGAGGAAGTGGATCCCAGCAGATCCCTGCCCTTCGATGTCGTCCTCGTCCATCTCGTTGGCCTTGGCCATCCCATCCCAACTCATCCCATCCCATCCCATCCCATTCCATCCCATCCCATCCCATCCCATCCCATCCCATCCCATCCCATCCCATCCCATCCCATCCCATCCCATCCAGGGCTCATCAGGAGCATCAGGTGAAGGCTGGAGACATCAGGCTGGGTGACACCAGGCTGGTCTTCCTCAAGAGCCCAACCTGAGATCAACCACCAGCAGATGGCCCGACCCCTCAGGAATGACATCTCCATGCTGGAGACCGCCTGGAATCTCACCAGGACCTCTCAGAAAAGCACGGGATCGGTCCCTCTGTTTTCCTGGCTCAGCCACCAGCCCCGGGTTTGGATCCTTCCTCAAGGATCCAAAGGATAAAGGCATTCCCAGGGGAGTCAGGAGGAAGCGGATCCCAGCAGATCCCTACCCTTCGATGTAGTCCTCATCCATCTCGTTGGCCTTGGCCATCCCATCCCATCCCAACTCATCCCATCCCATCCCATCCCAATCCAACTCATCCCATCCCATCCCATCCCATCTTCCCACCCAGGGCTCATCAGGAGCACCAGGTGAAGGCTGGGGACATCAGGCTGGGTGCCACCAGGCTGATCTTCCTCAAGAACCCAGCCTGAGATCAACCACCAGCAGATGGCCCGACCCCTCAGGAATGACATCTCCATGCTGGAGACCACCCGGAATCGTACCAGGACCTCTCAGAAAAGCTCGGGATCGGTCCCTCTGCTTTCGTGGCTCAGCCACCAGCGCCGGGTTTGGTTCCTTCCTCAAAGTAAAGGAGAAAGGCATTCCCAGGGGAGCCAGGAGGAAGCGGATCCCAGCAGATCCCTACCCTTCGATGTCGTCCTCGTCCGTCTCGTTGGCCTTGTGCGGGGTCTTGATGTTGTCCCCTTTTCCCACCACGGCGATGTCACACTTGAGGTAGCCCTTGAGGCCGGCCGTCAGGTCCTCGGGGTCGGACAGGATGGCCCATTTGTGGTAGAACTGGTGCTCTGCAACCCAGAGGACAACAGAGGCCTTCGTCACATGGCCGGACACCGCCAAGGCCACCGGGATGCGGCCTTCCGCGCAGCGGGACCCGCCCTGTGAGTGAGGAATCCCGAGGAACCGCTGGAAAATCCATTGGGAAAGGGTGGCTGGGCATTGAAGGTGGAGAAACAACGGGATGAGAACATGGGAATTGGGTTGGTAGGGAATTCTCAAAGGACGCAGCCTTCCGTGGAGCAGGACCCGCCCTGCGAGTGAGGAATCCCGAGAAATGCCTGGAAAATCCATCGGGAAAGGGTGGCTGGGCGCTGAGAGCAGAGAAACAACGGGATGAGAACGTGGGAATTGGGCTTGTAGGGAATTCTCAAAGGACGCGGAGCGGGACCTGCCCTGAGAGTGAGGGATCCCAAGGAACCAGGGGTTCCAGGGGAAAATCCATTGGGAAAGGTCGTATGGGTGTTGAAGGCAGAAAAACAACAGGATGAGAGTGCGGGAATTGGGTTTGTAGAGAATTCTCAAAGGACGCGGCCTTCCGCAGAGCGGGACCTGCCCTGTGATTGAGGGATCCTGAGAAACCCCTGGAAAATCCATTGGGGAAGGGCAGCTGGGCATTGAAGGTGGAGAAACGATGGGATGAGAATGCAGGAATTTGGTTTGTAGGGAATTCTCAAAGGACGCGGCCTTCTATGGAGTGGGACCCACCCTGTGAGTGAGGGATCCCAAGAAACCCCTGGAAAATCCGTTGGGAAAGGGCGGATGGGTGTTGAAGGCAGAGAAACAATGGGATGAGAACATGGGAATTGGGTTTGTAGGGAATTCTCAAAGGACGTGGCATTCTGCAGAGCAGGACCCACCCTGTGAGTGAGGGATCCCGAGAAACCCCTGGAAAATCCATTGGGAAAGGGCAGCTGGGTGTTGAAGGCGGAGAAACAAGGAAAGGAGAATGCGGGAATTGGGTTTGTAGGGAATTCTCAAAGGACGTGGCCTTCCATGGAGTGGGACCTGCCCCTGTGAGTGAGGGATCCCAAGGAACCCCTGAAAAATCCATTGGGAAAGGGCAGCTGGGCATTGAAGGTGGAGAAACAACGGGATGAGAATGCAGGAATTTGGTTTGTAGGGAATTCTCAAAGGACGCGGAGCGGGACGCGCCCTGTGAGTGAGGGATCCCGAGAAACCCCTGGAAAATCCGTTGGGAAAGGGCAGATGGACGTTGAAGGCGGAGAAACAATGGGATGAGAGTGCAGGAATTAGGTTTGTAGGGAATTCTCAAAGGACACGGAGCGGGACCTGCCCCTGTGAGTGAGGGATCCCGAGAAACCCCTGGAAAATCCGTTGGGAAAGGGCAGAGGGGTGTTGAAGGCGGAGAAACAATGGGATGAGAACATGGGAATTGGGTTTGTAGGGAATTCTCAAAGGACGTGGCATTCTGCAGAGCAGGACCCACCCTGTGAGTGAGGGATCCCAAGAAACCCCTGGAAAATCCGTTGGGAAAGGGCGGATGGGCGTTGAAGGCGGAGAAACAATGGGATGAGAATGCGGGAATTTGGTTGGTAGGGAATTCTCAAAGGACACAGAGCAGGACCTGCCCTGTGAGTGAGGGATCCTGAGAAACCCCTGGAAAATTTGTTAGGAAAGGGTGGCTGGGTGTTGAGAGCGGAGAAACAACGGGATGAGAGTGCAGGAATTGGTTTTGAAGGGAATTCTCAAAGGACGTGGAGCGGGACCCGCCCTGTGAGTGAGGAATCCTGAGGAACCGCTGGAAAATCCATTGGGAAAGGGTGGCTGGGCATTGAAGGTGGAGAAACAATGGGATGAGAATGCAGGAATTGGGTTGGAAGGGAATTCTCAAAGGACGCGGAGCAGGACCCACCCTGTGAGTGAGGGATCCTGAGAAACCCCTGGAAAATCCGTTGGGAAAGGGTGGCTGGGCATTGAAGGTGGAGAAACAACGGGATGAGAACGTGGGAATTGGGTTTGTAGGGAATTCCCAAAGCCTGACAGAAGGCTCACGTGTGCGTCTGCGTGCAGACCTTGAGATAGGGAATGCTGACTTGGGAATGCTGACTCGGGAATGCCAACTTTGGAACGCCACGGGATAGGACAGACGTTGCTGAGGGAGAAATGGAACTGGGAACTGCGGATGTGGCACCTGGGGACGTGGGACACCTCGGCGGTGGCCTTGGCGGGGCTGGGGATGGTTGGATTTGAGGATCAGCAGTTCTAATTGACCTCTCCCTCTTTTCCAGACATCCCATTCCCAGCTGGGATGAAAGGCAGGGCAGGATCCAGGCCTGGACCTTCCTGTCTGGAATGCTGATGTCCTGCCTGGGAATTTCACCTCGGGCAGGGATGGGATGGACATCAGCACATCCAGGAGGGATCGTGGTGACACCTGGGAGAGCTGGAGAAGAGCTGGATCCAGGGAGACTCCGGATCCCTTTCCTGGTCTAAAAGGGCTCCAGGAGAGCTGGAGAAGAGCTGGATCCAGGGAGACTCCGGATCCCTTTCCTGGTCTAAAAGGGCTCCAGAAGAGCTGGAGAAGAGCTGGATCCAGGGAGACTGCGGATCCCTTTCCTGGTCTAAAAGGGCTCCAGGAGAGCTGGAGAAGAGCTGGATCCAGGGAGACTCCGGATCCCCTTCCAGGGCCTAAAGGAGCTCCAGGAGAGCTGGAGAAGAGCTGGATCCAGGGAGACTCCAGATCCCCTTCCTGGTCTAAAAGGGCTCCAGGAGAGCTGGAGAAGAGCTGGATCCAGGGAGACTCCGGATCCCTTTCCTGGTCTAAAAGGGCTCCAGGAGAGCTGGAGAAGAGCTGGATCCAGGGAGACTCCGGATCCCTTTCCTGGTCTAAAAGGGCTCCAGAAGAGCTGGAGAAGAGCTGGATCCAGGGAGACTGTGGATCCCTTTCCTGGTCTAAAAGGGCTCAAGGAGAGCTGGAGAAGAGCTGGATCCAGGGAGACTCCGGATCCCCTTCCAGGGCCTAAAAGGGCTCAAGGAGAGCTGGAGAAGAGCTGGATCCAGGGAGACTCCGGATCCCCTTCCAGGGCCTAAAAGGGCTCCAGGAGAGCTGGAGAAGAGCTGGATCCAGGGAGACTCCGGATCCCTTTCCTGGGCCTAAAGGACCTCCAGGAGAGCTGGAGAAGAGCTGGATCCAGGGAGACTCCAGATCCCTTTCCTGGTCTAAAACGGCTCCAGAAGAGCTGGAGAAGAGCTGGATCCAGGGAGACTCCAGATCCCCTTCCTGGTCTAAAAGGGCTCCAGGAGAGCTGGAGAAGAGCTGGATCCAGGGAGACTCTGGATCCCTTTCCTGGTCTAAAAGGGCTCCAGGAGAGCTGGAGAAGAGCTGGATCCAAGGAGACTCCGGATCCCTTTCCAGGGCCTAAAAGGGCTCCAGGAGAGCTGGAGAAGAACTGGATCCAGGGAGACTCCAGATCCCCTTCCAGGGCCTAAAAGGGCTCCAGGAGAGCTGGAGAAGAGCTGGATCCAGGGAGACTCCGGATCCCCTTCCAGGGCCTAAAGGAGCTCCAGGAGAGCTGGAGAAGAGCTGGATCCAGGGAGACTCCGGATCCCTTTCCTGGCCTAAAAGGGCTCCAGGAGAGCTGGAGAAGAGCTGGATCCAGGGAGACTCCAGATCCCTTTCCTGAGCCTAAAGGGGCTCCAGGAGAGCTGGAGAGGGACCGAGGACAAGGCCTGGAGGGCCAGGAGCCAGGGAATAGCTTCCCACTGGGAAAAAGGAGCTTGGGGTGGGATCTTGGGAAGGAATTCCTGGCTGGGAGGGTGGGGAAGGGCTGGGCTGGAATTCCCAGAAAAGCTGTGGCTGCCCCTGGATCCCTGGGAGCGTCCAAGGCCAGGTTGGACACTGGGGCTTGGAGCACCCTGGGATACTGGGAAGTGCTCCAACCCACGGCCGGGGTGGAATTAAATTATCCCTAAATTCCCATCACACCCAAACCGCCCTGGGATTCCGGGAGTCCAGGATGGAATCCGGAGGTGCCAGGTGCTCTTCCCTGACCTAGGAGCGAGTCCAGGTGAGCTGTTCATATCCTGGACACTTACACTAAACTGGGAAAGCATTTTCCAAGGAAGCCAGCCCCCGCCTGACTCATTTTCCAGGAATTTTGCCCCCTCGGAGCAGGCGCGGAAGGCCGGGAGTGGTGTACGAGCGACGTTTCACGCACCAGGTTGTGTGTAAACAGTCCCGACATCCATCTTGAAGGATCCCACCAGCGTCCCGCTCCGCAGGAGGTTTTTGGAGTGGATCACCTGGAAATCAAGAGGGGAAAACCACGATATTAAAATAAAATTTAAAAAAAAGCTCGGGAATTTTTGGGAGCCGGGAAGTCATTCCAATGTTCCTGGTGGGAAAGGAGCCGGGGAGTTTTCCTTGGTCTGGGGAGGGTTCTGAGGGTGCCAGCTCCTGATTGGTAGGATTTCCAGGAAGTTTATGTTTGGAATGAGCAAAAAAAACCCTCCAAAATGCGAAGAAATTAATCTTTGGAGCGAGATCCCTTTTCCAGCCGCTGCAGCAGCAAACACTGGGATGTTTAACTGAGGGAAAGAGCCTTTGGAATTTTGAGGAAAAATTGGGAGAAATCACACAGCCAGTCAGCGCACAGGGACGGATATGGATGATCCTAATTAATGTGCCCTAATTGGGCAGGGAATCTGGAAATTGTGTTTATTCCCTTCCTGGTTTTGCCTGGGCTGGAATCTCGACTTTGCTCCCGGCATTCCCAGTCCCGGATTTCCACAGCTCTGATGCCCCTGGAATTTCCCTGGCAGGCTCAGGAGGGAATTTCTCCTCCACAAAAAATAAATCCCAAGGTTTGGTTCCACGCGGCTGTGGAACACCAGAGACCACCCACGAAGGGGAACGCAGGGAATTTCAGGAGCCGGGAATGGAGGCCGGAAGAGAAAAACAGACTGGGGGTCTGGAGAAGAGAATTCCTGTCGGGAATCTCACATCCGAGGACCTCAGATCCATCCCAGAAATGGGGTGTTGGCTTCCAAATCCACCCAAAAAAAGGATGAGGAGCGTCGGGATCACTTACGGAGAGCTTGATGATCTTGTCGAACATGACATCGGGGGGGACGTGGAAATCGAAGACGAAATACTGGAAGGGAAATAGGGATTGTGAGGAATGGGATCCATCGGGATTGAGAATCCCCCGGGAGAAGCTGAGGCTGCCTGCGGGAGCTCCTGGAGCCCATGGGCCGGCAGGGACGGATCCATGGAATCCCAACGCTGAGCCTGGAATCACCACGGATACCACTGATCCCTGCCACTGATCCAACTGAAATCCAGATTTCCTGGAAAGCCTGGGAATCACTGGATGAAACCTGGAATCACCATGGATACCACTGATCCAGCTGAAGCCAACCGAATCCTAGATTTCCCAGAAAACCTGGGAATCACAGGATAAAACCTGGAATCACCATGGATACCACCAATCCCCTCTCCCACTGATCCAACCAAAGCCCAGATTTCCTGGAAAATCTGGGAATCACTGGATAAAACCTGGAATTACCATGGATACCACTCATCCCCCCCCCAACCCCCTGAGCCAACTGAAGTCAGCCAAAGCCCAGATTTCCTGGAAAACCTGGGAATCACTGGATAAAACCTGGAATCACCATGGATACCACTGATGCCACCCACATTGAGCCAACCGAAGCCCAGATTTCCTGGAAAAACCTGGGAATCATTGGATAAAACCTGGAATCACCAGGGATACCACTGATCCCCTCTCCCACTGAGCCAACTGAAGCCTAGATTTCCAGAAAAAACTGGGAATCATTGGATAAAACCTGGAATCACCAGGGATACCACTGATCCCTGCCACTGAGCCAACTGAAGCCCAGATTTCCAGAAAAACCTGGGAATCACTGGATAAAACCTGGAATCACCATGGATACCACTGATCCCTGCCACTGAGCCAACTGAAGCCCAGATTTCCTGGAAAAACCTGGGAATCACTGGATAAAAAAACTCCAGAGGCCAAAGGTTTTTGTTTCTCCCCTGCTGTTTGTGACTTTTCCTTATTCCCATGGGATTATAACCCAAAAAAAAAAACCCCAAAAACCCCACAGATAAGAAAGAAATCCCCAGATCCTGGGAAAACGGAACATTCCTTAGGGATTGGAGCGGCGCCGGATCCGGACCCACCTCGTTGTAGTAGGGACAATTTGTGGATTCCTTCATGGAAGTGAATTTCTTCTCCTCGCCAACTTCCACGCAAACCACCGGATCCATGTTCAGCCCCACCAGCTGCCGGGCCTCGATGATGGTGACGCTCACCTGGAAGAGAGGAATTCCCGGAATTCCCAGAATTCCGTACCCACACCAGGAGTGGCTCCGGGATGCTTTGACCCATTCCCGATGCCTCTGTTGTGGTTTTGGGGTTTTTTTTCCCTTTTTTTCCCTGCAGGGTCTGGAATTAAACATGCGGGATTTGGCGTTCCGGATGTTTGTTAATTTTCTTTATCTTTATCCCGGTCTCGGAATCCGTGAGTTCTAAGGAATTTCTGGATAACAAACTAAACGTGGAGACTTCCTATCTCTCTCTCTCTCTCCAAGGTTTTTTAAGGATAAAAATGCCCAATTATGGAATGACACCTAAATTATTTTTACCTTTAAGCCAATCACCAACCGCCCCTGGCCTGAAATGCGGAATTTTTTCCCTACCCGATTACGAAATCCCACCCAAATCCGTGGAGAAATCCATGGAAAAGAAGGTGAAAAAAGAAGGACTCAGCCTCCCTACCCGATTACAAAATCCCACCCAAATCCGTGGAGAAATCCATGGAAAAGAAGGTGAAAAAGAAGGACTCAGCCTCCCTACCCGATTACAAAATCCCACCCAAATCCATGGAGAAATCCATGGAAAAGAAGGTGAAAAAAGAAGGACTCAGCCTCCCTACCCGATTACAAAATCCCACCCAAATCCATGGAGAAATCCATGGAAAAGAAGGTGAAAAAAGAAGGACTCAGCCTCCCTACCCGATTACGAAATCCCACCCAAATCCATGGAGAAATCCATGGAAAAGAAGGTGAAAAAATAAGGAGTTATCCCAAAATCCTCCATCTTGCTTTATATCCATTATTATATCCTAAAACCTTAAATGCTAAATTTTCCACCCTGTGACGTCACACGCTCCCATCCCAACTCCGCACCCACGATCCCGGCGCCGTCACTCCATTTTGGGAGCGTTTCCAACGGCCTCAGGCCCGACGCAGCGTTTTCCTGGGGGAGCACAGAAAATCCCGGAATTCTCAGCGCTCCTGGGGGTTCCAGCAGAGCGGAATTCCCGGTGGGAATTGCAGTGGGGTCCGCCGGGACGCAGAGGAGAAGGGGCGGAAGGGATGCGGGAGATCCCAGGAATTCCGGGCACTTCGCGCGACGCGGGGAAAATCCAACGGATTTAACGGAGCCGTGGGATCGGGGAGACCGATCCCACCGGAGGACGCGTTGGGATCGTGGAATGATTGGAGTTGGGAGGGACCTTGACGCTCATCCCATTCCCAGGGGCAGGGACAACGTTCTGCCATCCCAGGCTGCTCCAGGGAGAAATTCCATGGGGACAACCTCAAAGAGGGCTTAATTTGGGCTTAATTAATTTGGATTTAATTTGGGCTTAATTAGTTTTGGTTTAATTTGGGCTTAATTCGTTTTGGTTTAATTTGGGCTTAATTTGTTTTGGTTTAATTTGGGCTTAATTAATTTGGGCTTGATTTGGATTTAACTTGGGCTTAATTTCGGCCTAATTTTGGCTTAATTTGGTCTTAACTTGGTCTTAATTTCAGCTTAATTTTGGCTTAATTGATCTTGGCTTAATTTGGGTTTAATTAATTTGGTCTTAACTTGGTCTTAATTTGGGTTTAATTTCATCTTAATTTTGGCTTAACCTGGGCTTAATTTCGGCTTAATTTCATCTTAATTTCCTCTTAATATGGGCTTAATTTGGGTTTAATTTGGGCTTAATTTGGGCGTAATTTGGGCTTAATTAATTTGGGCTTGATTTGGATTTAACTTGGGCTTAATTTCGGCCTAATTTTGGCTTAATTTGGTCTTAACTTGGTCTTAATTTCAGCTTAATTTTGGCTTAACCTGGGCTTAATTTCGGCTTAATTTCGTCTTAATTTTGGCTTAACCTGGGCTTAATTTCGTCTTAATTTCATCTTAATTTCCTCTTAACGTGGGCTTAATTTGGGTTTAATTTGGGCTTAATTTGGGCGTAATTTGGGTTTAATTAATTTGGGCTTGATTTGGATTTAACTTGGGCTTAATTTCGGCCTAATTTTTGCTTAATTTGGTCTTAACTTGGTCTTAATTTCAGCTTAATTTTGGCTTAATTGATTTTGGCTTAATTCGGGTTTAATTAATTTGGTCTTAACTTGGTCTTAATTTGGGTTTAATTTCATCTTAATTTTGGCTTAACCTGGGCTTAATTTCGGCTTAATTTCATCTTAATTTCCTCTTAACGTGGGCTTAATTTGGGCTTAATTTGGGCGTAATTTGGGTTTAATTAATTTGGGCTTGATTTGGATTTAACTTGGGCTTAATTTCGGCCTAATTTTGGCTTAATTTGGTCTTAACTTGGTCTTAATTTCAGCTTAATTTTGGCTTAATTGATTTTGGCTTAATTTGGGTTTAATTAATTTGGTCTTAACTTGGGTTTCATTTCATCTTAATTTTGGCTTAACCTGGGCTTAATTTTGGTTTAATTTCATCTTAATTTCCTCTTAACGTGGGCTTAATTTGGGTTTAATTTGGGCTTAAATTTGGCTTAATTTGGGCTTAATTTCGAATAAATTTTGACTTAACTTGGGCTTAATTAATATGGTTTTAATTAATATGGGCTTAATTTTAGTTTAATTAATTTGGGCTCAACTTTGTCTTAATTTTGACTTAATTTCATCTTAACTTGGGTTTAACTTGGGCTCTCTGTGTTTCACGTGCTGCACAACAAACCCCGTCAGTCACTTAATGCCGAGTTTACAGCTCCATCAGTGAAATTCCAGCCCTTGGGACGTCCTGGTTCCAGGATCCAGAGATCCGAGACCCACTGGGACCCCTGCGCACGGCGTCGCCGGGCCGGTGTCACCCACCTGGTAATCCATGGGTCTCCCGGCGCTCGGCTCCATCCTGATGTCGGGCTTGGACCTTGGGAGAGGTGGGAGAAACCCTCGGTCAAGCCGCGGATGTAATTCGTGGAATCGCAGAATGGGAAGGCGCCTTAAAAATCATCCAGAGCCTGGCACCCACCATAATCTCAAACTGTTCCAAACCTCATCCAGCCTGGGCTGGGACACTTCCAGGGATGGATCAGCCACGGCTTCTTTGGGAATTCCGTCCCTCCCAGGGGATAATTCCCAATTCTGCCCCGATATCCGGCCCATCCCAGCTTTCCCTGTGTCCTGTCCCTCCAGGTCTTTGTGCCAAGTCCCCTCTCGCTACCAGAGCAGCGTCACCCTCAACGTTCCTTCAGCCCCGGGAGCTGGGAGGCTCCAGGGAATTCTGATGGATCGCTGATGGAGGGGAGATATTAAAAAGAAAGGGAAAAAAAAATTCCACAGGTTTTTTTTAATAGGTAAAAGTACATTATATAAAAAATATGTTCTTAATATGTAAAAAACATATTAGGATGTGTTTTAAAATATATTTAAAGTATATCATATACATTAATAAATATATTAATTATATTATTTTATTATATTGTTTTATTATATTATTTTTATTTTATATATTTATATATATTACATTTTATTATATTATATACATTATATATGATATCATACATTATTATATTGTATTATTAATGATATATTTTATAAATATCTATAATATATTTTTAATATATAAAATATATTAAGATGTATTTTAAATATATTTAAAATACACTATACATGTTAACATATATATTAATTATATTATTTTATGGTATTATTTTCCTATTTTATACATATTTTATATTATTTATTATATTATATTATATTATTATTCATTATATATTTTATAAAATATATTATATATTTAAAAAATAAAAAATATTTTAAGGTCTATTTTAAATATATTTAAAATATATTATCTATTGTCTTTTAATATCTATATATAATTACACACAATCCATATTAGATTAAAATATGTATTAAACATACAAAATATATCTTATGATTTAAAATATATTTTTCTAATTAGATTAATAAATATATAAAAATATATATTAAAATGAAATATATTTTTATATTTAGAAGTAGAAATGTATATTATTATATATATTTATATATTAACACGCAAATATATATTTAACTGTTATATATATACATATATGTATATATATTATATATGTATATATAAATATACACAAATATTTTTTAAATCTATAAATATATACCAAAAACACACTTTTAAATCTATTAAAAATACATAAAACAGCCCACTGGCTCCTTGGGACAACGCTTCCCAACATTCCCTGTGTCAGCGCCCCTCCAATTCCCAACATTCCCTGCATCAGCATCCCTCCAATTCCCAACATTCCCCGTGTCACCATCCCTCCAATTCCCAACATTCCCTGTGTCACCATCCCTCCAATTCCCAACATTCCCAGTGTCAGGCCTCCCTCCAATTCCCAACATTCCCCGTGTCAGCGTCCCTCCAATTCCCAACATTCCCTGTCTCAGGCCTCCCTCCAATTCCCAACATTCCCAGTGTCAGCATCCCTCCAATTCCCAACATTCCCTGTCTCAGGCCTCCCTCCAATTCCCAACATTCCCAGTGTCAGCATCCCTCCAATTCCCAACATTCCCTGTGTCAGGCCTCCCTCCAATTCCCAACATTCCCTGTGTCAGGCCTCCCTCCAATTCCCAACATTCCCTGTCTCAGGCCTCCCTCCAATTCCCAACATTCCCTGTGTCAGCATCCCTCCAATTCCCAACATTCCCTGTGTCAGGCCTCCCTCCAATTCCCAACATTCCCCGTGTCAGGCGTCCCTCCAATTCCCAACATTCCCTGTGTCAGCGTCCCTCCAATTCCCGACATTCCCTTTGTCAGGCCTCCCTCCAATTCCCAACATTCCCAGTGTCAGCGTCCCTCCAATTCCCAACATTCCCTGTGTCAGGCTTTCCCTCCAATTCCCAACATTCCCTGTGTCATGCCTCCCTCCAATTCCCAACATTCCCTGTGTCAGCGTCCCTCCAATTCCCAATATTCCCTGTGTCAGGCCTCCCTCCAATTCCCAACATTCCCTGTGTCATGCCTCCCTCCAATTCCCAACATTCCCTTTGTCAGCGTCCCTCCAATTCCCAACATTCCCTGCATCAGGCCTCTCTCCAATTCCCAACATTCCCCGTGTCAGGCCTCCCTCCAATTCCCAACATTCCCTGTGTCAGCGTCCCTCCAATTCCCAACATTCCCCATGTCAGCGTCCCTCCAATTCCCAACATTCCCTGCATCAGGCCTCTCTCCAATTCCCAACATTCCCCGTGTCACCATCCCTCCAATTCCCAACATTCCCTGTGTCAGCATCCCTCCAATTCCCAACATTCCCTGCGTCAGGCCTCTCTCCAATTCCCAACATTCCCTGTGTCAGCGTCCCTCCAATTCCCAACATTCCCTGTGTCAGGCTTTCCCTCCAATTCCCAACATTCCCTGTGTCAGCATCCCTCCAATTCCCAACATTCCCTGTGTCAGGCCTCCCTCCAATTCCCAACATTCCCTGTGTCAGCATCCCTCCAATTCCCAACATTCCCTGTGTCAGGCCTCCCTCCAATTCCCAACATTCCCTGTGTCAGCGTCCCTCCAATTCCCAACATTCCCAGTGTCACCATCCCTCCAATTCCCAACATTCCCTGTCTCAGGCCTCCCTCCAATTCCCAACATTCCCGGTGTCAGACCTCCCTCCAATTCCCAACATTCCCTGTCTCAGTCCTCCCTCCAATTCCCAACATTCCCTGTGTCACCATCCCTCCAATTCCCAACATTCCCTGTGTCAGGCTTTCCCTCCAATTCCCAACATTCCCGGTGTCAGGAGTCCCTCCAATTCCCAACATTCCCTGTGTCAGCGTCCCTCCAATTCCCAACATTCCCAGTGTCACCATCCCTCCAATTCCCAACATTCCCTGTGTCAGCGTCCCTCCAATTCCCAACATTCCCGGTGTCAGGCCTCTCTCCAATTCCCGACATTCCCCGTGTCAGCGTCCCTCCAATTCCCAACATTCCCTGCGTCAGGCCTCTCTCCAATTCCCAACATTCCCCGTGTCAGCGTTCCTCCAATCCCCAACATTCCCTGTGTCAGGCCTCCCTCCAATTCCCAACATTCCCCGTGTCAGGCCTCCCTCCAATTCCCAACATTCCCTGTGTCAGCGTCCCTCCAATTCCCAACATTCCCGGTGTCAGGCCTCTCTCCAATTCCCAACATTCCCAGTGTCAGGCCTCCCTCCAATTCCCGACATTCCCAGTGTCAGGCCTCCCTCCAATTCCCAACATTCCCAGTGTCACCATCCCTCCAATTCCCAACATTCCCTGTATCAGGCCTCTCTCCAATTCCCAACATTCCCAGTGTCAGGCCTCCCTCCAATTCCCAACATTCCCTGCTTCAGGCCTCCCTCCAATTCCCAACATTCCCTGTGTCAGGAGTCCCCCATTTTTTCGGGACATCTCTCCTCAGCTCCCGCCGCCACGATCCCAATCCCGGATCTCACCTTTTGTTGGAGACGTTGGTGGTGACGGCGGTGACGGAGGCCAGGGACACGGCGTCCGGCTCCAGGCCCGCTCCGTATCTCCTGCCCTTTCCATCCAGGTCTTCCGTTTCCAAAACAGCCGGATCGTCTGCGGGAAGGCGACAAAGGAACGGCTCCGGTTTTCGTTTCCAACCGTGAATAATTAAAGGCGGAGGGGAAAGGGAAATCCGATCCATCCCCTCGGATCGGCCGGGAGCACAAAAACAATGGGAGCCGGGACAACCTGCTCAGAAAAAGGGGATATCAAAGGGACGTCGTGGAATTCCATCCGGGCGAGATCCCTGTGGAGGGTTTTGGGAAGGGGGAATAAGGGATAACGACAACACCCTGAATTTCGGGAAGAGCTGGAGACCTGGGGAGGCTGCGAAGACAACCCATTCCCTGTTTTTTGAAGAGAGAGGTGAAAAAAAAACCCAGGAAAAATCGGTCATTCCCAAGAGGAAAAACTGCTGCAGGAGTCCAGATCCCACTGGAACATCCCCGTGCCTGGTTTTTCTGTTGGAAAATTTTGCTGGAATGTTCCGTTTCTGAGGGAAAAGGGAGTCCTTGGCTAGGCCAGGATGTTAAGACTGAGCCGGAATCACAGGAGCTGGGAATTGCTTCCTCTGGATCTGGGATCTTCAGCATGGGACGGTCACGGAGCTGCTGGAGTCGCTCCAGAGGAGACCATGGAGCTGCTCCTGGAGTTGGAGCCAGGCTGGGAGAGCTGGGAATGTCCAGCTGGAGAAGAGAGGGATCCAGGGAGAGCTCAGAGCCCTTTTCCAGAGCCTGAAGAGGCTCCAGGAGAGCTGGGATTTGGGAAAAGGGTGGAGGAACAGGATCGGCAGGATTGGGGTGGGATCTTGGGAAGGAATTCCTGGCTGGCAGGGTGGACAGGGGCCGGGCTGGAATTCCCAGGGGAGCTGTGGCTGCTCCATCCCTGGAAGCGTCAAAGGCCAGGTTGGTCCTGATCTAAGGAGGAGTCTGGATAGGTGGGAAGCACCCATGGAATATTGGGAATGCCAGCTTGGCCAGCGGGTGCAGGACATCCATCCCATCCCATCCCATCCCATCCCATCCCATCCCATCCCATCCCATCCCATCCCATCCCATCCCATCCCATCTCCAGTGGCCAAGGGTTGGAATCGCCATCCCAAGCCCAGGGAAAGTGTGGGAATGCTGGAGGTTCCTGGGAAAGGTGGGATCGGGAACCTCCCGGCCCACACCACACAGTGAGCATTCCATGACGATTCCATGACCATTCCATGAATCCCGCCTGTGGAGACACCTCCATAGAGCCAACTGCTTTGTTCCTGCCTTTGCATCCCGGATGTTTTCCCGTGGTCCTGCCGGAAGCTTCAACCACGAGGAGAACACCCAGGCTCTGGGAAGAGCGCCCAGGTTTCCACGCCAGCATCCCAGGCAAAATTCCCGTTCCCTATCCTCAAAAACCTGGCTGGAAAACGGGGGAAGTCCTCCCAGAACTGCCATCCAAGCCGTAAACGCGCATTCACGCTTTTCTCTGTGGCGGGAAAGCCGATCCTCGGGTCTGAGTGGAAACGGATTTCCAACCGCTGCCTTCTCCCACTTTTCCAGAGGTATCCAATTCCAGCCCCACCTCGGCGCAGAGCCCCGGGAGCTCCATGGATCCGCCGCCATTCCATGACCGTACCTTGTTTCCGATGCTCATCCTTGGACGGGCGCGTCTTCCCAAGCTTCATGGCGGAAAAAACTCCTTTCCCAGCTCTGGATGGAGAGAAGGAGAAGGAGAATTCCCATTATTTCCCATATTTTAGTGGGTTTTTTTTAAGGAAGCGGGAGGCAGGAACAGGAGGGGATTTTTTTTATTTTTTTTTTTTCCCAGAAGGAAAAGAGGAAACGTCAGCTGGAAAACAGGGAATATTCCAGAGGTGGAGTCAGGACAGCAGTGGAATTCACAGCCCTGGAATGTTGGATCCTGGTGGGTTTTTTTGGGAATGCCTCAGCTTGGGATAACTCTGGCTCCCCATGAGCAGAGTTCCTGCTGGGAGTCGCGGTTGTGTTCCCACTCCTCATCTCTCCCAAACAGTTCATGGAATTTCTTTCCAAGGTGCCGGAAAATGAAATAACTGAAAATGAAACACCCTAAGAATTCAGACAATTCCAAATTTTGGAATTTTCCTGAATTTCGGGATTTTCCCAAATTTCAGAATTTTCCCAGAGTTCATGGAATTTCTTTCCAAGACACTGGAAGATAGAGCGACTGAAAACAAAACACCCCAAAATTTAGACAACCCCAAATTTTGGAATTTTCCCAGATTTTTGGAATTTTCCCAGAGTTCAGAGAATCTCTTTCCAAGACACCAGAGAATTAAACTACTAAAAATGAAAGACCCCAAAATTCAGACACCCAAATGTTGGAATTTTCCTGACTTTTGGAATTTTCCCAAAGTTCAGGGAATTTCTTTCCAAGACACCAGAAAATGAAACTACCAAAAACAAAACACCCCAATATTCAGACAACCCCAAATTTTGGAATTTTCCCAAATTTTGGAATTTTCCCAGAGTTCATGGAATTTCTTTCCAAGACACCGGAAGATGAAACTACTAAAACCTAAACACCCTAAAATTCAGACACTCCCCCAAAATTCAGACACTCAAATGTTGGAATTTTCCTGAATTTTGGAATTTTCCCGTATTTTGGAATTTTCCCGAAGTTCACGGAATTTCTTTCCAAGACACTGGAAGATGGAGCAACTGAAAATGAAACACCCCAAAATTCAGATTCCCAAAATTCAGACAACCCCAAATGTTGGAGTTTTCCCGAATTTTGGAATTTTCCCAGAGTTCACGGAATTTCTTTTCAAGACACTGGAAGATGGAGCCACTGAAAAATGAAACACCCCAAAATTCAGATTCCCAAAAATCCAGATTCCCAAAAACTTCCCCCGCCCGTGAAAGGGGAAAGTTCCCGGTTGGAGAATTCCCAGCACCAGAAGTGTAGGAACCTTTGCAGGTTTGCTGGAGATTCTCCTGGAAGTAACGAGGGACCTCAGCTCCAGCCAGGATCACACAGGAGCTCACCTGGACCAGGAGCTCACCTGCAGGTCCAGCCAGGACCTCACCTCCGAACTGGACTTGACCTCCAAGATGATCCTCACATCCAGCCAGGACTTTTCCTCACATCCAACCCAAAACTGATCTCCAGCATGGACCTCACCTCCGGCCAGGACCTCACCTCCAACCTGGACTTTTCCCCATCTCCAATCATATCTAATCTCCAGCCCAGACCTCACATCCAACCAGGATTTCACCTCCAACCTGGACAAAAAGTCACCTCCAACCTGGACTTTTCCTCATCTCCAACCAAATCTGATCTCCAGCCAGGACCTCAACTCCAACCAGGACCTCACCTCCAGCCAGGACCTCAATACTAACCTGGACTTTTCCTCATCTCCAGCCCAAAACTGATCTCCAGCCAGGACCTTACCTCCAGCCAGGATCTCACCTCCAACCAGGTGGTTTTATCACCTCCTGCTTGGACCTCACCTCCAAAATGAACATTTTTAGCTGGGACCTCACCTCTGGCCTGGACCTCAACTCCAGCCAGGACCTCACATCCAACCTGGACTTTTCCTCATCTCCAATCAAATCTAATCTCCAACCCGGACCTCACATCCAACCAGGACCTCACATCCAGCCAGGATCTCACCTCCAGCCAGGACTTTTCCTCATCTCCAACCAAATCTAATCTCCAGCCAGGACTTCACCTCCAGCCAGGACCTCAACTCCATCCAGGACCTCACCTCCAACCTGGACAAAAAGCCACCTCCAACCTGGACTTTTCCTCATGTCCAACCAAATCTGATCTCCAGCCCAGACCTCACATCCAACCAGGACCTCACATTCAACCACGACCTCAACTCCAGCCTGGACCTTTCCTCATCTCCAACCAAATCTGATCTCCAGCCCAGATGTCACACCCAACCAGGACCTTTCCTAATCTCCACCCAAATCTGATCTCCAACCAGGACCTCACCTCTGGCCAGGACTTTTCCTCATCTCCCACCAAATCTGATCTCCAGCCAGGACTTCACCTCCAGCCAGGACCTCAACTCCAACCTGGACTTTTCCTCATCTCCACCCAAATCTGATCTCCAACCAGGACCTCACCTCTGGCCAGGATTTTCCCCATCTCCAATCAAATCTAATCTCCAGCCCAGACCTCACCTCCAACCAGGACCTCAACTCCAACCAGGACAAAAAGTCAACTCCAACCGGGACTTTTCCTCATCTCCCACCAAATCTGATCTCCAGCCAGGACCTCACATCCAACCAGGACCTCGCCTGCATCCGGCAGCCAGGCCAAGGGATCCAGAGGATCCTGAGCTCCTGGATCCTGCAGGAGTTGGACACGCTGCCCACAAGGAAACGACGCACGGAGAACCTGTGAGGATTCCCCAGTCCTACCTCCGGATGGGGATAAAGGGTCAAGTTTTGCCCTTGGGGGGGAAAAAAATCCAAAAAACCCTTGGAATTGCAGCCAGCCTGGTGCATCCCGGTTGGAAATAACCACCAGAAGTCGGCAGGCCTCGGAGAGAGCCAGAGCGAGCGGGAAGGAAATTAAGGAGAATGGGAAAATGACGGATCTGAGGGAAGGGAATCCAGTTGGGATGAGATCCAGGAGCTGTTTAAACCTGGGACTAAAGCAAGACTCCGGCCTCTGGGAGCCATGATTTATTCCCAGGATTCTCCGTGATGGAGGAGAAAAGGTGAGGATGAGGATTCTCCATCTGTATTCCCACCAGGAAACACCCAGGGGTTGGGGATCCTTTGGTTTATTATTATTGGTTCAACGGGGAAATGTTGGAATCACGGCTCTGGAATTCTGCTCCCAGCTTTCTGCTGTGGAGATCCCTTCCAGCCACACCTCCCGCTCCGGTTGGATCGCATTCCTTTCTTTTCCAGGGAATTGTTAAAAAAGGAGAGGGGGGAAAAAAATCCCTCAGGTCCCTGAGCTGCCGTTTGCTGGCGGATGCTCGGGGATAAAATCCCGGGAATCTCTGAGGTTCCATGGGAAGGAAAACCGAAGTGAGGAGCAGCTGGCGATGGACTCTGCCGGGAAAATCCAGTCAGGGTCCTCTCCCAGCTGCCAAATCCATGGAAACCAAGGACGCTTTGGATCCCTCAGATGTTCCTGTCAGGAAAATGAGGTTTTGGGCCGTGTGGGAATAAAAAAATACTGGGATTAAGCAGCTGATCCAAGGAATGTGGGGTAGGACCCATCCCAGCATCGCCATCCCAACCCGGCCGCTTCCCGAGGGATCCGTGTGGGAGCCGGGATCACCCCCGGAGCACCTCCGGGAGTGGGGACACAGGGAAAGGAATCGGGATCGGCAGCTCCTGGAGACGGGGAAAAACCTCTGGAATATCCAGGGGATGAGGTGGATCAGAGGGAAAAGTCCAGAGGGCTCCGGATCCAGAGCTCCAGGTGCCGCGTCCGTGCCCATCCCGGCTCCTCGGAGCCGATTCCCAGCACTGGGAATGGCGCCTTGGGAAGGGGAATGGGCAGGGAAGGACGGAGTTTGGAGGGTGCTGGGGGAAGGGGGGAAAAAAAGAAAGGAGAAAGTGGGAAAGAAGGGGAAAAAAGGGAGAAAAGTGGGAAAGAAGGGAGAAAAACTGTGGGAAAGAAGGTGGGAAAGAAGGTGGGAAAGAAGGTGGGGAAAAAAGGTGGGAAAGAAGGGAGAAAAAAAGGAGGAAAAAGGGAGGAAAAAGGGAGGAAAAAGGGAGGAAAAAGGGAGGAAAAAGGGAGGGAAAAGGGAGGAAAAAGGGAGGGAAAAGGGAGGGAAAAGGGAGGGAAAAGGGAGGGAAAAGGGAGGGAAAAGGGAGGGAAAAGGGAGGGAAAAGGGAGGGAAAAGGGAGGGAAAAGGGAGGGAAAAGGGAGGGAAAAGGGAGGGAAAAGGGAGGGAAAAGGGAGGGAAAAGGGAGGGAAAAGGGAGGGAAAAGGGAGGGAAAAAAGGGAGGAAAAAAAAAGGGAGGAAAAAAAGGGAGAAAAAAAAGGGAGAAAAAAGGGAGGAAAAAAAGGGAGGAAAAAAAGGGAGAAAAAAAAGGAGGAAAAAAAAGGGAGGGAAAAAAAGGGAGGAAAAAAAGGGAGGAAAAAAAAGGGAGAAAAAAAAGGGAGGAAAAAAAGGAGGAAAAAAAGGAGGAAAAAAAAGGGAGGGAAAAAAAAGGGAGGGAAAAAAAAGGGAGGAAAAAAAAGGGAGAAAAAAAGGGAGAAAAAAAGGGAGAAAAAAAGGGAGGGGAAAAAAAGGGAGAAAAAAAAGGGAGAAAAAAAAGGGAGAAAAAAAAAGGAGGAAAAAAAAGGGAGGAAAAAAGGGAGGAAAAAAAAAGGGAGGAAAAAAAAAGGGAGGAAAAAAAAAGGGAGGAAAAAAAAGGGGAGGAAAAAAAGGGAGAAAAAAGGGAGGAAAAAGGGAGGAAAAAAAGGGAGGAAAAAAAGGGAGGAAAAAAAGGGAGGAAAAAAAGGGAGGAAAAAAAAAGGGAGAAAAAAAAAGGGAGGAAAAAAAAAGGGAGAAAAAAAAAGGGAGGAAAAAAAAAGGGAGGAAAAAAAAGGGGAGGAAAAAAAGGGAGGAAAAAAAGGGAGGAAAAAAAGGGAGAAAAAAAAGATTAAAAAAGGAAAAAAAAAAAGGAAGAAAAAAGGGAGAAAAAAGGGAGAAAAATAAGGGGGGAAGGGGAAAAAAATATTAAAAGGGAAAAGGGAAAATAAAGAAAAT
Organism: Delichon dasypus; assembly: GCA_037837765.1. Taxonomy (NCBI): domain Eukaryota; kingdom Metazoa; phylum Chordata; class Aves; order Passeriformes; family Hirundinidae; genus Delichon; species Delichon dasypus. The sequence goes on from JBBAXF010000003.1 coordinate 1,749,485, forward strand.
TGGGGAAAGCAGCAAAAAAAGAGAAAAGGGGGAAAAAAGAAAAGATGGGAAAGGGAAAAGGCAAAAAAAAGTAAAATGGGAAAAGATAAAAGGAAAATTTTAAAAAATGGGGGAAAAATAGGGAAGAAAATAAATGGGGGGAAACTCTGAAGGAAAAACAGGGAGGGAAAAATGGAGGGGGAAAAATGGGAAAGGGGGAATGAGGGGGGAAATAAAGAAAAAGGAGGAAAAACACAGGAAAAATTAGGGAAAACCTATGAGGAATCAGCAGGGGAAAAAAAAAAAATAGAAGGAAAATAAAATAAGGAAGAGTGGGAAAACCTGAGGGAAGAACGGGGGGGAAGTAAGGGGAAAGAAAAGGAGAAAAAAAAAAAAAAAAAAGGAAAAATATCCAGAAAAAAAATCGGGAAAAAACCCCAGGAGGAAAAAATGGGGGAAAAAAAAATAGAGGAAAGAAAAGCCACGGGGGAAAAAAAACTGTTGGGATAATAAAACGAGGAAGATAAAGCAGGGGAAAAAAAAATCCAAACTAACAGGGAACCGCACTGGGAAAAAAAAAATAAATTAAAAAGAGGGAAAAGGAAAAAAAAAAAAAAAACAACCAAAAAACAAACAAACAAAAGAAAACAGGAAAAATGGAGGAAAAAAGGAATAAGAGGAAAAAAGGGACAAAGAAATAAATTCTGAATCAGTGGATATTGGTGGATTTTGGCGGATTTTGGTGGGTGCTTGGAAGAAGGGAAGGAGCAGGATGAGGACGGAAACGGAGCCATCCCAAATATTCCGGATCGGCTTCCCAACGGCTCATCCCGATCCCCCAACCCCTTCCCGATCCCAAACACCTCCCTCCTTTCCCATCCCGGCTTCTACCTTCGCCCGGCCCCGCAGGAGAAGGTTCCGGAAGAGCCGAGGCGGGAATGGTGGAGCCTCTACTTTGGGACATCCATCCCAGCGGCGGGAATTACGGAGCAGGGACGGGCGATCCCACCTCCGCGGGATCTTCCCGATCCCTCCGCCGCGCTCCCGACGGCGCCGGTCGGGAAGCCGACACCGTCTCCATATGAATATTCCATGAGGATCCGCGGAACCTGAGAGCCCTCCCAGGGGCCAACACCCGCCCTTCTCCCATTTTCCCGGAGAAACCAGGCTCCGGAGGAGCCGCTCCGTCACGTCCTGCTTGGAAAGTTTGGGGTGGAGGATGGAAGATCCCAAGTCGGGAAGAGCTTCCCGACAAAGTTTAAATCCATATTGGGCACCGGAGGCTCCTCCCAGCCTCTGGAAGTGCTCTTCCCATGGATTTTCTGTGGTGTAATGTGGGATTCCACAAACCGGATTTTCTGGGGATTGAGCGTGGGTCATCTGCGGTTCCACAAACCCTCTTGGCTTTTTCCTTTGGGATTTCTCCCGTGGAGATCTCCAGAATCCCTGTGGATTCCGGAGCCGTGGCGGGGAGTCGGGAGCAGCCTCTCTCCCCCTGGCCCAGCTTCCAGCTAAATATTCCATTACTGGTGAATTATCCCTGGATGAAAGGACACTTCGAACCTTTTTACTGCGAGCAGCGTTCCCGCGGCTCGCTTCCCGGCAGGGATTCCACCCGTCGGGAATTCTTCCCACCGCCGTGTTCATCCCGCACCCTTGGGAAGATCCCGGCCTTCGATCCCTTTGTGCCTCTTCCCAGAGGAAGAACCGGAGCTGGGAGATCTCTTTCCGTTTTTTTCCTGACCCTGCCCTCTCCTCGAGGATGTTTTCCTCCTTCTCCGCCTCCTGCTTTATCCCGTTTTTTGGGAGGATCCATCCACGCGAAGTGCCGTGAATTGATCCTTAAAGGAATAGGAGCCAGGAGAAAACCCCTCGGATTGGGAAGCCCCCGGGGCTGATTCCAGGATCATTCCCTGGAGCTGAGTTTAAATTTGAGCTGAGCTGCTCCAGCAGAGCCAAAGGATCTGGCTTTTGGGAGAACAGCCCGGGCTGGTATCCATGAAAACAGCTGGGAATAAAAGGAAGGAGCTGAAGAAACCCGGCAGACTAATGAGAGCACGGGATCACGGAATCATGGAATTCCCGAGCGGGAAGGGATCCGCCGGGATCATCGATCCAACTCCTGCCCAGGACGCCCCAGCATTCCCACCCTGTCCCTGTCCAAGCGCTCCCAGAGCTCTGGTGACCTCGGGAATGTCACCATTCCCTGGGGAGTGTTCCCAGTGCCCAACCGGCTCCGGGGGAAAAACCTTTTCCTGATATCCAAAGAAAAACTGGATCTAAATCCCGTTTGCACCCAGACTTCTCCTATCCATGTCCAGGCTGGGAAACTCCCTCCATCCAATCCGTATGGATCCAGGCTTCCCTCAAGACCTCTCAGTTCCCTTCAGGCTCCAAAGATTTTCCGGGATAAATATTCCTTGGGTTTTGGGTTTTTTTGATAAATTTTCCCTGCAGGCTCCAAAACCTGAGGCCACACATCACAGAGAGCCAAGATTTTCCAGGGTGGACAGGATTTAGAGGAATAGAGAGCACAGCAGCTGGATCATCTGGGAAAAGTGGGAATGAGGAGGAGGAGGAAGAGCAAACCAACCGGATCAGCTGGGAAAAGTGGGAATGAGGAGGAGGAGGAGCAGGGAGAGCAAACCAGCCGGATCATCTGGGAAAAGTGGGAATGAAAACCAACTGGATCAGCTGGGAAAAGTGGGAATGAGGAGGAGGAGGAAGAGCAAACCAACCGGATCAGGTGGGAAAAGTGGGAATGAGAAGCAGGGAGAGCAAATCAGCCGGATCAGCTGGGAAAAGTGGGATCAAAAACCAACTGGATCAGCTGGGAAAAGTGGGAATGAGAAGCAGGGAGAGCCAACCAGCCGGATCAGCTGGGAAAAGCGGGAATGAGAAGCAGGGAGAGCAAACCAGCCGGATCAGCTGGGAAAAGTGGGATCAAAAACCAACTGGATCAGCTGGGAAAAGTGGGAAGGAGGAGGAGGAGGAGGAGGAGGAGGAGGAGGAGGAGGAGGAGGAGGAGGAGGAGGAAGAGCAGGGAAAGCAAACCAACTGGATCAACTGGGAAAATTGGGAATGAGGAGGAGGGAGAGCAAACCAGCCAGATCATCTGGGAAAAGTGGGAATGAGGAGGAGCAGGGAGAGCAAACCAACTGGATCAGCTGGGAAAAGTGGGAATGAAAACCAACCAGATCATCTGGGAAAAGTGGGATCAAAAACCAACCGGATCAGTTGGGAAAAGTGGGAATGAAAACCAACTGGATCAGCTGGGAAAAGTGGGAATGAGGAGGAGGAAGAGCAGGGAAAACAAACCAACTGGATCAGCTGGGAAAAGTGGGAATGAAAACCAACCGGATCAGTTGGGAAAAGTGAGAATGAAGAGGAGGAGGAGCAGGGAGTGCAAACCAAATGGACCATCTGGGAAAAGTGGGAATGAAAACCAACTGGATCAGCTGGGAAAAGTGGGAATGAGGAGGAGCAGGGAGATCAAACCTACTTGTGCTCCTTGGTCTTCTCCTTGCCTTTGCTGGAGCCGGGGTTGCGGAATATCGGGGAAATAAAAGGCAAACAAATTTCAGTGCACGGAGGAATCAGGGAACCATGGAATTCTCTGGGTGGGAAGGGACCTTTGGGATCCCTAATCCCATCCAAGGACATCTTCCAGTATCCCAGGGTGCTCCAAACCCCATCCAGCCTGGCCCTGGACTCTTCCAGGGATCCAGGGGCAGCCACAGCTGCTCTGGGAATTCCATCCCAGCCCCTCCCCAACCTCACAGGGAAAAATTCCTTCCCAAGATCCCGTCCAAAATTCCTCTCTCTCAGCTTAAAACTGGAAAAAAAAGGTGGAAAAAAGGCAGGAAACATTCCTGCGTGGCTGAAGATCCCCCAGCTCCCAGCACTGCAGCTGGAAGCGAGGGACATTTCCCTGGATCCCGCTCCTCTCCGTTTTTCCTCCCTGGATCTGCCTCCCACTTTCCCTCTCTGTTTTCCACCCTGATCCTGCTTCCCTGTTTTCCTCTTGGATCCTGCTCCTCTGCGTTTTCCCTTCCTGTTTTCCTCCCTGGATCTGCTTCCCTGTTTTCCTCCCTGTTTTCCACCCTGGTCCTGCTTCCCTCTTTTCTCCTCCCTGTTTTCCTCCCCGTTTTCCTCCCCAGGTCCTTCTTCCCTGTTTTCCTCTCAGATCCTGCTCCTCTCTGGTTTTCCTCCCTGGATCTGCCTCCCTCTTTTCCTCTCTGGATCTGCCTCCCTCTTTTCCTCCTTGTTTTCCACCCTGGTCCTGCTTCCCTCTTTTCTCCTCCCTGTTTTCCTCCTCTTCTTCCTTCCTGGTCCTACTCAGAGGAGTAGGACCCTCTTTTCTCTTCCCTGTTTTCCTGCCTGGTCCTGATCCCTCTTTTCTTCTCCCTGTTTTCTCTTCCCTGTTTTCCTCCCTGGGTCCTTCTTCCCTGTTTTCCTCCTCTTTTTCCTCCCTGGTTCTGTTCCCTGTTTTCCTCTTGGATCCTGCTCCTCTGTTTTTCCTACCTGGAGCTGTCTCCCTCTTTTCCTCCCTGTTCTCCACCCTAGTCCTGCTCCCCTCTTTTCTCCTCCCTGTTTTCCTCCTCTTTTTCCTTCCTGGTCCTGTTCCCTGTTTTCCTCTCAGATCCTGCTCCTCTCTGTTTTTCCTCCCTGAAGCTGCCTCCCTCTTTTCCTCTGTTTTCCACCCCGGTCCTGCTCCCGTCTTTTCCCTGTTTTCCTGGTGGGTCCTGCTTCCCTCTTTTCTCCTCCCTGTTTTCCTCCCTGGGTCCTTCTTCCCTGTTTTCCTCCTCTTTTTCCTCCCTGGTTCTGTTCCCTGTTTTCCTCTTGGATCCTGCTCCTCTGCGTTTTCCCTTCCTGTTTTCCTCCCTGGATCTGCTTCCCTCTTTTCCTCCCTGTTTTCCACCCTGGTCCTGCTTCCCTCTTTTCTCCTCCCTCTTTTCTCCCTGTTTTCCTCCCCTGGTCCTGTTCCCTGTTTTCCTCTCGGATCCTGCTCCTCTCCATTTTTCCTCTCTGTTTTTCCTCCCTGGAGCTGTCTCCCTCTTTTCCTCCCTGTTTTCCACCCTGGTCCTGCTTCCCTCTTTTCTCTTCCCTGTTTTCCTGCCTGGTCCTGGTCCCTCTTTTCTTCTCCCTGTTTTCTCCTCCCTGTTTTCCTCCCTGGGTCCTTCTTCCCTATTTTCCTCCTCTTTTTCCTCCCTGGTTCTGTTCCCTGTTTTCCTCTCAGATCCTGCTCCTCTCTGTTTTTCCTCCCTGGATCTGCCTCCCTCTTTTCCTCTCTGTTTTCCACCCTAGTCCTGCTTCCCTCTTTTCTCCTCCCTGTTTTCCTCCTCTTTTTCCTTCCTGGTCCTACTCAGAGGTCCTGCTTCCCTCTTTTCTCTTCCCTGTTTTCCTGCCTGGTCCTGATCCCTCTTTTCTCCTCCCTGTTTTCTTCCCTGGGTCCTTCTTCCCTGTTTTCCTCCTCTTTTTCCTCCCTGGTTCTGTTCCCTGTTTTCCTCTTGGATCCTGCTCCTCTGTTTTTCCTACCTGGAGCTGTCTCCCTCTTTTCCTCCCTGTTCTCCACCCTAGTCCTGCTCCCCTCTTTTCTCCTCCCTGTTTTCCTCCTCTTTTTCCTTCCTGGTCCTGTTCCCTGTTTTCCTCTCAGATCCTGCTCCTCTCTGTTTTTCCTCCCTGGAGCTGCCTCCCTCTTTTCCTCTGTTTTCCACCCCGGTCCTGCTCCCGTCTTTTCCCTGTTTTCCTGGTGGGTCCTGCTTCCCTCTTTTCTCCTCCCTGTTTTCCTCCCTGGGTCCTTCTTCCCTGTTTTCCTCCTCTTTTTCCTCCCTGGTTCTGTTCCCTGTTTTCCTCTTGGATCCTGCTCCTCTGCGTTTTCCCTTCCTGTTTTCCTCCCTGGATCTGCTTCCCTCTTTTCCTCCCTGTTTTCCACCCTGGTCCTGCTTCCCTCTTTTCTCCTCCCTCTTTTCTCCCTGTTTTCCTCCCCTGGTCCTGTTCCCTGTTTTCCTCTCGGATCCTGCTCCTCTGCATTTTTCCTCTCTGTTTTTCCTCCCTGGAGCTGTCTCCCTCTTTTCCTCCCTGTTTTCCACCCTGTTCCTGCTTCCCTCTTTTCTCTTCCCTGTTTTCCTCCCTGGTCCTGATCCCTCTTTTCTCCTCCCTGTTTTCCTCCCTGGGTCCTTCTTCCCTATTTTCCTCCCCTTTTTCCTCCCTGGTCCTGTTCCCTGTTTTCCTCTCGGATCCTGCTCCTCTCCGGTTTTCCTCCCTATTTTCTTCCCTGGATCTTCCTCCCTCTTTTCCTCTCTGTTTTCCACCCTGGTCCTTCTTCCTTCTTTTCTCTTCCCTGTTTTCCTCCCTATTTTCCGCCCTGTTCCTGCTTCCCTCTTTTCTCCTCCCTGTTTTCCTCCGTTTTCCACCCTGTTCCTTCTTCCCTCTTTTCCTCCCTGTTTTCCTCCCCATTTTCCGCCCTGTTCCTGCTTATCTCTTTTCTCTTCCCTGTTTTCCACCCTGGTCCTGCTTCCCTGCTTTTTTCCCTGTTTTCCTCCCTGTTTCCCTCCCCTTCTCCCCCTCCCGTTAATTGCTCCCATTGTCCTGCAGCAATTAGGGAGGAAAAAGCAATTAAGCAGCTCGGGGAAAGTAATTAAGGCGGCTGGAAAAGTAATTAAGCAGCTCCTCGTGAAGGGCTGGGGATGAGGGACAGGGGACTGATTCCAGAGCCTGAAATTCCAGCTCCTCGTGCCCGAGCTGCCGGAAAACCATCCAGGAAAAAATGAAATCAAACAGCCGAGTGCTGCTGGATGGGTTTTTGGGAGAATTCCAAAGGAGCTCAGGCATAAAATGGGACACGGGTGGGAAACTGGGAAGAGCAGCCCGGGGAGAGGGATCAGCCTGCTCTGATCCAAGAATTCCTGATTTTTTTTCCCTGTCCTGATTCCTGCTGTGGGAGCAGGGTGGGAGAAATTATTTCCCTTTGCCAGCTGAGCTCCTCCTGGGAGCACCAAACTCCGGCTCGGCGTTGGAAAAGCTGCCAGGAGTGGAATTAAATTATCTCAGGCCTCTTCCTGGAGATCAGGGATCTGGTCCAAGTCCTCCTGGATGCCCTGGAGATAGATCAGCCGGGATTCAAGGCAGGATCCCGGTGGGATCCCATCCCTCTTTTCTCACTGGGTGGGATCCTTCCCTTCCTTCCAGCCCGGCTGGAATTCTCCGTCTCTTCCTGATCCAAACTGCCCTGAGCAGACAGAGGGGCTGGAATGTTTCCTGGAGTCAGGATGTGATCCATCCTGGGCTGGGCGGAGGGGCTGGAATGTTTCCTGGAGTCAGGATGCGATCCATCCTGGGCTGGGCGGAGGGGCTGGAATGTTTCCTGGAGTCAGGATGTGATCCATCCTGGGCTGGGCGGAGGGGCTGGAATGTTTCCTGGAGTCAGGATGCGATCCATCCTGGGCTGGGCGGAGGGGCTGGAATGTTTCCTGGAGTCAGGATGTGATCCATCCGGGGCTGGAATTTCCCATCCCCGGTATCCATCCCTGGGTGGGAAGAGGGTCTGGAATTTCACACCCCTGGGTGGGCAGAGGGGCTGGAATTTCCCATCCCTGGGATCCATCCCTGGGTGGGAAGAGGGTCGGGAATTTCACATCCCTGGGATACATCCCTGGCTGGGAAGAGGGTCGGGAATGTCCTGTCCCTGGGTGGGAAGAGGGTCGGGAATTTCCCATCCTTGAGGATCAATCCCTGGGTGGGAAGAGGGTCGGGAATTTCACATCCCTGGGATACAGGGTTGGGAATGATCCATCCCTGGGTGGGCAGAGGATCAGGAATGATCCATCCCTGAGGATCCATCCCTGGGTGAGAGGAGGGTCTGGAATGTCCTATCCCTGAGGAACAATCCAAGGTGGGAAGAAAGGCTAGGATATCCCATCCCTGGTCTGGGCAGAGGGTCTGGAATGTCCCATCCCTGGGTGGGAAGAGGGTCGGGAATGATTTATCCCTGAGGATCCATCCCTGTGTGGGCAGAAGGTCGGGAATGTCCCATCCCTGAGATCCATCACTGAGTGAGAGGAGGGTCTGGAATGTCGTATCCCTGAGCGTCAATCCCTGGGTGGGAAGAAGGGCTGGGAATGTCCCATCCCTGGGTGGGAAGAGGGTCTGGAATTTCACACCCCTGGGTGGGCAGAGGGGCTGGAATTTCCCATCCCTGGGATCCATCCCTGGGTGGTCAGAGGATCAGGAATGATCCATCCCTGGGGATAAATCCCTGGGTGAGAGGAGGGTCTGGAATGTCCTATTCCTGAGGATCCATCCCTGCATGGGAAGAGGGTCTGGGATGTCCCATCCCTGGGTGGGCTGAAGGTCGGGAATGTCCCGTCCCTGGGTGGGAAGAGGGTCTGGAATTTCCCATCCCTGACAGGGAAGAAGGGCTGGGAATGTCCCATCCCTGGATGGGCAGAGGATCAGGAATGATCCATCCCTGAGGATCAATCCCTGGGTGGGAGGAGGATCTGGAATTTCCCATCCCTGAGGATCCATCCCTGGGTGGGAAGAGGGTCGGGAATGTCCCATCCCTGGGATCCATCCCTGGGAGAGGGGCCAGGGAAGTGCAGATCCTGCATCCTTTCCCTCTTCCTGGAGGGACGGGTGGCCTGGATGAGGGATGCCGGAACACAGCACATTCCAAGCGCGTCCCTCCTTTTCCTGTCTTTCCCTCCTCCTACTCCAAGTGTTCCCTGGATCTTTTTCCTCTCCTGATTCCTGCATCCCCTGATTCCCGGCACTGGGATCAGGGTGTCCAGGTGAGTGACCTCAGGCGCTTCCCAAGGGATCCGGGATCCTTTTCCAAGAGCCTGGTTGGAGCAGCCAATGCCAAATTCCTCTTTTCCCTGGGCCATTCCAAAGGTGACCACGGCCAGGTGGAGAATTCCCATTTTATCCCTCAAACAGCTCGGTTTGGAGCACTTCCCTCGGGAAAATCCCTCACGGTCCCGCCCTGCTGCTGTTCCCGGGGGATTCTGCTGCCAGGGTCTGGAGCCTGGAGCCGGAGGGTGACCCTGGGAATCAAGGATCAGGGAATCGGGATACCTGAACGGCAACGCCAGGTGTTTTCTCTCTTTCCCTTTGGCCTTGGATCTGCAATCCGGAGGAGCAATTCCATGAGTTGTTGATCGGGGGATGGATTCTCAGCCACCTTCTCCTCCCCGAGCTCGTCCACGTGCACGGAGAAATCCAACAAAGCCAATCCGGGAGCATTCCAGAGGGAGAGCTCCCTGTGCCAGGGCTTCCCAAGGATCCCGGGGAAATGGGAAGAGAGGTGGGACAGCACTGGGAGGGAGGGATGGATGGATGGATGGATGGATGGATGGATGGATGGATGGATGGATGGATGGATCCCTGGATCCATGGATGGATGGATAGAATGGGTGAGAGGGAATGCGTGGATTGGATGGATGCATGAATGGATGGATCCCTGGATCCATGGATGGATGGATAGAATGGGTGAGAGGGAATGGGTGGATGGGTGGATTGGATGGATGGATGGATGGATGGATCCCTGGATCCATGGATGGATGGATAGAATGGGTGAGAGGGAATGGGTGGATGGGTGGATTGGATGGATGGATCCCTGGATCCATGGATGGATGGATAGAATGGGTGAGAGGGAATGGGTGGATGGGTGGATTGGATGGATGGATCCCTGGATCCATGGATGGATGGATAGAATGGGTGAGAGGGAATGGGTGGAGAGAGGGATGAATGGATAGATGGAATGGGTGGACAGATGGGATGGAAGGAGGGATGGATGGATGCATGGATGGAATGGATGGAATGGGTGGGAGGGAGGGAATGGGTGTTGGATGGAGGGATGCATGAATGGATGAATCCCTGGATCTATGGATGGATGGATAGAATGGGTGAGAGGGAATGGGTGGATAGAGGGATGGATGGATGGGTAGATGGAATGGGTGGATGGATGGATGGATCCATGGATAGATGGATAAAATGAGTGAGAGGGAATGGGTGGATAGAGGGATGGATGGATGGGTGGATGGGATGGAAGGAGGGATGGATAGATGGATAGATGGAATGGATGGATGGATGGATCCCTGGATCCATGGATGGATGGATAGAATGGATGAGAGGGAATCAGTGGAGAGAGGGATGGATGGATGGATGGATAGATGGATGGATAGATGGAATGCGTAGATGGATGGATGGATGGGTGGATGTATGAATCCATGGAGGGATGGATAGATGGATGGATGGATGGAGGGATGAATGGAGGATGAATGGATGGATCCATGGATAGAATGGGTGAGAGGGAATGGGTGGAGAGGGATGGATGGATGGATGGATGGATGAATGTGCATGGATGGACGGATGGAATGGGTTTATGGATGGGATGGAAGGAGGGATGGACAGATGGATGGATGGATCCATGGATGGATCCATGGATGGATGGAGGGATGGATGCAGGGGTGGATAGATGGATGGATGGAGGGATGGGATGGATGAATCCATGGATCCATGGATGGAGGGATGATGTATGGAGAGATGGAAGAATGGATGGAATAGGTGGATGTATGGAGGGATGGATGGGGAGATGGATGGGATGGGTGGATGGATGGGATGGAAGGAGGGATGGACAGATGGAAGGACGGATGGATGTATGGAGGGATGGATGGAGAGATGGATGGAATGAGTGGATGGATGGGATGGACAGATGGATGGATGGAGGAATGGATTGAAGGAAGGATCCACGGATTGCTTGGAATACAAACAAGACTCCGGGAGCCCCTTCAGAATTCCCTGACTGGAAGGAGATTTATCCTTGCTGGGATTAGGAAGGACAGCGGGAATCCCAGGGGAGGGTGATCCCAGAAAAAGCCCTTTCCCCAGATCCAAACACCATGCAGGGACTGCTCCCATCCATGCACACACCATTCCCAAAGGGAAGCAGGGACACCACATCCCATACCTGGGATCCTCCGGATCTTCGCTGTCGGGAGGAGACGCAGCCAGGAGGAAGAGGAACGTGAGGAATTAACCAACATTCCCAGCCGGAAAAATCCCATGGGAGCAGGACAGCGGGAGGGGCTGATCCTCAAATCCCAGGAATGGTTTGGGAGGGAAGGGACCTTAAGGATCATCCCATTCCAATCCTGACACCTTCCTAGTGGAAGCTGCTCCAGCCTGGCCTTGGACACTCCCAGGGATCCAAGGCCAGCCACAGCTTCTCTGGGAATTCCAGCCCAGCTGGGAATTCCTTCCCAATATCCCGTCCATCCCTGCCCTCTGGCAGTGGGAAGCCATTCCCTGTCTCCTGCCTCCATAATTCCTGGTATCGCCAGGAATGCAGGATGTGGGTGCCTGGGATGGGCTGGAATGGGAGCAATCCCCAAAAATCTGGGATTTCATCCCCCAAAATCTGGGATCCCTCCCCAAAAATCCGGGATCACTCCCACCGGGATATTTTGGTACCTTGCCACTGCCTTGTATCCATCGTGAAACTTAATCCTGGATCAGGTGCCGGAGGGGAAAGAGAGAAAACAGAAATCCCAATCAAATCCCAATGTCAGAATTCCCGAGGGAGCCGGCACATCCCTTCCCAGGAGGATGGGGCTGTGTCCAAGCTCCGGGTGCTCCAGGGAGGGAATTCCAGCTGTGCATCCAGCCCAGAGCGTCCTGACCCCGCAATTCCCAGGAAAAAACACGTCTGGAGGCCAGATCCACACTTCTGGGATGGGGAACGGGATCTGTCTCCTGCAATTCCAGCATTATCCATTGCTCCTGCTCCATCTGGGAGATCTCTTCCACCAGGCTGGGGTGGAATTTACATTCCCAGAATCCAGGAAAAATCTCCAGGTTCTGGAAGCTCTACCCCGGGAATCACAGCCTGCTCTGTTGGTTTAAACTTTTTCCCGATTTTTCAGGATCCTCAGGATGTTTGGTTTTGGTTTTTTTCCCCCGGGAATTTGCGATTAACGTAATTTAATTATATTTAATGGAAGAGCCGGGGAAAAAAGATGGAAAACCTTCACTGGCACTTCCTTTCCCAGGATGGAAAAGATCCCAAACTTCCCGGCGGTGGCACCGTGACATCCCAAAGATCCGTGCCTGAACGCCACAGGGAATTCGGGAATTTTGGACCCTTCTTACCTATCGGGACAGGGATGAATCACCCACTATCCCGAAATTCCAGCTATTCCCAGCACCCATCCATGTCCCCAAGTGCCACATGGGAATGGGAGTGGGAATGGGGAATGGGAGTGGGAATGGGAATGGGAATGGGGAATGGGAATGGGGAATGGGAGTGGGGAATGGGAGTGGGAACGGGAATGGGAATGGGGAATGGGAGTGGGAATGGGGAAAGGGAATGGGAGTGGGAATGGGGATGAGGAGTGGGAATGGGAATGGGGAATGGGAATGGGGAATGGGAGTGGGAATGGGAATGGGGAATGGGAGTGGGAATGGGAGTGGGAATGGGAATGGGGATGAGGAGTGGGAATGGGAATGGGGAATGGGGAATGGGAGTGGGAATGGGAATGGGAGTGGGAATGGGGAATGGGAATGGGAGTGGGAATGGGAATGGGGAATGGGGAAAGGGAATGGGGAATGGGAGTGGGGAATGGGAATGGGGAATGGGAATGGGAGTGGGAGTGGGAATGGGAATGGGAATGGGGATGGGGAATGGGAATGGGGATGGGGATGGGGATGAGGAGTGGGAATGGGAATGGGGAATGGGGAAAGGGAATGGGAGTGGGAATGGGAATGGGAACGACCTGGGCAGCCATTTTCATCCCAAGTTTCTCCCACGCCTGGCACAGATCCCGACTTTGGAGCAAGGTGCCAGAGGGATAATTAGTGACAGGCAGTCGGACAAGGCTCGGATCCGCCGGGACACGGAAGAAAAGCTTCCATCAATAATTCATCGGGAGCGGATTCCTTTCGGCTCCGAGCTCCATGAATATTTCAAGGATAGCCCCTATCGGGTAGCGCTTCCCGGGATCTCGGTTTCCAGCAGGTCGGGAGCTGGGCTCGGCCGGGTTTTTTGGCAATTCCTGGATTGCCTCTGGAAGTTCCCATTCCCCTCCTGAGTTTTCCTGGGAATCTGAGGGCGAGCCTGTGCCGGTGACTAAACCGTGGAATTGTAAAATCGCGGAATGGATTGCATGGGAAAGGGGTTTTAAAGCTCATCCCATTCCATGGGACATCTCCCACTATCCCAGGTTCTCCAGCCTGGCCTCGGACGCTTCCAGGGATCCAGGGGCGTCCACAGCTCCTCTGGGAATTCCATCCCAGCCACCACCCCACCCTTCCAGGGAAAAATTCCTTCCCGATATCGAATTTTTCCCCTTCTTTTCCGTTTTCCTCATCCTTGGAACACATGTCCAGATATTTGAAGGATCCTGTCCTGATTCCAAGGTCCTCCCATATCCTGGGATTTTTTTATTTTTTTTAAATCCAGGTTGGAATTTTTTCAGCTCTTTATTTCCCCGTTCTGGATCCTTTCCTGTGATATTTCTTTTTTTTTTTTTTTTTTTTCACCCCCATGGATGTATTTGGTTAAAATTCCCAATGGATCGAGGAGCCGAAGCCATTCCAGGTAGCTGGAACGTGGGAAGGTTCCGCCTCCCATTCCCGGCTCCTTCACCCCCAGATTCTGTGTGGGATGAGCAGATTCCAGACTCGGGATGCCCAGGGAAACACAAAAATTGGAAAAAAAGATCGGAGTCTTGACTCGTTTTTCCTGGATTTAAGGAATTTTCTTTGGAAACTGGAGGTGGGTCAGCCCTGGAGAGGGGGGGGAATCTGCTGCGGGAATTTACCTGGAATGTTGATCTTCTTCCGCTTCGTCTCCAAGGCTTGGGAATTTACAGGGGAGAGAGGAAAAAATTCCGGTTGTGATGTGAGGGTGAAGGGCTCTTCCATCGTTTTATAAACCAGGAAAAACTTGGGAACACTCCGGCACAGCAAAGCTTTCCATGCACGGCTGGAATCCCAGGATCCTGTTGTGTCCACAGGATCCCAGCTTTGTCCCGGACTGGATTTGGGGGGTGGGATATTTGGCCAAAATTCCACCTTTTCCAAGTGGTTCCCTCCCGCCTGGCCTCCTTTTCCCACTCCTTCCTTTCCTTTGGGGCGGATTTGCTCAAATCCCAAAGGAAAAGTGGGAATGGGCGGATGCTGAACCCTGTGCTGGGATTCCTGGAAGGAGGAAAGAGGAATTCCCAGCCCTTGGAAAGCCCTGCCGTCATCCCAGTGACGGGAAGCTCTTTCCCAAAATCCTCGGAAAGATGCGGGATTGATCCGTGGGGAGGCGTTTCCCTGTTCACACGGAAATTCCCCAAATTCTGGGGAATTCCCAAGCAGAGGTGTCCGGGTGGATCTGCGGACCACCGGAGGGTCACACATTCCCAGAGAAATCCTGGGAAAGAGGGAATGACGGGGGAAAATTCCCTGTGCCGGACCAAAGGATCAGCCTGGATCCAGCAGCTGCCGAGGAAAAGACGGATCTGCCTCCCCAGGAATTGGCAGCTCCACAGCACAATTCCCAAAATCCCTGATGTGGATCCCCTGCTCCATGGGAATGGGACAAGGCTGTCCTGGATATTCCGGAGAGGGATCTCCCCCTGCTTCCAGAGCTGCCAAAATCCGGGATCTCCAGGCTTCACCCTCTCCGGGATGTCTGTGCCCGAATCCCAGGGGATTTTTCCGGGCGGAAAAGGGGGTCCAAGCTGGAAATGGGGTGGGAGAAAAGCAGGACAGGGAAGGGAATGCCTGGGATCGTGGGATTGGGCATTGGAAAAGACGGAAATTAAAGCAGTGTCCAGGAAGAGATTTTTGGAAAAGGGATGGAAAACGCCAGGAAAATGGGGAAAAGGATTTAAACTGCAAAAGGCTGGAATTCTATGGGATTTTGGGAAGGAATTCCCGGCTGGGAGGGGCTGGGATGGAATTCCCAGGGAAGCTGTGGCTGCCCCGGGATTGCTGGGAGCATCCCAGGCCAGGTCGGATGTGGCTTGGAATAACGTGGGACAGTGGGAAGTGTCGGGATTGGAGAGGGATGGGCTTTAAGGTTCCCTTTCCCACCCAGAACATTCCATGGATTCACAATTCCCGGTCTCCGGGGATGTGGACTGGCCTGGCCCAGGATCCCTGGGGCTGCTCCTGAGACATTCCAGGACTTCCCTGCCTCGTTCATCCCACTTTTCCTTCTGTATCCCACTCCCCCTTTCCCTTCCCATCGAATTCCCACCGAATTTCCTGCCTGGAATGTGGATCTGGAAACACTGACATTCCCATTTTTATTCCTCCCATCCAATTTTTTTTTTTCCCCCCCCCCAGATCTGGGATGGGTAAAGTGATGGAGAAGGGAAGGTTTTCCAAAGGACCTGGATGTTTTTGTTCCCAAAGGAATTTCAGCCAAAGCCTTTCCTTGGATTCCAAAGGATGGTTCACATCCAAGCCCCTTTGGATCCTTCCCAAAACCTGGAATACGGAACCTCTCACCTTTCTTTTCCTTTATTCCCATTTTTTTTTTTTTATTATTCCTGGCAAATTCCAGCAGGAGTTTGCTACAGCCTGAGCCAGGCATTCCTTGGAGCAAAATCCTCCGGGAATTCCCAGTGAAAAACAGGGATAAAACGCCATTAACGCCCCCAGAGGTGCCGGGAGCTGGGAATTGTTTGGGATGAGGGATAAACCTCCCCCATCCCAGGGAGTTCCCTGCATTTCCGGTATTCCCTGCATCACCCCCTTCCTGCTGCTTGCATGGATGTCTCTATTCCCGTTATCCCTAAAAACCCTCACTTAAACTTCGGGAATCTCCCTCTCCCAAGTTTTATCTCCACGTCCTCCCTCATCCATGGGAAAGGGCTGGGGGAATTCCTGCCTCTCCCAGACAGGATTGATCCAGGGAATCCTGGGATGGATGATCCAGGCCCAGGTCTGGACTCCGCCCTGATATCCAACGGAATCCATGGCCCGGACAGGGAAAAGGTGGGGAGGGATGGGATGGGATGGGATGGGATGGGATGGGATGGGATGGGATGGGATGGGATGGGATCCATGGGATGGGATGGGATCCATGGGATGGGATGGGATGGGATGGGATGGGATCTATGGGATGGGGTGGGATGGGATGGGATGGGATCGATGGGATGGGATGGGATGGGATGGGATCTATGGGTTGGGATAATGGGATAATTGGATAATGGGATGGGATCCATGGGATCCATGAGATCCATGGGTTCCATGGGATGGGATGAGATGGGATAATGGGATAATGGGATCCATGGGATGGGATGGGGTGAGATAATGGGATAATGGGATCCATGGGATCCATGGGATGGGATCCATGGGATGGGATAATGGGATAATGGGATCCATGGGATCCATGGGATGGGGTGAGATAATGGGATAATGGGATCCATGGGATCCATGGGATGTGGTGAGATAATGGGATAATGGGATCCATGGGATCCATGGGATGGGATCCATGGGATGGGATAATGGGATCCATGGGATGGGATGGGGTGAGATATTGGGATAATGGGATCCATGGGATGGGATCCATGGGATGGGATGGGGTGAGATAATGGGATAATGGGATCCATGGGATGGGATATTTTCCGTTGGAAGGGATCTACAGGGATCGCCTGGCCCAACTCTTCCCACATCCAAGGCAGAGCCGGTGTCAAATCCCGTTATTTTGAGCCCCGCCGTGTCCTTCCCGCCATCCCTTATCCCACAGGAATTCAGGAGCTTTTCCCAAAACGCTCCTTCCCCTGGCTGAGCTCCTCTTGGGATGATCCCCGGGATTTCACCTGGAATTCCCTTTCTTTGGCTCCTTCCCAAACTCTTTTGTCGCTCCAAGAAAAAGCCACAGCAAACAAACTTCCATGCACACACAGGGAGCTCATTCCCACATTCCCAGGAATGGCCAATCCCAGGATCTGGGGACAGGACATGGAGATGGGAGGGAACCACAAAAATATTGGCTGTATCCCAAACTCCATCTGGGATCCCATTCCAGGGCTGCTTTCCTGGCTTTCCCATCACTCCTCCTCCCCACCAGCAGCCCAGGAACGGGAATTCCGGGACAATTCCAGTGGGAGATCCATCGGGAAAAGGCCAGGAGCAGCACAGCACTCCCTACCTCGTGTCCTGGGATCCCTGGCTCAGGGAATCCCCCTCTCCCAGGAGCTCATCCTCACTGTGGAAATACAGCTCGTCCTCTTCCATCCTGGCGGGAATACCGCAGGCGTCAGCCCTGTCCTTCCCGGGATTCCAAAATCGTTGGAATCGCCCAGTCCTTCGGCTTGGGAAAGCTCTCCAGGTCCTGCCGTTCCCAGCATTCCCCTGCTCCCTGGGGTCGCATCCACAGGGATTCGAAATCCCACCGGGAATGGGGGCTCCAGCCCTGCCCCGGGCAGCTGTGGCCTTTCCAGGAAGGAATTGTTCCCAAATTCCAACCCGGAGCCCTCAGCCAGGACACGGCTCTGCACATCCCAGGCTCGGCAAATGCCAGAATTCCCTAAAACGGGACAGCCACGGCAAATCTGGGAATTCCAGCCCAGCCAGGAATTCCTTCCCGAGATCCCACCCCAAGCTCCCCTTTCCCAGTGGGAAGCCATTCCCTGGCTCCTGCCCCTCCGTCCTTTTTCCCAAATCCCTCTCCGGCTCTCCTGGAGCCCCTTGAGGCTCAGGAAGAGGCTCCAAGCTCTCCCTGGATCCTTAATTTTCTGCTTCAATCCCACAGAGCTGCATCCCACAGGATGAAAAACTGGAAAACCCCATCCTGCAGCACCCTCGAATTCCCTGGAATCCTCAAATCCCAGACTGGTCCGGGTGGGAAGCCGCCGAAAATCCCATCCAGCCACGGACAAGGACGCTTCCCGCTATCCCAGGCTGCCCCAAACCCCATCCAACTTTTCCCTGGACACTCCCACGAGGGGCGGAGCATCCGTCGTGCATCCCGGAATTCCAGAGGCACAGGCTGGACTCTGATATCCCTTCCCAAATTCCCCCACTTTTCCAGCTGCGCCGTTCCCGGCTCCCTGCCCCAGCATCCGCCGGTTGGATCCATCGGCAACGTTCCCGCTCAGCGAGCCGGGAAACGAAGCCGCGCTTCCAATTTGCTCGAGAATTCCCTGGATTCAGCCCAGCTCCCGCAGTTAATGGACTGCCTTGGAGGGATATTCCCTCTCTCTCCATGGGGAAAAAACCCCTGGTTTTCCCTTTTTTCCGGCCACAATGAAGCGCTAATCCCAGACGGAATGCGGTCCAAAGTGGGATAACCCTGGGGGGGGGGAGAAAGGTCATGGGAAAAGCAGCCAATTCCAAAGGCTCTGGCCGGGCTCCTGCATGAATTTAGGGATTTGGCAGTGCTGGGGGGGGGTAATGTTTGGACTCGGTGCTCCCAGGCGGATTTTCCATGATCCCGTGATTTGGGAACACGGGGATTGTCCTCCTTTATCCATCGCCATGGAAATGGTTGATCCGTGGCTGATTCCGGAGTTCTCCCTTCCAACCCCAATCCCATTCCTTAAGAATTCCGGAAACTTCAGGTCTTTGGTGTCCCCCCCTCTTCCAGCTGTTCCCTTTTCCCAATGGATTCAAGAGCTCCCAGAGTGGGAACCCGCGGACAAAGCCACCCTGGAAAACACAGCTCCAAAAATTACGGAAAGCTGCCTGAAAAGCCGGCTGAGCATTCCATGAATCCTGGAAGCTGGAAAATCCCTCCAGGATCATCAAGTCCAAGCTGTTCCCCATCCCAACCTTGTCCCGGAGCACTGAGTGCCACGTCCGGGAATTCCTTGGGCATCTCCAGGGATGAGGACTCGGCCACCATCCAAGGATTGTGCCCGGAGTATCCATAGGCTCACGGAGAAATAGTTCCCAGTTCATCCCTTTATCCCAGCGGAGTCTCCTGAAGAATTCCCAGTCCCTCGGCTGGGATTGCAGCCAGTCCCAGCAGCTTTGTTGGGAATGTCGGGATTCAGTCCCTGGGATTGTTCCCATTCCAGGGGTGGATCCCAGGAGCTCACAAAGCCACCCAAGGCAAACCACGGATCCCTAAACGAATGGAAAACTGGGACTTCCCTCGGGGGAACCGGAGGTGTCCCACCCGCCACCGTGGGATCCCTCAGGAATTCCCAGCAGGAATCACCTGGTGTGGAATTCCACTGATCCTGGGGAGCCACTGGGGTTCCCAATGGCTGTCCTGGAGCGACCTCAATCCTGGGAGCACCACGCGCTCCATGGACACATGAGATTCCAGCCGGATCTAAATCCCACCAGGAGCCAGACCCTGCATCCCCTCGGGATCCTGTCCATGTGCTGCAATCCTGGAAGTTCAGCTCTGTTCTGGAGCACCAGGAGCTGCCGGGATCACCTGGATCCCACCCTCACCTGGAGCTTTTCCATGGATCCATCGGCAAACCCTGACCCACATCCAGACCTTTCATCCCCTCGGGATCAGGATGGAATGATGCTTCCTGTCCATGTGCTACAATCCTGGAAGTTCAGCTCTGTCCTGGAGCACCAGGATCTGTCGGGATCACCTGGATCCCACCCTCACCTGGAGCTTTTCCATGGATCCCCCAGTGACCCCTGACCCCACATCCAGACCTTTCATCCCCTCTGGATCAGGATGGAATCACATTTTCTATCCAAGTACATCAATCCTGGAAGTTCAGCTGTGTCCTGGAGCACCAGGAGCTGCTGGTGGACACTTGGATCCAACCCTCACTGGGAGCTTTTCCAATGGATCCCCCAGTGACCCCTGACCCACATCCAGACCTTTTATCCCCTCTGGATCAGGATGGGATCACATTTTCTCTCCATGTGCTGCAATCCTGGAAGTTCGGCTCTGTTCTGGAGCACCAGGAGCTGCCGGGATCACCTGGATCCCACCCTCACCTGGAGCTTTTCCATGGATCCATCGGCAAACCCTGACCCACATCCAGACCCTGCATCCCCTCGGGATGAGGATGGAATGATACTTCCT
Organism: Delichon dasypus; assembly: GCA_037837765.1. Taxonomy (NCBI): domain Eukaryota; kingdom Metazoa; phylum Chordata; class Aves; order Passeriformes; family Hirundinidae; genus Delichon; species Delichon dasypus. The sequence continues at coordinate 1,769,472 of JBBAXF010000003.1, forward strand.
GTCCATGTGCTACAATCCTGGAAGTTCAGCTCTGTCCTGGAGCACCAGGAGCTGTCGGGATCACCTGGATCCCACCCTCACCTGGAGCTTTTCCATGGATCCATCGGCAAACCCTGACCCACATCCAGACCTTTCATCCCCTCGGGATTAGGATGGAATCACATTTTCTATCCAAGTACATCATTCCTGGAAGTTCAGCTCTGTCCTGGAGCACCAGGATCTGTCGGGATCACCTGGATCCCACCCTCACCTGGAGCTTTTCCATGGATCCCCCAGTGACCCCTGACCCACATCCAGACCTTTCATCCCCTCGGGATCAGGATGGAATCCCATTTTCTATCCATCTGCTACAATCCTGGAAGTTCAGCTCTCTCCAGGTGTGGTGGAGCACCAGGAGCTGCTGGTGGACACTTGGATCCCACCCTCATCTGGAGCTTTTCCATGGATCCATCGGCAAACCCTGACCCACATCCAGACCTTTCATCCCCTCGGGATCAGGATGGAATGATACTTCCTGTCCATGTGCTACAATCCTGGAAGTTCAGCTGTGTCCTGGAGCACCAGGAGCTGCCAGGATCACCTGGATCCCACCCTCACCTGGAGCTTTTCCATGGATCCCCCAGTGACCCCTGACCCCACATCCAGACCTTTCATCCCCTCGGGATTAGGATGGAATCACATTTTCTATCCAAGTACATCATTCCTGGAAGTTCGGCTCTGTTCTGGAGCACCAGGATCTGTCGGGATCACCTGGATCCCACCCTCACCGGGAGCTTTTCCATGGATCCCCCAGTGACCCCTGACCCCCATCCAGACCTTTCATCCCCTCGGGATCAGGATGGAATCCCATTTTCTATCCATCTGCTACAATCCTGGAAGTTCAGCTCTCTCCAGGTGTGGTGGAGCACCAGGAGCTGCTGGGATCACCTGGATCCCACCCTCACCTGGAGCTTTTCCATGGATCCATCGGCAAACCCTGACCCACATCCAGACCTTTCATCCCCTCTGGATCAGGATGGAATGATACTTCCTGTCCATGTGCTACAATCCTGGAAGTTCAGCTGTGTCCTGGAGCACCAGGAGCTGCCAGGATCACCTGGATCCCACCCTCACCTGGAGCTTTTCCATGGATCCCCCAGTGACCCCTGACCCCATCCAGACCTTTCATCCCCTCGGGATCAGGATGGAATGATGTTTCCTGTCCATGTGCTACAATCCTGGAAGTTCAGCTCTGTCCTGGAGCACCAGGAGCTGCTGGTGGACACTTGGATCCAACCCTCACCTGGAGCTTTTCCATGGATCCCCCAGTGACCCCTGACCCACATCCAGACCTTTCATCCCCTCTGGATCAGGATGGAATCACATTTTCTATCCAAGTACCTCATTCCTGGAAGTTCAGCTCTGTCCTGGAGCACCAGGAGCTGCCGGGATCACCTGGATCCAACCCTCACCTGGAGCTTTTCCATGGATCCCCCGAGGGTGGGAGATGCCCCTTGGAGCATCCCTTTCCCAACAATCCAAGCCCCTCCCTATCCCTCCACAAAATTCCAAGAGTCCCACATCCCGTTACCTCCTGAAGCTCCTCTCCGTGGATTCCCGGTTGGATTTCCCGGGAGAGGTGTCGGAGCCGTGCCGGTGGCTGGACAGGAGGCTGTCGGTCTCCAAGGAATACCTTCCATCCCCTTCCGAGTGCATCTCCAGGAATTCCTTGTCGTTCCAGGTGCCCACCGTCCCATCCAGAGCCTGGTAGCGGATCCCGATGGAGATGCTGGTCTGGGAGACGGGGGAGACACAGTCAGCGCCCGTGGAATATCCCGGGAAATCCGGAAAAAAAAAGCGGGAAGAGCGTTGGCTGTCGGATGATTTGGTGATCCCAAAATTTCCTTGTTCCTGGAAACTTGGAGAGCGGCTTTTGGCCGGAAAGGGATCGGATGATGGTCCTGATTCACCGGGAATTTGGAGAGGGGTCAGACCATGATCCTGATTAATTGGGAATTCAAACAGGGATCAGACCATGGTCCTGATTCACCGGGAATTCAAACAGGGATGGAACCATGGTCCTGATTCACTGGGAATTCAGACAGGGATCAGACCATGGTCCTGACTCACCGGGAATTTGGAGCGGGATGGAACCATGGTCCTGACTCACTGGAATGTGGAGAGGGATGGAACCATGGTCCTGATTAATTGGGAATTCTGAGAGGGATCCGACCATGGTCCTGATTCTCTGGGAATTCAGACAGGGATTGGACTGTGGTCCTGATTCTCTGGGAATTTGGAGAGGGATCGGACCATGGTCCTGATTCATCAGGAATTTGGAGAGGGATGGAACCATGGTCCTGATTCTCTGGGAATTTGGTGAGGGATCTGACCATGGTCCTGATTAATTGGGAATTTGGAGAGGGATGGAACCATGGTCCTGATTAATTGGGAATTTGGAGAGGGATGGAACCATGATCCTGATTCTCTGGGAATTTGGAGAGGGGTCAGACCATGGTCCTGATTCTCTGGGAATTTGGAGAGGGATCTGACCATGGTCCTGATTAATTGGGAATTCTGAGAGGGATCCGACCATGGTCCTGATTCACCGGGAATTCAAACAGGGATTGGACTGTGGTCCTGATTCTCTGGGAATTTGGAGAGGGATCAGACCATGGTCCTGATTAATTGGGAATTCTGAGAGGGATCCGACCATGGTCCTGATTAATTGGGAATTCAGAGAGGGATCAGACCATGGTCCTGATTCACCGGGAATTTGGAGAGGGATCAGACCATGGTCCTGATTCACCGGGAATTCAGACAGGGATCTGACTATGATCCTGATTCTCTGGGAATTCAGAGAGGGATCAGACCATGATCCTGATTCTCTGGGAATTCAGACAGGGATCTGACCATGGTCCTGATTCTCTGGGAATTCAAACAGGGATCAGACCATGGTCCTGATTCACCGGGAATTCAAACAGGGATCAGACCATGGTCCTGATTCTCTGGGAATTTGGAGAGGGATCTGACCATGGTCCTGATTAATTGGGAATTCAAACAGGGATGGAACCATGGTCCTGATTCACTGGAATGTGGAGAGGGATCAGACCATGGTCCTGACTCACCGGGAATTTGGAGAGGGATCTGACCATGGTCCTGATTAATTGGGAATTCTGAGAGGGATCTGACCATGGTCCTGTTTCTCTGGGAATTCAGACAGGGATCCGACCATGGTCCTGATTCTCTGGGAATTTGGAGAGGGGTCAGACCATGGTCCTGATTCTCTGGGAATTCAAACAGGGATGGAACCATGGTCCTGATTCTCTGGGAATTTGGAGAGGGATCTGACCATGGTCCTGATTAATTGGGAATTCTGAGAGGGATCCGACCATGGTCCTGATTCTCTGGGAATTCAGACAGGGATTGGACTGTGGTCCTGATTCTCTGGGAATTCTGAGAGGGATCCGACCATGGTCCTGATTAATTGGGAATTCAGAGAGGGATCAGACCATGGTCCTGATTCTCTGGGAATTTGGTGAGGGATCTGACCATGGTCCTGATTAATTGGGAATTCAGAGAGGGATCCAACCATGGTCCTGATTCACCGGGAATTTGGAGAGGGATCAGACCATGGTCCTGATTCACCGGGAATTCAGACAGGGATCTGACCATGATCCTGATTCTCTGGGAATTCAGAGAGGGATCAGACCATGATCCTGATTCTCTGGGAATTCAGACAGGGATCAGACCATGGTCCTGATTCACCGGGAATTCAAACAGGGATGGAACCATGGTCCTGATTCTCTGGGAATTCAGAGAGGGATCTGACCATGATCCTGATTAATTGGGAATTCAGACAGGGATCAGACCATGGTCCTGACTCACCGGGAATTTGGAGAGGGATTCTACCATGGTCCTGATTCACTGGAATGTGGAGAGGGATCTGACCATGGTCCTGATTAATTGGGAATTCTGAGAGGGATCCGACCATGGTCCTGACTCTCTGGGAATTTGGTGAGGGATCCGACCATGGTCCTGATTAATTGGGAATTCTGAGAGGGATCCGACCATGGTCCTGATTCACCGGGAATTCAGACAGGGATCTGACCATGATCCTGATTCACCAGGAATTTGGAGAGGGATCAGACCATGGTCCTGATTCTCTGGGAATTTGGAGAGGGATCAGACCATGGTCCTGATTAATTGGGAATTCTGAGAGGGATCAGACCATGGTCCTGATTCATCAGGAATTTGGAGAGGGATCAGACCATGGTCCTGATTCACCGGGAATTCAGACAGGGATCTGACCATGATCCTGATTCTCTGGGAATTCAGACAGGGATCTGACCATGGTCCTGATTAATTGGGAATTCAGAGAGGGATCAGACCATGGTCCTGATTCTCTGGGAATTTGGAGAGGGATCTGACCATGGTCCTGATTCTCTGGGAATTTGGAGAGGGATCAGACCATGATCCTGATTCTCTGGGAATTCAGACAGGGATCTGACCATGGTCCTGATTCTCTGGGAATTCAGACAGGGATTGGACTGTGGTCCTGATTCTCTGGGAATTTGGTGAGGGATCTGACCATGGTCCTGATTCACCGGGAATTCCTGGTGCGTCCCAGAGCAGCTGCACCAGAGCCGGGAGATGGAAAAGCCCGGAAAAGCTGCAAACCCTGGGAGCAGCACCATGATCAGATGGAGCCGGTTCCTGGTGGAGCTGTGTTCCCCTGTCCATCACTTTTTTGGGAATTCTACCCCGGGATACTGCTAATCCATGGATTTGTGATCCATGTGGATTTACTCCAGCCTGGCCCGTCTCCAGGCAGGGCAGGGGAGTTTTTTTGGGAATGGGAATGGCTGGGGAATCTTGGATCCGTTCCAGTTTGGATCTCCCAGTCTGGCCCAGGTCGGACTTGGGGACACGAAGGGACCCGGCTGCGTCCAACCTTCATCCCAAGCTTCTTACGGATCACGGAATCCTGGAATGGTCCAGGTGGAAAGGGACCTTAAGACTCATTCCCATTTTCCCAATTCCACCTTCCACTATTTCAGGTTGCTCCAAGCCCGATCCAACCTTTCCCTGGACACTCCCAGGGATCCAGGGGGCAGCCGTAGCTTCTCTGGGAATTCCAGGGAAGAATTCCTTGCCCGAATCCCATACCCAATCCCAAATCTAAACCTCCTCTCCCTTTTCCATGTGGCCATTCCCGACTGCAGCAAATTCCAGGTTTGGAGCTTCCAAGTCTTTTTCCTCTCTAAAATATTTCATTTTTCCCCTCCCTAAAATCTCCCCCTGGATTCAGAACGGAATCGAATCCATGGGGTTTCATCCCGCTGCCTCTGCTCCCGAGGGGAAAAATCCTTCTAAAAGCTCAGAGTGGGAAAAAGGGAATGGGGGGGGAAAAAATTCCCGGTTTTCTCTCCAAAAAAAAAAAAAAAAAAAAAAAAAAAAAAAAAAAAAATCTCTTTTAAAAAGCTGAGATCAAAGTAGGAGGAAAAATCATTTTTCCACCTCCACTCCGCTTCCATGGAGAAACTATTTTGGGCTCAAAATGATGGATTTTAGACAAAAAAAAAAAAAAAAGGTTAAAAAACCAGGGAACTGGGAAATTCCTTACAGGAATCCTTCTTTTCCCACGTTTACGTTTAAGAGGCTGGAAATTCCAAGGTTTGGGAAGATAACGGCGATTCCCGAAGGAATTCTGTGCATTCCACGCGTGACAGCCGAAGGGTGACTCAGTCCCAGCTGGGAGCTTTGGGGGAAGGATTTGATTGATTTGTTTTTTATTATTTTAAGGTGGGGTGTTTGGTTTTGGGGGTTTTTTTGGCAATATTCCAATTTGAGGGAGTTTTTTTCCCCAAAAAAAAATTCCAATTTGAGGGTGTTCCCCCGAAAAAAAAAATCCAATTTGAGTTTGGTTTTTTCCCCAAAAAAAATTCCAATTTGAGGGAGTTTTTCCCAAAAAAAAAAATCCAATTTGAGGGGGTTCTCTCCCAAAAAAAATTTCCAATTTGAGGGGGTTTTTTCCCAAAAAATTCCAATTTGAGGGGGGTTTTTTCCCCAAAAAATTGCCAATTTGAAGTGGATTTTTTTTCCCAAAAAAAATTCCAATTTGAGGGGTTTCTCTCCCCAAAAAAATTTCCAATTTGAGGGTGCTTTTTTCCCCAAAAAAATCCAATTTGAGGGTTTTTTTCCCCAAAAAATTCCAATTTGAGGGGGGGTTTTCCCCCCAGAATTCCAATTTGAGGTGAGATTTTTTTTTTCTCCCAAAAGTTCAATTCAGGGTTTTTTTTCCCCCCAAAATCCAATTTGAGGGTTTTTTCCCCCCCAAAAAAAATCCAACTTGAGGGGTTTTTTTTCCCCAAAAATTCCAATTTGGGGGTTTTTTCCCCCCTCCCCAAAAATTGCCAATTTGAGGGGGTTTTTTCCCCAAAAAATTCCAATTTGAGGGGGTTTTTTTTCCCAAAAAATTTCCAATTTGAGGGGTTTTTTTTTCTGAAAAAATTCCAATTTGAGGGGGTTTTTCCCAAAAAAAATCCAATTTGAGGGGGTTCTCTCCCCAAAAAAATTTTCCAATTTGAGGGGGTTTTTTTCCCCAAAAAAATTCCAATTTGAGGGGTTTCTCTCCCAAAAAAATTTCCAATTTGAGGGTGTTTTTTTCCCAAAAAAAGTTCCAATTTGAGGGGTTTTTTTCCCCAAAAAGAATTCCAATTTGAGGGGGGTTTCCCCCCCCAGAATTCCAATTTGAGGTGAGATTTTTTTTTTCTCCCAAAAGTCCAATTCAGGGGTTTTTTTCCCCCCAAAATCCAATTTGAGGGTTTTTTCCCAAAAAAAAAATCCAACTTGAGGGGGTTTTTTTCCCCAAAAATTCCAATTTGGGGGTTTTCCCCCCTCCCCAAAAAATGCCAATTTGAGGTGCAGGTTTTTTTCCCAAAAAAGAATTCCAATTTGAGGGTTTTTTTCCCCAAAAAATTCCAATTTGAGGGTTTTTTCCCCAAAAATTTGCCAATTTGAAGTGGATTTTTTTTCCCCAAAAAAAATTCCAATTTGAGGGGGGTTTTTCCTGAAAAAATTCCAATTTGAGGGGGTTTTTCCCAAAAAATTCCAATTTGAGAGGGGGGTTTCCCAAAAAATTCCAATTTGAGGGGGTTCTCTCCCCAAAAAAATTTCCAATTTGAGGGTGCTTTTTTCCCCAAAAAAATCCAATTTGAGGGTTTTTTTTTCCCAAAAAATTCCAACTTGAGGGGTTTTTTTTCCCCAAAAATTCCAATTTGGTTTTTTTTCCCCCCTCCCCCAAAATTGCCAATTTGAGGTGGAGTTTTTTTCCCAAAAAATTCCAATTTGAGGGGGGGTTTTCCCCCCAGAATTCCAATTTGAGGTGAGATTTTTTTTTTTTCTCTCAAAAGTCCAATTCAGGGGTTTTTTTCTCCCCAAAATCCAATTTGAGGGTTTTTTCCCCCCCATAAAAATCCAACTTAAGGGTTTTTTTTTCCCAAAAAAATTCCAATTTGGGGTTTTTTCCTCCCTCCCCAAAAATTGCCAATTTGAGGTGGAGTTTTTTTCCCCAAAAAGAATTCCAATTTGAGGGTGTTCCCCCCCCCCCCCAATCCAATTTGAGTTTGTTTTTTTCCCCAAAAAAATTCCAATTTGAGGGAGTTTTTCCCAAAAAAAAAAATCCAGTTTGAGGGGTTTTTTTCCCTCAAAAATTCTAATTTGAGTTTGGTTTTTTTTCCCCAAAAAATTTCCAATCTGAGGTGGGGGTTTTTCCCAAAAAAATTCCAATTTGAGGGGTTTTTTTCCCCAAAAAAATTCCAATTTGAGGGGGTTTTTTTCCCCAAAAAAATTCCAATTTGAATCTATCATGCCTGATTTAATTTTCCTACTGTGAGCTGACCCCAAGCTGTTGGAAAAGGTAAAAAAAAAGGAAGAAAATAAATTTTAAAAAAAAAAAAACACAAAGGAAAAAAATAAAAAACAGACAAACAACAAAAAAAAACCAAACAAACAAACAAAAACAAACAAAAACAAAAAAAAAAAAAAAAAAAAAAACCACCAGGAAATGAGGAGGAAAAACAGGGATCAAAGCCAGAACATTCCGATTTCCACATTTTCGGGCATTTGGGGTTAAAAAAAAAAAAAAATTAAAAATCCACTTTTCCAGCTGGGTTTAGGAGTTAAAAAAAAAAAAAAAAATTCTCTAAAAGCAGAAAAAATTCGGGATGCATCAAAGCGAAGGATTGGTGGGATCATCCCTTGGAAAGGCAATTAGGAGGCGTGGGTTGGAAGTGGAAGAAATTCCTGTTGGAAACAATGGGATGGAGATGAGGGAGGAGAAAATTCCCTGCGGAGCTGGGAGGGATGGATCGTTCCCTGGGGATTTAAAATTGATTTTTTTAATGGATTTTTATCCTTTTTTTTTCACCCTGATGCTTGAGGGGAAAAAAAAGAAAAATTGATTCGGAGCCATCTCCAGATTTTTTTTTGTTGTAGGAGAGGGAACGCTGCCGGAATTTCGCTCCTGGAGTTTTTAATTTCCTGGCCGAGGCAATAAAGTCGGGATGGAGGGAGGGAAATGCCGGGGAAAAAAAAAAAGGGAAAACAACTTCCAAGCTTTCCTTTGGGTTCCGTTATGGAAAAATGAGGCTGTTCCCAGAAATTTTCTTGGGATGGGCGGGAAAGGAACTTAAATCCCATCCCAATCCCAACTCCTCCCGCTATCCCAGGGAGCTCTGACTTGGACGCTTCCAAGGATCCAGGGGCAGCCACGACTTCTCTGGGAATTCCAGCCCAGCCGGGAATTCCTTCCCAATCTCCCCTTTCCCAGCGGGAATTCCATTCCCTGCCTCCCGCCCCTCCAGCCCTTTCCCAAAAATCCCAGCTCTCCTGGAGCCCCTTGAGGCTTCCCTGAGGATTCCCTGGATCCTTCTTTTTTTCCAGCTGAACATTCCCAGCTCTCCCGGCCCCCGGAGCAGCTCCACGGCCTCCTCTGGATCACCTGGAAAAATTCCTGGGGTGGCTCCTCCTTTGCAATCCCACCGTTCCCACCCTTCCGGGAAAAGCGGGATGAGAAACGCCCCTCATCCCAAACTCCCATCCCGAGGGAAAAGCTCCCGGGAGCTGTTTCCCATGGAGACGGAGTTCTGGAACTCTCTTGGAAAGGCAGCTGTTCCCGATCCCGATATCCAACCCCTGGGGAATTCCATTAAAAAACCCTTTTTTTCCCGGGAAGCGTCATCCAGCACCAGGGACAGGGAGGCAGAATTCTTGGAATTATAGCGAGGAGGAGGCCGGGATTTCGTTAAGTGGCTTCTCCTGGCGGGGGAAGGAGGGAATGAAACCCATGGAAACCAGGAATCCGGTCCTGGGGAAGGAGGGAAAAACTCGAGGAGTGCGGATGTGCTTGGGAAAAAAAAAAAATTATCCCAGCTGCGCTCCGGTAATTTGGGAATTTTCCTGATTAAAATCACTCTCCAAAGGAGGAAAATCCCGTGTTTTTAGGATCCTTCGGTGTCACGCGGGGTAGAGAGGAAAATCCACGGATGGAGGTCGAATCCTCCCGGATTCCTGACGGACTCCGAGCCTGGCCAGGGTTTGGGATGTAATCCCGGAATTCCAGGCTGGTTTGGGTGGGAAGGGACCTTAAATCCCATCTCATCCCAACCCTGGCACCTCCCACTGTCCCAGGCTGCTCCAAGCCCCACTCCAGCCTGGCACTGGAAAAATTCCAGGGATCCAGGGGCAGCCACGGCTCCTCCGGGAATTCCAGCCCAGCCCCTTCCCACCCAAACCAGCCGGGAATTCCTTCCCAAAATCTCACCCATCCATCCATCCATCCCTGCCCTCTGGATGGGATTTAAGGTCCCTTTCAACCCAAACCATTCCATGAATCCATGACAAATGGCACTCTGAATCCGTTCTGTGGGATTTTTACGGAAGTTGGGAATGTAAAAGGGAAGAAAGAGGAAAGGAGACCATTCCTGGAGTCCTGAGATTCCGAGTGAATCCCCGCCCCGTTCCCGAAATTCCTTCCCGGAGAGGAGCTGGGCTGTGAATGGATCCAGTCTCAGGCTGGGAGAGCCAGGAATGTCCAGCTGGATCAGGGAAGGATCCAGGGAATCCTTGGAGCTCCTTCCGGAGCCTCAAGGGGCTCCAGGAGAGCTGGGATTTGGGAATGGGCTGGAGGGACGGGAATTCCCACTGGGAAAAGAGAGACTGGGTGGGATCTTGGGAAGGAATTCCCAGCTGGGCTGGAATTCCCGGAGGAGCTGTGGCTGCCCTGGGATCCCTGGGAGTGTCCAAGGAAAAGCTGGAGCACCCTGGGATAGCAGGAGGTGTTGGAATGAGATGGAATTCCCTGCTGGAATTCAGCGATCCCATCCCAGGCTCCTCTTCTCCCTGCTCGGATCAAACCGGATCCATCCCTGCTTTTTTCCCACCCCCAATCCCAAACTTCCCACGCTTTTCCAATCCAGACTCCACCACACCCCCCTCCGGACATTCCCGGCTGCCTCATCCCTTCCGACCGGGTGGGAACGCCGATATCCCCGTTCCCACGGATTTGGCACGGACACGCACGCGGACGAAGGAAATGCCGGGAATGTTGGCCCCACCTGGATGGCGGAATTGTTGTCGTCGATGAGTGTGTCCGTCACCTCCAGCCACCCTTCCTCCACCACCTTCTGCAGGACCATCCGGAACGTTCCGATCAGCCTGCGGAGCAGAGCACAGGAAATCCCGGGAGTTTTTCACCCGCCCGGCACCTGGCTTTCTTGGGAAAAGGGCTTGGCTCTCCCAGGAGCTGGGCGGGGCTCTGCTTCCCGTTTTCCTTGGGAAGAGGGAGAGGTGAGATCCCAGAGCGGTGGAGATGATGGAAGGAGCAGAGAGAGGAGGCGTTCCGAGGGAATGCTGCTGGGATAAGGGAAGAGGGAGATTCGGGAACCAAACGAGCCTGTGGATACTGCTTGATCCATGGGGAAGTTCTGCTCCTGAAGACAGGGGGAGGTCATTTTTTGGGAACGGCATCTCCGTCCAGCCATGGTTTCATCCATGGATCCATCCATCATCCATCCATGGATCCATCCCTCCATCCATTGTCCATCCATCATCCATCCATGGATCCATCCATCATCCATCCATGGATCCATCCATCATCCATCCATGGATCCATCCCTCCATCCATTGTCCATCCACCATCCATCCATGGATCCATCCATCATCCATCATCCATCCATGGATCCATCCCTCCATCCATTGTCCATCCACCATCCATCCATGGATCCATCCATCCATGGATCCATCCCATCCAACCATGGATCCATCCATCCCTCATCCATCCATCCATGTATCCATCCATCCATCCAACCATTCCTCCATCCATCCATGGATTTCTCCATCCATCCATGGATTTCTCCATCCATCCAACCAACCATTCCTCCATCCATCCATGGAACCAAACAAGAGCCAAATCCTGGGACCTCCATCCCGATTTGGAGATCACCAGATTTCCAGACACCCCTGGGAAAGTCGGGATGAGGAAAGCAGCTGGATTCCGCACCCCTTCTGACCCTTTTCCAGGGAATTCTCCCGCTGAACCCTCACGGAAGTGTCCAAGGCTGGGTTGGACCTCGGGGCTCGGAGCGCACCGGGATTGCGGAAGGTGTCCATTCCCCTTTGGAACCTGCGGCTTTTCCATGGATGTCCAAATCCCTGCTTGGGATTAATTCCAGCTCCTTCCTGCCCGGAGCCGGAATGCGGAGCCGTTTTCCCGCTCCGGCCAAAATTCAGCTCCATGCGGAATCGCCTCACGCCGTGGAATTCGAGATTCCAAAATCGCTTCCCTCCTAATTATCCCCTTCCCTCCACTTACGGGAGCCCGGAATTACTCCCAGGTTCATTTTCACCTGGAATACCTGGAAAAATGTGGGAGATTCCTGCTGCTCCAGCTCAGCACCTTCCAGGCATTAAAATTTGCTCCAGCCCAGTTTCTTCCCGCTTTTTCCTTCGGGAAACTCTTGCAAAAATTCCAGTTAGACAGGAATGGATTTTTCCTCGGATAATGAGTGACATCAGTCCCGGGAAATTTAATTCGGGATGAGATTCCCGAAGCGGCAATTTTGGGCTCAGGCTCTCGTTCCGCGTTCGGATCGCTGCCGCTCCGGGTTTTGATCCAGAAATTTAAAATTCCACGAAATCCGGCGTGGCCGGAGCTGAAGGCTGGGATTGGACACCGAGGATTCCGGCATGGAATCCTGGAATGGTTTTGGCGGGAAAGCTGATCCCATCCCAAACCCAACCTGCTGCAATCCCAGATTGTCCCAAGCCCCCATCCAACTTTTTTTCTTTGGGATGGGGCAGCCACAGCTTCTCTGGGGAATTCCCTCCCGGCCTCTCCCAGCCTGGAATTCCATCCCAAAATCCCGTGTGGGGAGGGCAGTGGGACACAAGGGAACCCTGCTGCTCCGGAGTTCGTTTTTCCGGCACCGGATAATTTTCCGTGGATCCCCTCCGGAGATGCAAAGGACTGGAGCCAGGATTTCCATGGATTTCCATGGATGGGGGAGAACAAAGGAATCGAGCTCCGGTTCCATCCCAGAAACTCCGGGCATGGATTAAACCCTCCAGAATCCGGCTCTTCGTGTTCCCGTCGGGAGCAGCTCCCGCCTCTTCTCCGTGGGATTGGTTTTCCACAGGGAAATATTCCCGCTCTGGGGTTTGGAATGTGGCCTTTGGCCAGATCCCGTTGCTGCTCCAAGGGAAAACCGGGATGAGGAGGAGACAGAAACCCCTGGAGCAAAAAGCTCCCGGGTTTTGTGCACATTCCTTAAGGATTGGGATCCCTGCCTGGCGTTATCCCTGTTTCCTGCACAAGGAAAACCTGCTCGGAAAGGCTGCACCGGGCTGTCCCAAAATTTTGGGAATGGGACCACACAGGGATCACGGATCAAATCCTCTTGGATTCATCCCTGGTTGTGCCTCTGCTTTTTTTTTTTTTTTTTTTCCCCTGGATCTTCCCCTCTCCTGGGTGCGATTCCCATTCCCAAATCCCTCGGGAGCATCCCGCAGCGGCTTTTCCCGCTCAAATCCCCCAGAATTTGGGATTTCCTCCATCCAGCCTCTCCCAGGGCCCGGAAATGCGGGAAAACATCCCGGGAATTTTCTCCCATCCTGGAGGTTTCCCGTGGCACCAGGAGACCACAGAAAACAACAGAATTCCAGAAGGATCCCGGTATTCCCAGCCAGGCCATCCCACCTCACACCAGGATTTTCCAGGATGGGATCAAGGTGGATTATTTCCATGGGAATCTCCCGGGATTTTATTCGGGATGTGGAGCCCCCACAAGTTTTTGATCCTCCCCTCCCGCGGAGTTTTCCCAGAGGGAATTTCCACCCGGGAACCACCCACGGGCAGGATGTGGATGTATCCCAGAAAGATTCCCAGCCTGGAAATTCCCAGTCCAGGAGCTGAGGACAGGATTTTTTTGGGGGATGTCATGGGGCTGAGGACGCTTCTCCCTCATCCTTTTCCTTGGATACTCAACACTCCGGGAATGCTCCCGGGGACCCTTCGGAGCCGGGATGAACCCAGAGGCGCTCGGATGAGGCCGGACAAGGATCCGAGGATCGTATTCCCAGGAATTGTCTGCCGGCGACAAAGGGAACAAAAGGAGGCGCCGGGCTGTGACTCCCTCCGTCATTCCGGAGGGTCGGGATCAGGTATCCCGCCTTTTTCCAGGCCTTCCATCAATGGCCTCCATCAGCTGCACGTGAATTATTCACGGAGCGCCCGGATCGGTTTTCCCGGCTCCGATGATCCCGAGCTTCTTCCTCCTCCTTCTCCCGGAGGATTTGGAGGATGGGCCGGAGTTCCAGCAGTGCCTTGGTTTTATGGGAATTCCAGCTCCGGACATTCCCTGCCTTCCTGGAGGGATGTTCCCAAAATTCTGCCCCCCTCTCTGGATGGGCCGGAGAGTTCCAGCACCGCCCCGTTTTAATGGAATTTTCTTTTCCCGCTTATTCCTTGCATTCCCGGAGGGATGTTCCCAGAAACGTCACAGCCTCGTCCGGTTCATTCCCAGAAAACCGGCCGGAGCTCCAGCACTGCCTCGGTTTAGTGGGATTTCCTATTCCACACGTTCCCGGCATTCCCGGAGGGATGTTCCCACTCCCCACCCTCCCAGATGGGAATTCCTTCCCAAGGTCCCACCCCAATCTCCCCAAAATCCCACTGGGAATTCCATTCCCTGCCTCCCGCCCCTCCAGCCCTTTCCCAAATCCCAGCTCTCCTGGAAAACTCTGGAAAAGGCTCCCAGGATTCCCGGGATCCTTCCCTCATCCAGCTGCACATTCCCAGCTCTCCCAGCCCTGGCATTGGATCCAGCCCCATCCCGACTCCTCTCCAGGAAGGAATTTTGGGAATTCCCTGGGAATCTCAGCACTCCAGGAAGGGTCTCCCTTCCCTTTTCCATCCCCCAATTCCATGAAAACCCCTCAGGATGGATCCTGAGTGTCCTGGATCCCAGAATCCCGGGATGGTTTGGGATGGGATCCAGGGACCTTCAATCCCATCCCAGGGACACTTCCCAGCATCCCAGGGGGATCCAAATCCACCCTCGGACACTGCCGGGGATCCAGGGATTCTCTGGGAATTCCAGCCCGGCCGGGAATTCCTTCCCAATCTCCCCAAAATCCCAGCAGGAATTCCATTCCCTGCCTCCAGCCCTTCCATCCTTTATCCCAAATCCCAGCTCTCCTGGAGCCCCTGGAGGCTCAGGAAGTGGCTCCAAGATTTCCCTGGATCCCTTTTTTTCCCCAGGTTTCCTCACGGATCCATGTGGGAAGGGATTTTCAATCCCGTCCCATTTCAAGCCCAACACTTCCCGCTATCCCGCGTGGCTCCAAGCCTCATCCACATTTTCCTCGGACACTCCCAGGGGACGGGGAATTTCCACACCAGCCACAAATTTCCCTGGGCACAATCCAATCCAACACCCTGCCGGATCTGGAAAATCCTGGGAAAACGCAATTCCGGCAGCAGCTTCCACCCGGAAAAAAAATCCACCAAAAAAAAAAAGTAAAATCCCGATTTCCTTCAAAAAGGCCGGAATTTTCGGGAAAACAAATATCACAGCTCCAGCAGGAGGGGTGGAGGGGGCGAAACTCGGGAAATTCCCGGGGTGAATTCCGAGGCGCTCAGGCGGGAATTCCCGGGAAGCTCCGGAGCCGCCTCTTCCCCGTGGGATGGGATCCATGGGAAGGACTCACCTGTTGGTGAAGACCTTGCTGTAGTTGAACACCTGGATCTCCAGGATCTCATTCCCATCGATCTCGGTCGCCACCGGCCAGCGGAAAGTCTGGGAAGAGGAGGGGAGGGATGAGCCGGGATTAATTGGGAAAAGAGGAGATTGATGAACCAGGATCAGTTGGGAAAAGGAGAGGGAAAAGCCAGGATTGTTTTGGGAAAAGGAGAGGGAAGAGCCAGGATCAGTTGGGAAAAGAGGAGATGGATGAGCCAGGATTAGTTGGGAAAAGAGGAGATGGATGAGCCGGGATCGGTCAGGAAAAGGAGAGGGAAAAATCAGGATTGTTTTGGGAAAAGGAGATGGATGAGCCAGGATTAATTGGGAAAAGGAGGAGATGGATGAGCCAGGATTGTTTTGGGAAAAGGAGATGGATGAGATGGGATCAGTAGGGAAAAAGAGAGGGGAAAAGCCAGGATTAGTTGGGAAAAGGAGATGGATGATCCAGGATTGTTTTGGGAAAAGGAGAAGTTGGATGAGTCAGGATCATTTGGGAAAAGGAGGAGATGAGCCAGGATCTGCTGGGAAAAGGAGATGGATGAGCCAGGATTAATTGGGAAAAGAGGAGAGGGAAGAGCCAGGATCATTTGGGAAAAGAAGAGGGAAAAGCCAGGATTGTTTTGGGAAAAGGAGAGGGAAGAGCCAGGATCAGTTGGGAAAAGGAGAGGGAAAAGCCAGGATTAATTGGGAAAAGAGGAGATGGATGAGCCAGGATCAGTCAGGAAAAGGAGATGGATGAGACAGGATCAGCTGGGAAAAGGAGAGGGAAAAGTCAGGATTGTTTTGGGAAAAAAAGAGAGGGATGAGCCAGGATCATTTGGGAAAAGGAGAGGGAAAAGCCAGGATTAGTTGGGAAAGGGAGAGAGATGATCCAGGATTGTTTTGGGAAAAGGAGAAGATGGATGAGTCAGGATAATTTTGGGAAAAGGAGAGGGGTGAGCCAGGATCATTTGGGAAAAGGAGGAGATGGATGAGCCAGAAGTGTTTTGGGAAAAGGAGAGGGAAGAGGCAGGATCAGCTGGGAAAAGGAGAGGGAAGAACAAGGATCGTTTTGGGAAGAGAGGGATGAGCCAGAAGTGTTTTGGGGAAAGAAGGAGAGCGATGAGCCAGGATTAATTGGGAAAAAGAGAGGGATGAGCCAAGATCAGTCAGGAAAAGGAGAGGGAAAAGCCAGGATCATTTGGGAAAAGGAGATGGATGAGCCAGGATTAACTGGGAAAAGGAGGAAAGGGATGAGCCAGGATCATTTTGTGAAAAGGAGATGGATGAACCGGGATCAGCTGGGAAAAGGAGAGGGAAGAGCCAGGATCATTTTGGGAAAAGGAGATGGATGAGATGGGATCAGTAGGGAAAAGGAGAGGGGAAAAGCCAGGATTAGTTGGGAAAGGGAGAGAGATGATCCAGGATTGTTTTGGGAAAAGGAGAAGTTGGATGAGTCAGGATCATTTGGGAAAAGGAGATGGATGAGCCGGGATTAGTTGGGAAAAGAGGAGATGGATGAGCCAGGATCAGCTGGGAAAAGGAGAGGGAAAAGCCAGGATTGTTTTGGGAAAAGGAGAGGGAAAAGCCAGGATCAGCTGGGAAAATGAGACGGAAAATCTAGGATTGTTTTGGGAAAAGGAGAGGGGAAAGCCAGGATTAATTGGGAAAAGAGGAGATGGATGAGCCAGGATTGGTCAGGAAAAGGAGATGGATGAGACAGGATCAGCTGGGAAAAGGAGAGGGAAAAGCCAGGATTAATCGAGAAAAGGAGGAAATGGATGAGCTAGGATCGTTTTGGGAAAAGGAGAGGGAAAAGCCAGGATCAGTTGGGAAAAGGAGGAGATGGATGAGCCAGGATTGTTTTGGGAAAAGGAGAGGGAAGAGCCAGGATCTGCTGGGAAAAGGAGATGGATGAGCCAGGATTGTTTTGGGAAAAGGAGGAGAGGGAAGAGGCAGGATCAGCTGGGAAAAGGAGAGGGATGAGCCAAGAGGATTTTGAGAAAAGGAGGAGAGAGACGAGCCAGGATTTTTTTGGGAAAATGAGGAGATGGATGAGGCAGGATTAATTAGGAAAAGGAGAGGGAAGAGCCAAGAGGGTTTTGGGAAAAAGAGGAGATGGATGAGCCAGGATCAGCTGGGAAAAGGAGAGGGAAGAACAAGGATTGTTTTGGGAAGAGAGGGATGAGCCAGAAGTGTTTTGGGGAAAGGAGGAGAGCGATGAGCCAGGATTAATTGGGAAAAGGAGATGGATGAGCCAGGATCAGCTGGGAAAAGGAGAGGGAAAAGTCAGGATTAGTTGGGAAAGGGAGAGAGATGATCCAGGATTGTTTTGGGAAAAGGAGGAGATGGATGAGCCAGGATTAATTGGGAAAAGGAGGAGAGGGATGAGCCGGGATCATTTGGGGAAAGGAGAGAGATGAGCCAGGATTAATTGGGGAAAGGAGGAAATGGATGAGCCAGGATTGTTTTGGGAAAAGTAGATGGATGAGATGGGATCAGTCAGGAAAAGGAGAGGGAAGAGCCAGGATTAATTGGGAAAAGGAGATGGATGAGCCAGGATCATTTGGGAAAAGGAGGAGATGGATGAGCCAGGATTGTTTTGGAAAAAGAAGAGAGGGATGAGTCAGGATCATTTGGGAAAAGGAGAGGGATGAGCCAAGAGGATTTTGGGAAAAGGAGGAAAGAGATGAGCCGGGATCAGCTGGGAAAAGGAGATGGATGAGCCAGGATCGTTTTGGGAAAAGGAGGAGATGGATGAGCCAGGATTAATTAGGAAAAGGAGATGGATGAGGCAGGATTGTTTTGGGAAAAAGAGGAGATGGATGAGCCAGGATCAGTTGGGAAAAGGAAGAGAGGGAAGAGCCAGGATTGGTCGGGAAAAGGAGATGGATGAAGCAGGATTAATCGGGAAAAAGAGGAGAGGGAAGAGCCGGGATCAGCCGGAAAAAGGAGAGGGATGAGCCAGGATCACTTTAGGAAAAGAGGAGAGGAATTCCTTGTGGAATTCCTTGGAGCACGAACGTTCCTGGTTCCGTTGGGAATATTCCGCAGGCTGAGGATTTGCAGGAATCGTTCAGGAGGGATGAGGGAAAAAGTGATTAAGGAATTAAAGGAAATCGTTGAGGAACGAAGGGAAAAATAATCGGGAGAAGAAACCGAACCAATGGAAACTTCCGGAAACCGAAATCCTGCCGGGAGGCGGATCCCGAAAAACGGGAAGAGGGGCCCGGAAAAGAGGGAATGGATTTTTCCCGGGATTTTCCCAGCTCCGAGACCACAGAATCCAGGGATTTCTGCGGCTGGAAAAGCCCTCTGGGATCGGGGAATCCAAGGTGCGGGAAGTGGGAACGGGACAATTCCCGGAGTGCCACATCCGGGAATTCCTTGGAAAACTCCGGGGATGGGGATTCCAAACCCCCCCGGGAGCCCCTTCCGAGGCCTGGGCGCCCTTTCCATGAGGAATTGTTCCCAAAATCCCGCCTCAACTTCCCTGGCACGGCCCGAGGCCGTTTTCCCAATTCCCGACCCAATTCCCTGGAATCAAAGCTCCCTTTGGGATCGATCCGAGCGGAGCGAGCTCCAAACATTCCCGGGTATTCCCTGGATTTGATCCTCCGGCTCCAGGAACGTCTCCAGGGCATCGCGGAGCCCGCGGATGCTCCGGGAGGGATCCGCTTCCCTAAAAGCGCCGGAATTCCGGGCTGGAATTCCTGATCCCAACTCCATCCCAACCGTTCCCCAAAGAGGGTTTTTCCGACGGCACATGGAATTTGGGAAGGGGGGGAAAAAAATCCCACAGGGAGCAACGGGTGGAGGTGGGGATTGATGGAGGGGGGGGAAGAATTCCCAAAAAAAAAAAAAAACTGGGATGTTCCAGCCCTGGAATTGTTCACGGAGGGTTTGGGATGGAATCCAATTCCCGCCCCATTCCATGGGCAGGGAACGTTTCCCTATTATCCCAGGCTGCTCCAAGGTTTTTCCTTGGAAGGGGATCCTCTGGGAATTCTGCGCCTGAAGGGGAAAAGAAGGAATTCCCGGTGGGAAAAAATTCCCAAATTTTTTTTTTTCCTCCGGAGATGAAGGAAAACGGGGCCAAAAATCCCAGCAGGAATTTCCCAGCTCGGAAAAACAATTTTTTCTTTTTTCTTTCCCCTGGAATTCAGCGCGGGAGGAAAACATGGAAAATCCACGATTTCGATTCAACCCCCAGCTGGGAAATTCCCGCAGGGATTTTTCCCAACCCGTGTCCAGCCAGGAATCCTTGGATCAGACCAAGGAGACGCCGAGAAAAAAATCTTGGGAGCGGGGATTTCGCCTGGGCAGGGAATCCTGGGAATGCAAGTGGGGATTCCCGGGATAAAAAAAAAAAAAAGATGGAAAATTTTTCCCACCTCCTCAAACCTGGCCTCGTCCTCGCAGTTTTCCAGCACCCGGGTGTAGAAGGAAAGACCTGGAAAAACGGGAAAAAAAAGATGGAAAACGGGTGGATAAAGGATAAAAAAAAAACCCAAAAAATGGGAATTTGGGATCTGCAGGGTGGGAAAAGAAAAAAACTCCTCCGGAATTCCAATCCCCTCCATCCTCCCTGCTCCAGGAGCATCCCGACTTTTCCCGCCGGTTCTCCGGGATGTGTCCATGAGGGATTATCCCTCGTTTTCCAGCCCCATTCCCGAGGGAAAACCTCTCCTGGCGGCTCCTTATGATCCATGAATTCCCGGCTCCCTAATTAGCCGCAATTAAGCCGGGAATTCCCATGGGAAAGCGATTCCGGAGCAGAGCTCGGATCCTGCTGGAGCTTCCCCTCCATCCCAAAAAAGGGCCGGGAGATGAAAATTCCCGGTTTTCCTGCCTTTTCCCCCTAAGCCAGAATTCCTGGAAAAATCCTGGAGCCATCCCTGGATTTTTTTTAATCCGGAGCGAGGACGGGGAGAAACAGAACCGCAACGGATCCGATCCCCGTTTCCCAAATTTCCTATGGAAAACTGGGAGGATCCCAAAGGCGAAGCCGAACCCAGGCCCCGCTCCGGATCCCTTGGGAATGCGGGAGTCGAATCCACGGCCGCGGACTGGGAGGGATCCCTGACATTCCAGGATTTTTCGGCCACGGGGTCCAAGTTTTCCATCCGCATCCCGCCCCCGGCTTTTCCCATGGATCCGGAATTCCCTCCGTGCCTCAGTTCCCCCGGTTTGGAAAGCGGGATTCCCAGCGGCGGCATTCCCAAGGCCGGCAGCCTCGGGAATGCTTTATCCCGGATTTCCCTCCCTCGGATCTCCTCATTCCACGGACGCTTTTCCAGAGGCACCGGGAAAAAGGGGGGGAGAAGATTTTTTTTTCCACCCCGCAAAGGATTTTTGGACACATTCCAGGCCTGGAATTCCAGGTCAGCGCGCCTGGAATCCGCCCAATCCCATCCCAGAAACGCGGGATTGTCTCGGTGGGAAAAACCCTCCTCTGGCATTCCCGAGCGCCGCATCCGCAGGGATTTCGATCCCGCCGGGAATGCGGGATCCCCGCTGCCCCTGGGCAGGAATTAGGAATCATTCCCAAGGAATCGTTCCCATCGGATCGTCAGTGGAACCCAAGAAATCCCGGAATTCCCTCAGGGATTGAAGGAATTGCTCGGGGGAGCCAGCAGGGCAATTCCCAGATTTTCACGGAGCATTCCCAGGAAAACGGAACGAGGGAGGAGATCTTGGGAGGGGGTTGGGATGGGATTTAGGGATGAGGTTTAGGATCCCTCCCATCCCAAATCGTTCCGTGATTCCAAGGGCACGGAAGATTCCCGTTTTTCCTCGGAGCGCCGGGAAGATCCCTGAGGATTGTTCCCGTCCCCTCATCCCCAAAATCAGCTCCTGCGTCCCACGGGAATATTCCAGCCCGGATCCCAAAATGTCCTGGCGCTCGTCCCTGGAATTCCCTGTCCGCACGGAGCCGCTCCCTTTGGATCCAAGGAATTTGGGAAAGGCGCCGAGAGCCTTTGGAGCCAGGTTTTGGGGTTTTTTTTGGATTTTCCCTGTGGATCCCGAGGTTTTCCGCGGCTTCGGAACAGGGAATGGGCCCGGGGAAGGGAATTCCTGCCTGGAAGCGTTGGCCACATCCCGGTGCGACGCCGAATTCCCTTTATTCCACGGGAATTCGTGGATGGAAAAACCAGGGGGGAAAAAAACCCTCAGGACCCTGATCCGGCTCTCCTGGCACCAGATTCCTTCCTTGGGAATTCCATCCCGGAACGCTTTGGGATGGGATTCACGGGAGCTCAAATCCCGTCCCGTTCCGATCCCGACGCTATCCCGGGATGTTCCTCGGGCGCTCCCAGGGATTCTCTGGGAATTCCTTCCCGAGATCCCCTTTCCCAGTGGGAATTCCATCCCCTGGCTCCCGTCCGCACCCAAAGCCGCGAGGAATCCCGGCATTCCCAAAGTCCCACCGGGAATCTGGGCTGGATTCGGGAGCGGGAACGCTCGGGGATGGAAATTCGGGATCTCCCGGGGGGGCTCCACAGTGGATTTTTTTTTTTTTTTTTCCCGGGAATTCCGCCCTGTTCCCGGGGATTTTCTTGGAGCTGGGAGCACGGCGGGGAGCTGAGGGTTAATTGCCCCCGGTTAATGACCCCGAGGTCATTAAGAGCCGGGAAAGCCGATCCAGGCTGGGCCATGGAATTCCTGGAATTCGCCCGCAGAGCCGGGATCGCTGCTCCTTCCCCCCCCCACATCCCGCTCTAATTCCATGGATTCCCGGCCTCTGGAAGAGCCGGGATCCCATCCCGAGCCTTTCCCGAGCCTTGGAAGCTCCCGCAGCCCCCGGGGGGAATTTTCCCCTCTTTTTTCCAAAGAAATCTTTGGATCTCCTCGGGATCCTCGATCCCGCAGCCGGATTCCAGCCGGGACGCGATCCCTGCGGATCCCGGCGGGAATTTCGCCCCGGGGATTCGGCGCCTTTTCCCTGGATAAACCCGTGGGGAGAGGAGCCCGGGGAAACTGAGGCAGGGGTGGATGCAGTCCCAAATCCTGCCCCGAATTCCATCCCCCAAAATCCTGTCTCCATTCCCGCTCCCTCAAATCCTGCTCCCCAAAATCCTGTCCCCAAATCCCACCCCAAAATCCCGTTCCCGAATTCCCAAACCCTGCCCCTCAGCTCCTGCTCCCCAAATCCTCCCTCCCCAATCCTGTTCCCCCAAATCCCTCTCCCCCCATTCCAGCTCCCCAATTCCCAATCCCTAAAATCCTGTCCCTAAATTCCATCTCCCCAAAATCCCACCCCAATTCCTGCTCCCCAAATCCCTTTCCCCAATTCCCGATCCCCAATTCCTCACCCCCAAATCCCTCTCACCCAACTCCCAATGCCAAATTCCCACTCCCCAAATCCTGATCCCCAATTCCTGCCCCCCAAATCCTGACCCCCCTAAATCCCTCTCCCCCAATTCCCACTCCCCAATTCCCGATCCCAAATTCCCGATGCCCAGTTCCTCTCCCCCAATTCCCGATGCCAAATTCCCTCTTCCCCAGCTCTCCATCCCCAATTCCCAATCCCCAGATCCCGCCCCTCAAATTCCACCCCAAAATCCTGTTCCCAAATTCCAAGCCCCCCAAAATCCCTCTCCCCAAATCCCCCATCCCCAATTCCTCTCCCTCAATTCCCGATCCCAAATCCCCATCCCCAGTTCCCGCCCCCCAAATCCTTCTCCCCAACTCTCCATCCCCAATTCCCAATCCCGCCCCTCAAATTCCACCCCAAAATCCTCTCCCCAAAAATTCCAACCCCGGCAATTCCCACCCCTCAGATCCCTCTCCCCCAAATCCCTCTCCCCCAATTCCCAATCCCCCAAATCCCACCCCAAAATCCCATCCCCAAATCCCTCTCCCCAGTTCCCAATCCCTAAATCCTGACCCCCAAGTCTTTCTCCCCCAATTCCCCATCCCCAATTCCCAATCCCCAAATCCCGCCCCTCAAATTCCACCCCAAAAATCCCATCCCCAATTCCCTCTCCCCCAATTCCTCTCCCCCAATTCCCGATCCCCCAATTCCAGATTCCCCAATTCCCGCCCCTCAAATTCCACCCCAAAATCCTCTCCCCAAAAATTCCAACCCCGCCAATTCCCGATCCCAAATCCCTCTCCCCCAAATCCCGACCCCCAAAATCCTCTCCCCAATCCCCAATCCTAAACCCCTCTCCCCCAATTCCCGATCCCCCAATTCCCTCTCCCCAGATCCCTCTCCCCCAACTCCCCATCCCCAATTCCCAATCCCCCAAATCCCGTCCCCCAAAATCCTCTCCCCCAATTCCCAATCCCCCAAATCCCGATCCCAAACCCCTCCCCCCAATTCCCGATCCCAAAATCCTCTCCCCAATTCCCGGTACCCCGGAACGCCGCCTTGGCGATTCGCTCTCCTTTCCCGCGGAGGCCGGAGACGGAGCGGAGCTGCAGCACCAGAGCCATGGGGGATCGGGATGGAGCCGGGGGCGGATCCCGGTGCTCGGTGCGGTCCCGGTGCGGATCCCGGAGCGGTCCCGGTGCGGATCCCGGTGCTCGGGATGGTCCCGGAGCGGATCCCGGTGCAGTCCCGGAGCGGATCCCGGTGCTCGGGATGATCCCGGAGCGGATCCCGGAGCGGTCCCGGTGCGGTCCCGGTGCTCGGGATGATCCCGGAGCGGATCCCGGAGCGGTCCCGGTGCGGTCCCGGTGCTCGGTCCCGGAGCTCGGGCCGGGCTCGGAGCGGGTCTCGGTGTGATCCCGGAGCGGAACGCGGTGCTCGGTGCGGAGCTCGGGCTGCTCCCGATGCGGGTTCGATGCGGTCCCGGTGCTCGGTCCTGGTGCCCGATGCGGTCCCGGTGCTCGGTCCCGGTGCGGGTTCGATGCGGTCCCGGTGCTCGGTCCTGGTGCCCGATGCGGTCCCGGTGCTCGGTCCCGGTGCGGGTTCGGTGCGGTCCCGGTGCTCGGTCCCGGAGCTCGGTCCCGGAGCGGGGTTCGAGGTGATCCCGGGTCGGTCCCGGTGCGGGTTCGATGCGGTCCCGGAGCTCGGTCCCGGAGCTCGGGCCGGTCCCGGGGCGGGCCCGGAGCGGGGTCCGAGGTGATCCCGGGTCGGTCCCGGTGCGGGACCGAGGCACTCGGTACAGTCTCGGCGCTCGGTGCGTTGCCGGTGCCGGTACCGATGCGGTCCCGGTGCGGTGCCGGTGCTCGGTGCGGAGCTCGGGCTGGTGCCGGCGCGGGTTCGGTGCGGTGCCGGGTCGGTCCCGGTGCAGTGTCTGGTACCTGATGCGGTTTCGGTGCGGAGCCCGGTGCCGGTGCTCAGCGCGGTCCCGGTGCTCGGTGCGGTGCCGGTGCCGGTGCCGGAGCTCAGTTCGGTTCGGTTCGGTGCCGGTTCGCAGCTCCCCCGCGCTCCCAGCGCTGAATTCTTCAGCAGCGGGGCCGCCCCTCCCCCACCCCCTCCCCCTCCCTCCCCTCCCACTTCGCCCCTCCCCCTCCCCCCCCTCCCCCATCCCATTCCCATTTCCATTTCCATTCCATTCCATTTCCATTCCATTCCATTCCATTCCATTCCATTCCATTCCATTCCATCCCATTCCATTCCATTCCATTTCCATTCCATTTCCATTCCATTCCATTTCCATTCCATCCCATTTCCACTCCATTCCTTTTTCCCTTCCCCGCTGCAGGAAGTCGGGAATGGGGAAACTGAGGCACGGCTCCATGGGAACCTCGGGATTGGGGCCGAGCACCAAAAAAAATTCCCAAAAAATTCCCATAAATTCCAAAAAAAATTCCCAAAAATTTCCACAAAAATTCCCAAAAAATTCCCAAAAAATTCCCAAAAAATTCCCCAAAATTCCCAAATTCCGGACGCGGCTCCGCGGGGAAGAGCAAATCCCGGCGAGCGCCAGCCGCAGAGCGACAGGGAAACCTCCGGGAATCCCGGGATTTTGGGTCTGGGAAAGGCCCCGGAGCCCCGATCCATCGTCCCCCCCAAATCCGCAGGGATCCCAAAGCGGGAATGGGGACTCCGACCCTTTCCAGGCGGGAATTGTTCCCAGTATCCAACGGAACCGCGCCTGGAACGGCCGGGGCCGTTCACTCTCGCCACATCCCTGTTCCCAAAGTGATCCCGAATCCCAAAGAGATCCCGAATCCCAAAGTGACCCCAAATTCCAGAGTCCCCAAATTCCAAAGTGTTCCCAAATCCCAAAGGGTTCCCAAATTCCAAAGTGACCCCGAATCCCAAAGTGACCTCGAATCCCAGTGTCCCCAAATCCCAAAGTGTCCCCAAATCCCAAATTGTCACCTGTTCTCAAAGTGACCCCGAATCCCAAAGTGATCCCAAATCCCAAAGTGACCCCAAATTCCAAAGTGATCCCAAATCCCAAAGTGATCCCAAATCCCAAAGTGTCCCTGTTCCCAAAGTGTCCCCAAATCCCGAAGTGTCCCCAAGTCCCAAAGTGACCCTAAATCCCAAAGTGATCCCAAATCCCAAAGTGTCCCCAAATCCCAAATTGACCTCGAATCCCAAAGTAACCCTGAATCCCAAAGTGTCCCCAAATCCCAAATTGTCGCCTGTTCTCAAAGTTACCCCAAATCCCAAAGTGATCCCAAATCCCAAAGTGACCCCAAATCCCGAAGTGTCCCCAAATCCCAAAGTGATCCCGAATCCCAAAGAGTCTCCAGACCCCACAGTGACCCCAGACCCCAAAATGTCCCCAAACCCCAAAATATCCCTAAAATCCAAAGTGACCCCAGACCCCAAAATGTCCCAGACCCAAAAGTGACCCCAAATCCCAAAACGTCCCCAAAATCCAAAATGTTCCCAAAATCCAAAGTGCCCCCAGACCCACCCAGGATGCAGAGTGGGAACCCAGAACCCAAAGTGACCCCAGACCCCAAAGTGACCCCAAACCCCAAAATGTGTCCAGACCCCAAAATGTCCCCAGACCCCAAAGTGACCCCAAAATCACCTGGGTTACAGGGAGATGTCCCAAACCCCAAAGTGACCCCAGACCCCAAAGTGTTCCCAAATCTCAGTGTACCCAAATCCCAAAGTGTCCCCAGACCCCAAAATGTGTCCAGACCCCAAAGTGACCCCAAATCTCAAAACATCCCCAAAATCCAAAATATTCCCAAAATCCAAAGTGCCCCCAGACCCACCCAGGGTGCAGAGTGGGAACCCAGACCCCAAAGTGACCCCAGACCCCAAAGTGACCCCAGACCCCACAGTGCCCCCAAAGTGACCCCAGATCCCAAAATATGTCCAGACCCCAAAGTGTCCCTGGACCCCAAAGTGACCCCAAACCCCAAAATGTCCCCAGACCCCAAAATGTGTCCAGACCCCAAAAGTGACCCCAAATCTCAAAGTGTCCTTGGACCCCAAATCTCAAAACATCCCCAAAATCCAAAATATTCCCAAAATCCAAAGTGCCCCCAGACCCACCCAGGGTGCAGAGTGGGAACCCAGACCCCAAAGTGACCCCAGACCCCAAAGTGACCCCAGACCCCACAGTGCCCCCAAAGTGACCCCAAATCCCAAAGTGTTCCCAAATCCCAAAGTGATCCCAAATCTCAGTGTCCCCAAATCCCAAAGTGTCCCCGAATCCCAAAGTGGCCCCAAACCCCAAAGTTCCCCCAAATCTCAAAAAGTCCCCAAACCCCAAATCATCCCCAGACCCCAAAGTGACCCCAAAATGTCCCCAGACCCCAGAGTGCCCCCATTGGACATCCCCACCTGTGAATCCATGGGATTTGGGATTTTTTGGGAATCACGGATCACACCCAAACATTCCCACCTGAGAATCCATGGGATTTGGGATTTTTTGGGAATCACGGATCAAACCCAAACATTCCCACCTGTGAATCCATGGGATCTGGGATTTTTTGGGAATCCCGGATCACACCCAAACATTCCCAGCTGTGAATCCATGGGATCTGGGATTTTTTGGGAATTTCATCCCCATCCCGGATCACACCCAAACATTCCCACCTGTGAATCCATGGGATTTGGGATTTTTTGGGAATCACGGATCACACCCATTGGACATCCCCACCTGTGAATCCATGGGATTTGGGATTTTTTGGGAATCGCGGATCACACCCGGCCATTCCCACCTGTGAATCCATGGGATTTGGGATTTTTTGGGAATCCTGGATCAAACCAAAACATTCCCACCTGTGAATCCATGGGATTTGGGATTTTTTGGGAATCACGGATCACACCCATTGGACATCCCCACCTGTGAATCCATGGGATTTGGGATTTTTTGGGAATCGCGGATCACACCCGGCCATTCCCACCTGTGAATCCATGGGATTTGGGATTTTTTGGGAATCCTGGATCAAACCAAAACATTCCCACCTGTGAATCCATGGGATTTGGGATTTTTTGGGAATCACGGATCAAACCCAAACATTCCCACCTGTGAATCCATGGGATTTGGGATTTTTTGGGAATCACAGATCAAACCCAAACATTCCCACCTGTGAATCCATGGGATTTGGGATTTTTTGGGAATCACGGATCACACCCAGCCATTCCCACCTGTGAATCCATGGGATTTGGGATTTTTTGGGAATCCTGGAATAAACCCAAACATTCCCACCTGTGAATCCATGGGATTTGAGATTTTTTGGGAATCACGGATCACACCCAAACATTCCCACCTGTGAATCCATGGGATTTGGGATTTTTTGGGAATCCCGGATCACACCCGGCCATTCCCACCTGTGAATCCATGGGATTTGGGATTTTTTGGGAATCCCGGATCACACCCGGCCATTCCCACCTGTGAATCCATGGGATTTGGGATTTTTTGGGAATCCTGGAACAAACCCAAACATTCCCACCTGTGAATCCATGGGATTTGGGATTTTTTGGGAATCACGGATCACACCCGGCCATTCCCACCTGTGAATCCATGGGATTTGGGATTTTTTGGGAATCCTGGATCAAACCCAAACATTCCCACCTGTGAATCCATGGGATTTGGGATTTTTTGGGAATCCCGGATCACACCCAAACATTCCCAGCTGTGAATCCATGGGATCTGGGATTTTTTGGGAATTTCATCCCCATCCCGGATCACACCCAAACATTCCCACCTGTGAATCCATGGGATTTGGGATTTTTTGGGAATCACGGATCACACCCAAACATTCCCACCTGTGAATCCATGGGATTTGGGATTTTTTGGGAATCATGGATCACACCCGGCCATTCCCACCTGTGAATCCATGGGATTTGGGATTTTTTGGGAATCATGGATCAAACCCAGCCATTCCCACCTGTGAATCCATGGGATTTGGGATTTTTTGGGAATCACGGATCAAACCCAAACATTCCCACCTGTGAATCCATGGGATTTGGGATTTTTTGGGAATCACGGATCACACCCAAACATTCCCACCTGTGAATCCATGGGATTTGGGATTTTTTGGGAATCCTGGATCACACCCAAACATTCCCACCTGTGAATCCATGGGATTTGGGATTTTTTGGGAATCACGGATCACACCCAAACATCCCCACCTGTGAATCCATGGGATTTGGGATTTTTTGGGAATCCCCGATCACACCCAAACATTCCCACCTGTGAATCCATGGGATATGGGATTTTTTGGGAATCACGGATCAAACCCGGCCATTCCCACCTGTGAATCCATGGGATTTGGGATTTTTTGGGAATCCCCGATCACACCCAAACATTCCCACCTGTGAATCCATGGGATTTGGGATTTTTTTGGAATCACGGATCACACCCAAACATTCCCACCAGTGAATCCATGGGATTTGGGATTTTTTGGGAATCCCGGATCACACCCAAACATTCCCACATGTGAATCCATGGGATTTGGGATTTTTCGGGATTCCTGGATCAAACCCAAACATCCCCACCTGTGAATCCATGGGATCTGGGATTTTTTGGGAATCACGGATCACACCCAAACATTCCCACCTGTGAATCCATGGGATTTGGGATTTTTTGGGAATCACGGATCACACCCAAACATTCCCACCTGTGAATCCATGGGATTTGGGATTTTTTGGGAATCCCGGATCACACCCAAACATTCCCACCTGTGATTCCATGGGATCTGAGATTTTTTGGGAATCCCGGATCACACCCAAACATTCCCACCTGTGAATCCATGGGATCTGGGATTTTTTGGGAATCAAGGATCAAACCCAAACATCCCCACCTGTGAATCCATGGGATTTGGGATTTTTTGGGAATCACGGATCACACCCGGCCATTCCCACCAGTGAATCCATGGGATTTGGGATTTTTTGGGAATCCTGGATCAAACCCGGACATTCCCACCTGTGTATCCATGGGATTTGGGATTTTTTGGGAATCCAAAGTGAAAGGAAAACCTGTGGGGGAATAAAAAAACAGGGAAGAGGAAGGAAATGAAGGAAAACCCCGGATGGATCCGGGAATTCTTTGGGATCTTCAATGGGAAGAGCGGAATCTCGGGGCTCCCCCTGGACCGGGATCGGATCCCGAGGTTCCTTTTCGCCGTCCGGGATGTTCCCGCCTGGAATGAGCGATCCCAAATCCTCCTCCGGGCCTGGCGCCAGCTCCCGGTTCCGGTTCGCCATCCCGTGGGAATTCCCAGGAATCCCGGGGCCTTTTCCATGGATTTTTGGCGCTCTGCCGCCGCTCCCGCTCCGCTCCTTTAGAGGGCACCAACAGCTCGGGAATTGCATCCCGGGAAGCTCCCGGAGGTTGGATCTTGGGAAGGAATTCCCAGAGAATCCCTGGGAGCGGCCAAGGAAAGGTTGGGAAAAATCCCAGGATCGTGGCCTTGGGACGGGGCGGGATTTAAAATCCATGGATCCCGTCCAAAGAGTTCCGGGATTCCGGGATCCAGGACGCTCAGGATCCATCCCGAGGGGGTTTTCATGGAATTCGGGGATGGAAAAGGGAAGGGAGACCCTTCCTGGAATGCCGAGATTCCCAGGGAATTCCCGAAATTCCTTCCCGGAGAGGAGTCGGGATGGGGCTGGATCCAATCCCAGGCTGGGAATGGAGGGAATTCCTTGGAAAAGGGAGAAACGGGATTTTGGGGAAGGGATTCCCGGCTGGGTGGGAATTCCCAGAGAATCCCTGGGAGCGTCCAAGGAAAGGTTGGAGCACCCTGGGATTTTGGGAGCGTCGGGGCTGGAAGGGGATGGGATTGATTCCCACCCAAACCATTCCAGGATTCCATGGAATTTGCAGATCCTGGCTCTCTTCCCAGCTTTTGGCCCCCCCGGGATGGAGCTGATCCCTCGGGGATCCACATTCCCGGGAAAAGGGAGAGGATCCAACCCCCCCCCCCATGGACTCGGTGCCCTCAGAGCTCCTCTCCAGCCCCCCAAAATTCCATGATTCCACAGGATTTTTCCCGGCCTGAGGGGAAATCCCAAATCCCTCCAGATCCCTGGATTTTAAGGAAATCCTCGGGAGCAGCTGTCGGATTCCTTCGGCACAGCTCCGGCTCTTTCTCTTTTTTTGGGACACGGGATCACGTTTCCCACACGGATCTCTCCGTCCGTGTTTGAAATCCCAGGCAGGTGATGGATGCCGGTGACGTCAGCAGGAAAATCCTGGAAAAATCCCAAGGATTGCAGGGATAACGAGGCCGCTCCAGTTTTTTTGGATTTTTTCCTTTTGAAAGGAACAATTTCATATTTTTTTTTTTATTTTTTAGGATTGTAAATAAGCTTGGAATGAGCTGCCAGCTCCGCAAAATCCCGGCTGGAATTCTGCAGAGTCCTCGGATGCTCCTGGGATGAGCGGGAGGGATGAATCCCGAAAAAAAATAGAAGGGAGGGGTTGGGTGGGAAGGGACCTTCAATCCCAAACCGTTCCAAGGTCAGGGACACTTCCCGCTATCCCAAAAATCCCATCCAACCTGGCCTGGAACACTTCCAGGGATCCAAGGATTCTCTGGGAATTCCAGCCCAGCCGGGAATTCCTTCCCAAGCTCCCCTTTCCCACTGGGAATTCCATTCCGTGCCTCCCACCGCTCCAGCCCTTTCCCAAATTCCTGGAGCCCCTTGAGGCTCGGGAAGGAGCTCCAGGAATTCCTTGGATCCTGATTTTTCTTGCAAAATCCCTTGGAGCCGCATCCGGAAGCATTTATCTGCTGAGACAGAATTCCAGCCTGGAGCCATCCCTGCCGCTCCAGAGGATCCTGGAATGGTTTGGGGTGGGATTCATGGACCTTCAATCCCATCCCAGTGAGCTCCAACCATTCCTTGGACACTCCCATGGATCCTCTGGGAATTCCGGCCCAGGTGGGAATTCTGTCCCAAGATCCCACCCCAAGCTCCCCTTTCCCACTGGGAATTCCATTCCCTGCCTCCCGCCCCTCCAGCCCTTTCCCAAATTCCTGGAGCCCCTTGAGGCTCGGGAAGGGGCTCCAAGGATTCCTTGGATCCTGATTTTTTTTTTTTTTTTTTTTTTTGCAAAATCCCTTGGAGCCGCTTCCCAAATCATTCATCTGCTGAGACAGAATTCCAGCCTGGAGCCATCCCTGCCGCTCCAAAGGATCCTGGAATGGTTTGGGGTGGGATTCATGGACCTTCAATCCCATCCCAGCGAGCTCCAACCATTCCTTGGACACTCCCATGGATCCTCTGGGAATTCCGGCCCAGGCGGGAATTCTGTCCCAAGACCCCACCCCAAGCTCCCCTTTCCCACTGGGAATTCCATTCCCTGCCTCCCGCCCCTCCAGCCCATTCCCAAATTCCTGGAGCCCCTTGAGGCTCGGGAAGGAGCTCCAGGAATTCCTTGGATCCTGATTTTTCTTGCAAAATCCCTTGGAGCCGCTTCCCGACGCATTCATCTGCTGAGACAGAATTCCAGCCTGGAGCCATCCCTGCCGCTCCAGAGGATCCCGGAATGGTTTGGGGTGGGATTCATGGACCTTCAATCCCATCCCAGTGTGCTCCAGCCATTCCTTGGACACTCCCACGGATCCTCTGGGAATTCCGGCCCAGGCGGGAATTCCGTCCCAAGCTCCCCCCGTTTCATTCCAGCCGTCTGTAATCCCGGGGGATTTGCTGGGATCCACGGCTGGGCCGGGATGAAGGATGGAGAATCCCCCTTTGGAAAAGCCATCCCGGGCTGTCCCCAGACGCTCCCCGGCAGCGCGAAACGCGCGGAATTAAGGGAATCGCCGTGTCCTGCTTTTCCCTAATCCCCCTAAATCCCTGCAATCGCACATTCGGGCCGTCGGAAATGGAGATTTCCAGACCCTTCCCGGCCATTCCCGCTTCCCGGCTCATTCCCAGCGGGATCTGAGCGGGTCTTTCCAGGTCTCTCCCAGTCCCGTTCCCGAGGTCGGGATTGGGATCTTCCGCATCCAGCTGTGGACAACATCTGGCTCCCCCCTTCCCCCCTCCCCGAAGCACGGGGATAATTAATTAAAGCTGCTCATTAATTCGTCCTTAATGCCGCAGATCCCTGGGGAAGGAGGAGCCGGAGAGAATTCCATGGCACAATTCCACGGCCTTGGGAGCGCGGGGGGTTCCGGGATGGCATTCCCGCCCTTTTCTGTCCCTTTTATCCTCTTTATTTTTTTAGAGCCGCCTCCGGGTTCATTTCCCTCCTCGTCCTTTTCCTTCCTTTCCTTTAAAAAGGAAAATTCCTCCTGGGAACGGAAAATTTTATTTCCTTTTCCTGTCTGCTGTCTCCTCCCTTTGGGAACGTGTTTGTCCTCCTTTCAAAATTCTTTCACTCCTCTTTTAATCCTCTTTTACTCCTCTTTTAATCCTCTTTTACTCCGCTTTTAAATTCTCTTTTACCCTCAGTTCACACCTCTTTTATCACCATTTTATTTCATTTTTTTATCTCTTATCAATTCCCTTTTACATCTCTTTTATCACCATTTTATTTCATTTTTAATCTCTTGTTAATCCCCTTTTACTCCTCTTTTATCACCATTTTATTTCATTTTTTTACACTCTTATCAATTCCCTTTCACATCTCTTTTATCACCATTTTATTTCATTTTTTAATCTCTTATCAATCCCCTTTCACTTCTCTTATCGCCCCTCTTTCAAACCACCTTTGCCCTGTTTTTGCACCTCTTTTACCATAATTTATTTCCTTTTTAATCTCTTATCACTCTCCTTTCAAACCTCGTTTATTTCTCTTTTTAAACATTTTAATTTCCCTTTTACTCCTCTTTTATCACCATTTTATTTCCTTTTTTATCTCTTATCAATTCCCTTTCACATCTCTTATCGCCCCTCTTTCAAATCGCTTTTGTCCTGATTTCACACCTCTCTTATCATCATTTATTTCCTTTTTGATCTCTTATCACTCTCCTTTCAAACCTCATTTATTTATTTTAAAATCTTTTTCACCCCCTCTTTACACCTCTTTTATCACCATTTTATTTCATTTTTTTCCTTTTATTCCCTTTTTAAGCTCATTTTCTGCTCCTTTTCCTTCTCTTTTATTTTTGTTTTATTTCCTTTTTCTATCTCTTTATCACTTTCAGAACTCATTTATCCCCTTTTAATCCTCTTTTATTCCTTTTTTTAATTCTCTTTTACCCTCAGTTCACACCTCATTTATCATCATTTATTTCCTTTTTTATCTCTTATCACTCTCCTTTCAAACCTCATTCATTTCTCTTTTTAAACATTTTAATTTCCCTTTTACTCCTCTTTTATCACCATTTTATTTCATTTTTAATCTCTTATCAATTCCCTTTCACATCTCTTATCATCCCTCTCTCAAACTGCTTTTATTCCTTTTTTTAATTCTCTTTCACCCTCAGTTCACGCCTCATTTATCATCATTTATTTCCTTTTTTATCTCTTATCACTCTCCTTTCAAATCTCATTTATTTCTCTTTTTAAACATTTTTATTTCCCTTTTATTCCTCTTTTATCACCATTTTATTTCATTTTTTAATCTCTTATCAATTCTCTTTTCCACCTCTTTTATCCTCATTTTATTTCCTTATCACCTCCCTTTTTCCAAATCCCATTCCCTGATTTCTCCACCTCTCATTTCCTTCACTTTCCACCTCTTTTCCTGCCTTTTTTCCCCCCGGTATTTTCCCTTTTCCTGGTTTTCCCATGGACGCTCCCCCTCTTGGCTCCAGCTGGGCTCAGGTGGGACCAACCCATCCCAAATCCTGGAATTTTTGCCCGGCTCCTTCCCAGGATTTTCCCTGGAAGAGCCTGGAGGGGTCCGCGCTGGAAAAAGATGGATTTTCCCTGAGGGGTTCAACCCGGGAAGTGCCAGGGAAAAGCAGGAAAATCCTGGAGCAGTGGGAAAAACGGCCAGGACGGTTTTTAGGGAATTGGTTTGGCCGCTCCTTCCCCTGCTCCGCAGTTTTCCCCCGAGCGGGGAGAGATAAAAAACAGGGAAAAAGGAAAAAAAAATAAACAAGGAAAGAGGATAAATAAAGCGGGAAAAGGAGATTTAAAAAAAAAGGGGAGCCAAGTTTTCCAGGAGTTCCGTTGGTACTTGGAGTCAGGAGGGAAAATTCCAGCCAATTTCTCCTGGGCTCTGCAAAAATTCGGGAAAACCGTATGGGGCTCCGGCTGGAATTCTGGCTGGAATTCCCAGGGAAGTGTCCAGGGAAAGTCTGGCTGGAATTGGAGCAGCCTGGAATGGGATTGAAGATCCCTTCCCACCCAAACCATTCCAGGATCCTCTGGAGCTGCAGGGATGGCTCCAGGCCGGGATTTCGTTTTCCAGCCGACAAATCCTGTGGGATGCAGCTCCGAAGGATCAAAGCAGGGAAAAAAAATAGGATCCAGGAAAATCTTGGAGCCTGCAGGAGCTCCAGGAGAGCTGGAGTTTGGGAAAGGGCTGGAGGGGCGGGAGGCAGGGAATGGAATTCCCAGTGGGAACAGGGGATAGGGATAGGTGGGATGTTGGGAAGGAATTCTTCCCTGTGGGTGGCATGGATTGGGAATGTTGGGGTTGGATGACATGGATCGGGAATTTCGGGTGGGTGACATGGATCAGGAATGTTGACATTGGGTGACATGGATTAGGAATGTTGGATTGGGTGACACGGATTAGGAATGTTGTGGTTGGATGACATGGATTGGGAATGTTGGGTTGGGTGACACGGATTGGGAATGTTCAGGTTGGTTACATGGATTGGGAATGTTCAGGTTGGCTGACATGGATTGGGAATGTTCGCGTTGGCTGACATGGATTGGGAATGTTCAAATAAGTGACATGGATCGGGAATGTTGAGGTTGGGTGAAGTGGATCAGGAATGTTGAGGCTGGGTGGTGTGGATTAGGAATGTTGAGGTTGACATGGATCGGGAATGATTGGATTGGTGCATGGATTGGGAATGTTCACATTGGTGACATGGATCAGGAATGTGGGGTTGGGTGACACGGATTGGGAATTTTGGGTGGGTGACATGGATCAGGAATGTTGACATTGGGTGACATGGATTGGGAATGTTGGATTGGGTGACATGGATTAAGAATGTTGTGGTTGGATGACATGGATTGGGAATGTTGGATTGGGTGACGTGGATTGGGAATTTCGGGTTGATGACATGGATCGGGAATTTCAGGTTGGTGACATGGATTGGGAATGTTCAAATAGGTGACGTGGATTGGGAATGTTGACATTGGGTGACACGGATTAGGAATGTTGGATTGGGTGACATGGATTGGGAATTTCGGGTTGATGACACGGATCGGGAATGTTGGGGTTGGCTGACATGGATTGGGAATGTTCAAATAAGTGACATGGATTGGGAATGTTGAGGTTGGGTGAGGTGGATCAGGAATGTTGAGGCTGGGTGGTGTGGATTAGGAATGTTGAAGTTGAGTGACACGGATTGGGAATGATTGGATTGGTGCATGGATTGGGAATGTTCAGGTTGGTGACATGGATCGGGAATGTGGGGTTGGGTGACACGGATTGGGAATTTCGGGTGGGTGACATGGATCAGGAATGTTGACATTGGGTGACACGGATTAGGAATGTTGGATTGGGTGACATGGATTGGGAATTTCGGCTTGGTGACACGGATTAGGAATTTCGGATTGGGTGACACGGATTGGGAATTTCGGGTTGATGACATGGATCGGGAATGTTGAGGTTGGGTGACGCGGATTAGGAATGTTGGATTGGGTGACGTGGATTGGGAATTTCAGGTTGATGACATGGATCGGGAATGTTGAGGTTGGGTGACATGGATTGGGAATGTTCAAATAGGTGACATGGATTGGGAATGTTGAGGTTGGGTGACATGGGTTGGGAATGT
This sequence comes from Delichon dasypus, assembly GCA_037837765.1. Classification (NCBI taxonomy): domain Eukaryota; kingdom Metazoa; phylum Chordata; class Aves; order Passeriformes; family Hirundinidae; genus Delichon; species Delichon dasypus. The sequence continues at coordinate 1,805,972 of JBBAXF010000003.1, forward strand.
TCAAATAGGTGACATGGATTGGGAATTTCAGGCTGGGTGACCTGGGCCCCCCGGATCCCAGTTTCCCAGCCCTGTGGATTTTCCCGCCGCTCCATCTCCCAGGATTCCTGCTCCAGGTAAGGGGCAGCTGCAGCACATCCCAGAGATTCCGCCCTCACCCCGTGCCGAGGTTTTCCAGCGGGATCGGAATTGGATTTGCCGGCCCTGCTCCGAGGGCTGTGGAGCTCAGGCTCTCCCACGGCTGGAATTGGATTAAGCTCCGGAATAAATCCTGTGAGTGCTTCCCTAATTCCCGCCAGACTCCCTAATGCCGTTATCTCCCGATAAAAGCTCCTTATCCATCCCCGCAGGAAGCACTCGGGACACCGGATCCGTCACGAGTGGAAAGCGGGGATGGGGGTGGAAAAGCGGGAATGTGCCCTGGGGGTGAAATCCAAATGGAAAAGAGGCCGAGGAGGTGGTGGGAGCCCATCCGGAATGTCCGGGAGAAGGGTTGGGAATGCCGGCTCCCAGCCAGGATCTCCCACTCTGCAGGTTGGTTCTGGAAACTTCCAGGTGGGGTCGGATCCAGGCTCTGGATCCCGGCTCTGTTCCAGCCTTTGGAACAGGGAATGGCCGTAATTCCTCATTTCCGACTGCTCTGGATGCTGGGGCCTGATGTTCCATGGAATCCTGGAATGGCTCGGCTGGGAAGAGGACTCGAATCCCGTCCCATTCCAACCCCAACACCTGCCCCCGATCCCAGGGTTCTCCAGCCTTGCCTTGGATACTGCCAGGGATTCTCTGGGAATTCCAGGCCCTCCCCACCCTCCCAGCTGGGAATTCCTTCCCAAGCTCCCCTTTCCCAGCGGGAATTCCATCCCTCGTCCCCCTTCCCACCCCGTCGGCTCCTCCCGTGTCCCATTCCCACATCCCGTGGATGTGCAGGAGGAGGCCGGGATCAGGGAAAGGCTCCCGATCCCCCAAAACTGGAACGGAATCGGGATCCATTTGTCCCTGTCCCCCCAGAAACAGCGGGAAATGAGGAAAACGTTCCTGGCTGAGATCCCTTTGCCATCCCGGGAAGTGTCCGAAGCCAGGCTGGACACGGCTTGGAGCAGCCTGGGATGGAGGAACGTGGAATGGGATTGAATGGATCCCGCCCAAACCATTCCGTCATTCCCTGGATCTGGGCACAGCAGGATGGGAGGGGAGGGACGGGGACATTCCAGGCCATCCCAGGACCCAGATCCAGAGGATCCAAACCCGGAGATCAGGGATCCAAACCCAGAGGTGAAGGATCCAAACCCGGAGCTGGAGGATCCGAATCCAGAGGTGAAGGATCTGAATCCAGAGTGAGAAATCCAAATCCAGAGGTGAAGGATCCAAACTGCAGGTGGAGGATCCAATCCCAGAGGTGGAGGATCCAAATCCAGAGTGAAGGATCCGAATCCCGAGGTGGAGGGTCCAAATCCAGAGGTGCAGAACCCAAATCCAGATGTGTAGGATCTGAATCTGGAGGTGAAGGACCCAAATCCAGAGGTGAAGGGTCCAAATCCAGAGGGAAGGACCTAAATCCAGAGGGGCTGGATCCAAACCCGGTGGGAAGGACCCAAATCCAGAGGGAAGGATCCAAATCCAGAGGTGAAGGATCCAAATCCAGAGGGAAGGATCCAAATCCAGAGGGAAGGATCCAAATCCAGAGGGAAGGATCCAAATCCAGAGGTGAAGGATCCAAATCCGGAGGCGAAGGATCCAAATCCAGAGGGAAGGACCCAAATCCGGAGGGGCTGGATCCAAACCTGGTGGGAAGGATCCAAATCCAGAGGGAAGGACCCAAATCCAAAGGGAAGGACCCAAATCCTGAGGTGAAGGATCCAAATCCCAAGGTGAAGGATCCAAATCCAGAGGGGCTGGATCCAAACCTGGTGGGAAGGACCCAAATCCAGAGGTGAAGGATCCAAATCCAGAGGGAAGGATCCGAATCCAGAGGTGAAGGATCTAAATCCGGAGGTGAAGGATCCAAATCCCAACGTGAAGGATCCAAATCCAGAGGGGCTGGATCCAAACCTGGTGGGAAGGACCCAAATCCAGAGGTGAAGGACCCAAATCCAGGGGTGAAGGATCCAAATCCGGAAGTGAAGGATCCAAACCCGGAGGTGAAGGATCCAAATCCAGAGGGAAGGACCCAAATCCAGAGGGGCTGGATCCAAACCCGGTGGGAAGGACCCAAATCCAGAGGGAAGGATCCAAATCCAGAGGGAAGGACCCAAATCCAGAGGTGAAGGACCCAAATCCAGAGGGAAGGATCTGAATCCAGGGGTGAAGGATCCAAATCCAGAGGTGATGTACCCAAATCCTGAGGTGAAGGATCCAAATCCAGAGGTGAAGGGTCCAAATCCAGAAGGGCTGGATCCAAATCCAGAGGGAAGGACCCAAATCCAGAGGTGAAGGACCCAAATCCAGGGGTGAAGGATCCAAATCCAGAGGGAAGGATCCAAATCCAGAGGGAAGGATCCAAATCCAGAGGTGATGTACCCGAATCCTGAGGTGAAGGATCCAAATCCGGAGGTGAAGGATCCAAACCCGGAGGTGAAGGATCCAAATCCAGAGGGAAGGACCCAAATCCAGAGGGGCTGGATCCAAATCCAGAGGTGAAGGATCCAAATCCCAAGGTGAAGGATCCAAATCCCGAGGTGAAGGATCCAAATCCGGAGGTGAAGGATCCAAATCCTGAGGTGAAGGATCCAAATCCAGAGGTGAAGGATCCAAATCCGGAGGCAAAGGATCCAAACCCAGAGGTGAAGGGTCCAAATCCAGAGGGAAGGACCCAAATCCAGAGGGGCTGGATCCAAATCCCAAGGTGAAGGATCCAAATCCAGAGGGGCTGGATCCAAATCCCAAGGTGAAGGATCCAAATCCCAAGGTGAAGGGTCCAAATCCCTGCGGAATATCCGGCCATGGCATCGCTTCCCTGGCTCCAGCGACTTCCCAAAGCCACGCCAGCATCCGGAGGCTCCCGGATTTTTCCCGCCCGTTTCCCACCCTCGGCTCCTCTCCCACCACCGGGAGAGATCCGGATCCAAACCTGGGCTGACTTTGATCCCATTTTCCCAGGCCCAACTCCCCGGGCTGCCCCAAAATCCCGCTTTTTTTCTTTTCCCAGGAAACCCTTCCCCCAGGACCATTTTCCACAGGGTTTATCCCGGTGTCCAGGCCCGGCCCAGCAGAGCTGTTTCCAATCCCTAATCAAATTTCGGGAAGCGTCTGTTTTCCATCAGGCACCTGCCGGCCCTAACGGGCCTCTCCCGGTCATTCCGTGTCCTTGGATTTCCTGGAAAACCATCCCAGGCCGCCCGTGCCTCCGGCTGCTGCCGCTTCCAGGGGTGAGGAGCTGCAGCCGGAGCAGGATCCGGGGAGGGATGCGGGAAACTGGGATGCGGGGGGGGCAGAATCCCATGGAATCACGGGATGGTTTGGGTGGGAATCACGGGATGGTTTAGGTGGGAATAATGGAATGGTTTCTATGGGAATCATGGAACGGTTTCTATGAGAATCATGGAATGGTTTGGGTGGGAATCATGGAATGGTTTGGGTAGGAATCATGGAATGGTTTCTATGGGGATCATGGAATGGTTTCTATGGGAATCACGGAATGGTTTTGGTGGGAATCATGGAATGGTTTGGGTGGGAATCATGGAATGGTTTCTATGGGAATCACGGGATGGTTTGGGTGGAATCACAGGATGGTTTGGGTGGGAATCCTGGAATGGTTTGGGTGGGAATCACGGGATGGTTCGGGTGGGAATCATGGAATGGTTTGGGTGGGAATCATGGAATGGTTTGGGTGGGAATGGGAGCTCCAAGCCCATCCATCCCCCCCCCCCCCCCCCCCCCCTCCTCCGTGGTCAGGGAAGCTTCCCGCTATCCCAGATTTTCCCACATTTCCACCTGTGCGTCTCCCACAGGTGGGAACAGGCTGATCCCTCTGGGAATATTTTTTTTTCCCCATGGGTTTTTCCCACCAGTTTTCCCTGCCTTTTCCACCTCTCTGGGTGGAGTGGAGGGGGTGGAAGTTGCTCCAAACCCTGCTCCAGGCTTCGGGAACAGGGATTTTCCACGGCAGAAATCAGGGATGAAAAAGGCAGGGATGGCTGGGATCCCGGGAAGGAATTCCTGGCTGGGAGGGTGGGCTGGAATTCCCAGAGATTCCCTGGATCCTTGGGAGTGTCGAAGGAAAACATGGAGCACCCTGGGATGGTGGGAGGTATTGGGGTTGGAACCGGATGGGATGGAAGGTCCCTTCCCACCCAAACCATCCCGGAATTCCATGAAATCCCGAGGCCTGGAGGGGATTTTTGGCACCTTTTCTCCCGGCAGGTTCATCCCTCCTGGGAATGGCGGGATGGGGGCGGATTTGGGGCCGGAACATCCGGGAATGCGCTGATGGAGCCAGGGAAGCATCCCAGGAAAACATCCCGGGGAGATCTCGGCTCCAGGAGGAACCTTCCGGAATCCTTCACGCACATTCCAGGAGGGCCATTCCCGGCCCCGCCTCGCCCCTGAGGCACCAAAATCCTGGGATTTTGGAGCGTCCCCCGTGCTCCTCCTCTCCTTCCACCCTCATGGAAAACCATTCCCAGGATAACCCGGAGATTCCACAGCTTCGCTTCCCCCGGGGATTCCTGGAGAGCGGGATGGGGCATCCCGAGGGAAGGCAGGAAATCCGGGATTGGGATTTGGGAGGGGGTCGGGGTCCGGGGTTGGGATGATCCCTGCCCACCCCACAGCGGGGACAAGGACACCGGGAATGTCCTTGGAGTGTTCCCATCGATCCGGAGGAGCCGCAGAGCCTCGTCCGTGACCACAGCCCGGCTCCCAGGGCTCGGAAGTGGAAAACGTCAATATTGGAACGTTCCCAAGGGCGGTGCTTCCCTTCCCAAGGTCACGGACACTGCCCGGGAACAACGGATTGTTCCCAAGGGACACCGTCCGCTCCCTCTTCCCGAAAAAAACCCCCGAACTCCTGGAGATCCGGGATCTGCTCCGTCCATCCGGATGGGGAAGGAATTCCCAGATTCCTGCAGGGGAAGAGCCGCCACTTCCAGCCATGGCGGCAATCCCGGGATTCGGGCTGGGAAATTCCTGCTGGGAAAAGGTTTTGGATACGAGGAGAGGAGCAGCAGGGGAGGCAGGGAAAAAGAAAAATCCATGGAAAAAAAATCCTCTCCCAGAGGCCTCGTCCAAGGGGATCAGCCATTCCCGCCGGGATGTGGAATTGTGGGGAAATGTGGGAGTGTGGGGTTGTGGGAAAATCCAGCTGGGATAATGGGGAATTTCCCTGTCCATGGCATGGGATGGGGCCGGAGCCGATCCCTACGGATCCCTGGAGACGCTGCTCCGTGTTTCAGCCGCTTCCTGGAGGGCGGAATTCCTTGGACACCGTGGGGTTGGAATTCCGCCCTCTGGAAGGGCTCTGCTCCTTCCCAGCGGCTGCCATTCCTCCCGGGAATTCCCTGTGCTCCACACAATGTCCCGGGAGCATCCAGACATCCCGGGAGGATCCATCTCCCCATCCCAAGGATCCCAAGGGTCCTTTCCTGGTGGAATTCCCACGGAAAAATCATCCCTGGCCAGGGCAGGGATTGGCCGGGAAAACCTCGGGAAAGGGACACGGAATTCCAGGCGTCTGTGGAAACCACGGGAATCATTCTGGAGACGGGATCCGAATCCTAACCTCCAGAAGGATGGAATTCCGGCTGGATTTGTGGGAAGAGGAAAATCCCTTGCCCCCCCCCCCCCCCCCACTTCCCTGTTGGCGTTGGGGCGATTCCCGGGATTTTCGAGATCCTGCTGGAATAGCTGCTTTTCCAGAGGGATGGGATGGGATGGAAGGAGGATCCGGCTCATCCGGTTTTCCTGGCACTTTCCCACCTTCCTTCCCTCCTCTATCCCATTCCACCATCGCTCCCTAATCCAGGATGAGCTCCCTGGGCCGATCCCGTGGGATCCATCCCGCAAATCCCGCTCCGGAATTCTGTCGGGATCCCAGATTCCCTCGCCATCCTCCTCCCCGCAACCTGAGCCGGAATTCCTCTGGGAATTCCCCTCACGTTCCCAGGCTGGGAAAGGTTGGGAAAAAAACCTCCGGGATCATCAAATCCAACCTCTGGCCGAATCCCTATGGAAAAGTGCCGCATCCACTCGGCTTTTGAACAATCCCGGGGATTCTGGTTCCGCCATTCCAACGTCCATCCCCTCTTCCAGCGGAGAAATATTCCCGAATTTTCCGACCAGAACTTCCCCGGCGCAACTTGATCTCCTTTCCCTGTGTCCTGAGTTTGGCTGGATCCATCCCTGTGGATCCCACAGCATTCCCAGCGCTTCCCACTGAGCATTCCCGAGGCTCGGGGGTCATTCCCAGTTTTTTCCGGGCTGATCCCGGCTCCTGGAGCCGCTGCCTTGGCTCGGGAACAGATCTTGGCAGCCGCTCCCGGCTCCGCTCGACCTCGGCCAGTCCCAAATCCCGGGAGATTTTCCAACTTGTCGGGATTTACGTCAGCCTGGCACGGCCTGGAAAAGCTCCCTGGCACCGGGATGGAGAGGGAGAAGCGGGAATGGCGGCAGATTTTCCATAAATCCCAAATATTTCAGGGAGTGCTGCTCTGATGGAAATCCCGGGGAGGGAGGAAGCGATGGAATTTTTGGGAATGGTTTTGGTGGGAAGGGGCCTTGAATCCCACCCCATTCCATGGGCAGGGACACCTCCCACATTCCCAGATGGCTCCAGCCCGGCCTCGGACACTCCCAGGGATCCAGGGGCAGCCACAAATTCCCTGGGAATTCCATCCCAGCCTTTCCCGGGGAAGGATTCCTTCCCAAGATCCCGGCCCCATTCCCAATCCCGAATCCTCCAGGCATTCCCAGGGTCGCTGCTCTCATCCCGGGATTGGATCCCGGCCTGGAAGTGCCTCTCCCACAGGGAATAACCATTCCAAGCCCCGGCATTCCCTGCCTCCTGCTCTCCCAGCCGGGATATTCCCGGCTCCATCCCACCCTGGGATCGGGGCTGGGAACAGGGCAGGACACGGCTCCATTTATTTCCTGGAATTCTGTGTCCCTTTCCCGAGGTTTCCCAGCCAATCCCTGCCCCGGCCAGGGATGATTTTTCCGTGGGAATTCCACCAGGAAAGCTGGGAAGGATCCTTGGGATGGGGAGATGGATCCTCCCGGGATGTCTGGATGCTCCCGGGACATTGTGTGGAGCACAGGGAATTCCCGGGAGGAATGGCAGCCTCTGGGAAGGAGCAGAGCCCTTCCAGAGGGCGGAATTCCAACCCCAGGGTGTCCAAGGAATTCCTCTGGGAAGCAGCTGAAACACGGAGCAGCGTCTCCAGAGATCCGCAGGGATCCGCAGGGATCGGCTCCGGCGGGATGGGGCTGGATCCAGTCCCAGGGCTGCGAGAGCTGGGAATGTGCAACTGGATCAGGAAAGGATCCAAGGAATCCTGGGAGCCTTTTCCAGAGTTTTCCAGGAGAGCTGGGACTTGGGAAAGGGCTGGAGGGGCGGGAGGCAGGGAATGGAATTCCCAGTGGGAAAGAGGAGCTCGGGGTGGGACCCTGGGAATGAATTCCTGGCTGGGCTGGAATTCCCAGAGAATCCCTGGGAGCATCCAAGGAAAGGCTGGATGGGGCTTGGAACAGCCTGGGACAGTGGGAATTGTTGGGGATTCTGGGATCCAGGACTCTCAGGATCCATCCCAAGGGGTTTTTATGGAATTCGGGGATGGAAAAGGGAAGGGAGACCCTTCCTGGAGTGCTGAGATTCCCAGGGAATTCCCAAAATTCCTTCCCGGAGAGGAGTCGGGATGGGGCTGGATCCAATGCCAGGGCTGGGAGAGCTGGGAATGTGCAGCTGGATGAGGGAAGGATCCCGGGAATCCTGGGAGCCTTTTCCAGAGTTTTCCAGGAGAGCTGGGATTTGGGATAAAGGGCTGGAGGGGCGGGAGGCAGGGAATGGAATTCCCAGTGGGAAAGGGGAGCCTGTGGTGGGAATGAATTCCTGGCTGGGTTGGAATTCCCAGAGAATCCCTGGTATTGTCCAAGGAAAGGCTGGAGCTCGCTGGGATGGGGGAAGATTTCGGGATTGGACCGGGATGGGATCTGAGGCCTCTTCCCACCCAAACCTCTCGCTTGATCCCGAAATCCTGGCCGCGCTGGCTCTGGGAATTCTGCATCCCCGCAGCCCAGGGAGAACATTCCTCCCCCATCCCGGTTATCTCCCGGAGGCCGAGCTCTCCCTGCGAGGGCCGCGTCCCGAAAAAAAAATCGGGAAAACTGCGGGATCCTCCTTGTTTTGACGGCGCGGCTCCGTGTTCACATTGCTCCGGCTTCCTCCGCATTCCCGGCTCTGGAATTTGGGACGGGGAGAGGAGGAGCTGGGGACGATTCCCAGCTCCCACTTTCCTGGTGGATCCCGGTTTTCCAGCAGCTCCTAGAAAAAGCAATCAGGGGAGAGAATTCCTGACGAGCCGGAGCTCCTGATGGACGCGGAGATCTCCAGGATTGGAAAAAAAACCTGGAAAAAGGGGAGGATTTTGCATCTCTGAAATCCAAAATTCCTGCAGGATCAGGGTTGGGAATGTCCCTCGGGATCGGCAGGGATCACAAACGGATGTCGCAATGCAGGTCTTTTTCCCGGGAATTAATGGTTTTCCCGGCAAATTATTTTAACAGGCGGATCACTCCGTCCCTGGATTCCTCATCCATGGGTTTTCCTTATCCCTGGGAGCCGTGGGAAGGCCCTGTTCCCATGAAAACTCGGGAGCGGGGATCCGTGGGGTGGATTTGCTCCCTCCCGGGTTTCATCCAGGCCGGCTGTGCTCCCTCTTCCCTGGAAAACGGCTGGGGAAGGGCCGGGATCCCAAATCCCTGGGCACAGGGACGGGCTGGGAGCAGCCCGGGATGGAATTCCCAGCCGGAATCCAGAGCTCTTTTTGGGACGGGATTTGCTGTGTGCGCACGGAGGATCCGGGATCCAGGATCTGGGATCTGGGATCGTTCCTGCCCCTTTTCCCTCGGAGATCTCCCATTTCTCCCACTTCCCGGAGATCCCAAGGCCTGCATTCCCCGTATTCCATAGGATGCTCTGCTCCGGGCCGAATTCCCGCTGTGATCCACGGGATCAAACCCTGAGGGAAACCTGGGATGAAGCCCCATTCCCGAGATTCCCAGAGGGATGTGGGTCCTTCCACGCCTGGTTTGGGGCATCCGTGGATTCCGGATGTCGGAATTGTCGGGACAGGGGTCGGGATGTTCAGCTCCGCTTCCAATCCGGAGCTGTCCCCCTTTTCCAGGAAAATCCTGGAGCAGGAGGATTTTTTTGATCCCACCCAGTGCTGCTGTCGGGAAATTCCTCTTCCCTGTAATTCCAGGGATCATCCCTAAGATCCGGGATCAGATTCCCTTCCAGGTTTCCTCTCAGCTGATCCTTGGGAGCGCAGCACACCTGGAATTTTGGGGATGTTCCAAAACTTTGCTGCTGCTTTATCCACGGAATGGAAAAATCCAGGCCCCAAACGCCCCGGGGTGAGAATTCCTGGGATTTGATCCCCCAAAACCCAGGAGCTCTCCCAGGGAAAAAAAAAAAAAAAATTGGGAATATCGACCCCAAATCTCCGGGAATGATAAAAAATCCCGCTCCCGTTCCCGGATTGGGAATGACTTCCAGCGCTCCGAGGTATTTATAGCATCCAGCTCATGAGTTTTTAATTAAAATTCCATTTCCTTGTGCTCCAGATGGCACGGACAACCGGCTCCGTGTTTTCCCGGGGTTTTGTCGGGATGGGGTTTTTTGGGAAGGGTTTGGTTGTTTTTTTCTGGGATGGTGGGGGGGGGATGTTCCTCGTGCCCTGGATTGGAATTCCCGGTGGGATTTTGGGAGGTGGAGGGGCGTCCCAGGAGTGTCGGATCCGTGGGGATGGGATGCATCCCGAGGGAAAGGTCAGGAAAAGTCAAGTCAGGGAAAAGAGAAGCGTTCTCCGGAGATAAATCGGGATGGCTGGGGAGGGAACAGCGGGAACAGCGGGAATAGTGGGAATAGTGGGAATAACAGGAATAATGGGAACAGCAGGAATAGAGGGAATAATGGGAATAACAGGAATAAAGGGAACAGTGGGAACAGCGGGAACAGCAGGAATAGTGGGAATAATGGGAATAACAGGAATAGTGGGAACAGCGGGAATAGAGGGAATAACGGGAATAATGGGAACAGTGGGAACAGTGGGAATAGAGGGAATAATGGGAATAACGGGAATAATGGGAACAGTGGGAACAGTGGGAATAGAGGGAATAGTGGGAATAGTGGGAATAACAGGAATAATGGGAACAGTGGGAACAGTGGGAATAGAGGGAATAGTGGGAATAACGGGAACAGAGGGAACAGGGGGAATAATGGGAACAGAGGGAACAGCGGAAATAGTGGGAATAATGGGAACAGCGGGAATAGCGGAAATAGTGGGAACAGTGGGAACAGTGGGAATAGCAGGAACAGTGGGAATAGAGGGAATAAGGGGAACAGAGGGAATAGGGGGAATAGAGGGAACAGTGGGAACAATGGGAATACCGGGAACAGGGGGAACAGAGGGCATAATGGGAATAGAGGGAATAATGGGAATACTGGGAACAGCGGAAAGAGAGGGAATAGCAGGAACAGTGGGAACAGAGGGAACAGTGGGAGAAGAAGGAATAACGGGAATAGCGGGAACAGCGGGAACAGCAGGAAGAGTGGGAATAATGGGAACAGAGGGAATAATGGGAATAATGGGAACAGAGGGAACAGCGGGAACAGCGGGAATAGTGGGAATAGTGGGAACAGAGGGAACAGAGGGAACAGCAGGAACAGCGGGATCAGTGAGAATAGCGGGAACAGAGGGAACAGTGGGAATAATGGGAATAGAGGGAACAGCAGGAATAGTGGGAATAGAGGGAACCGCGGGAACAGCGGGAATAGCCGGAACAGCAGGAATGGTGGAATCTGCAGGAACAGCGGGGCTGGGATGGATCCCGGCTGCCTCCCTGGGATGGGCCCATTCCAATATCCCACCGGAATATCCCACCGGAATATCCCACCGGAATATCCCACCGGAATATCCCACCGGGATGAAAGGCTGGGACACAGCAGGGATTTGCAGGATTCGTTTTCCAGGCTGGAATCTGGGGGTTGTCCCCTTTCCTGCCCCATTCCCGCAGATCCCGAGAGCTTCCCATGCTCTTCCAAAACCCGGGAATTTTCCTCCACCGAACGTGGGATTTTCACGGTGGAGGAAAATGACCAGAATTCCCGGAGCTGCTGCTGTTGGGATGGGGGAAAAGAGAATTCCTGGCTCAGGTGATTCCCGGTCTGGGATCCAACATCCCAAGGATGTGGAGCTGCTGGAGAGAGGCCAGAGGAGCCCTGGAGCTGCTCCGGGACCTGGAGAGCTGGGAATACGCAGCTGGATCCAGGGAAGTATCCAGGGAATCCTGGGAGCCTTTTCCAGAGGGACAGGAGAGTTGGGATTTGGGAAAGGGCTGGAGGGGCGGGAGGCAGGGAATGGAATTCCCGCTGGGAAAGGGGAGCCTGGGGTGGGATCCTGGGAAGGAATTCCTGGCTGGGCTGGAATTCCCAGAGAATCCCTGGGAGCAGCCAAGGAAATGTTGGATGGGGCTTGGAGCAGCCTGGGACAGTGGGAATTGTTGGGGATTCTGGGATCCAGGACGTTCAGGATCCATCCCGAGGGGTTTTCATGGATTTCAGGGATGGAAAAGGGAAGGGAGACCCTTCCTGGAGTGCTGAGATTCCCAGGGAATTCCCAAAATTCCTTCCCGGAGAGGAGTTGGGATGGGGCTGGATCCAATGCCAGGGCTGGGAGAGCTGGGAATGTGCAGCTGGATGAGGGAAGGATCCCGGGAATCCTGGGAGCCTTTTCCAGAGTTTTCCAGGAGAGCTGGGATTTGGGAAAGGGCTGGAGGGGCGGGAGGCAGGGAATGGAATTCCCAGTGGGAAAGGGGAGCTCGGGATGGGATCTTGGGAAGGAATTCCTGGATGGGCAGGAATTCCCGGAGAAGCTGTGGCTGCTCCTGGATCCTTGGGAATATCCAAGGCTGGGGTTTGGAGCAGCTCATCCCATCCCATCCCATCCCATCCCATCCCATCCCATCCCATCCCATCCCGAAAGCTCTCCCAAGCCACCCAAGCTCTGTTTTCCAGACAGAGGAGTCTCCCAGGAATTCCCTGGATATCCGGGGGGTCCCGGGCTGTGTCCTGTCCCATCAGCACCCATTCCCAGTGGGATATTCCAGGGATTCCGAGCTGCCGGCACCCCCAGATCCCTGTGCTGGGAGAAGGGATCCAATTGGAACGGCTGCCTTGGGATTCCCGGAGCAAGGAGCCGCCTCCACAAAATCCCTTCCTTGGGCCGATCCCCGAAACCCGCCCGAATCCCTGGATCACCATTCCACCCGAATCCCTGGATCGCCATTCCACCCAAATCCCTGGATCGCAATTCCACCCGAATCCCTGGATCGCCATTCCACCCAAATCCCTGGATCGCCATTCCACCCGAATCCCTGGATCGCCATTCCACCCAAATCCCTGGATTGCCATTCTGCCCGAATCCCTGGATCGCAATTCCACCCGAACCCCTGGATCGCCATTCCACCCGAATCCCTGGATTGCAATTCCACTTGAATCCCTGGATCGCCATTCCACCCGAATCCCTGGATTGCCATTCCACCCAAATCCCTGGATCGCCATTCCACACGAATCCCTGGATCGCCATTCCACCCAAATCCCTGGATCACCATTCCACCCAAATCCCTGGATCACAATTCCACTTGAATCCCTGGATCACCATTCCACCCAAATCCCTGGATCGCCATTCCACCCGAATCCCTGGATCGCCATTCCACCCAAATCCCTGGATCGCCATTCCACCCAAATCCCTGGATCACAATTCCACTTGAATCCCTGGATTGCCATTCCACCCGAATCCCTGGATCACCATTCCACCCAAAATCCCTGGATCGCCATTCCACCCAAATCCCTGGATCACCATTCCACCCGAATCCCTGGATCACCATTCCACGGGAATCCCTGGATCACCATTCCACCCAAATCCCTGGATCGCCATTCCACCCAAATCCCTGGATCACAATTCCACCCGAACCCCTGGATTGCCATTCCACCCAAATCCCTGGATCACAATTCCACTTGAATCCCTGGATTGCCATTCCACCCGAATCCCTGGATCACCATTCCACCCAAAATCCCTGGATCGCCATTCCACCCAAATCCCTGGATCACCATTCCACCCGAATCCCTGTATCGCCATTCCACCGGAATCCCTGGATCGCAATTCCACCCGAATCCCTGGATCGCCATTCCACCCAAATCCCTGGATCGCAATTCCACCCAAATCCCTGGATCGCAATTCCACCCAAATCCCTGGATCGCCTTCCACCCGAATCCCTGGATCGCCATTCCACCCAAATCCCTGGATCGCAATTCCACCCGAATCCCTGGATCGCCATTCCACCCGAATCCCTGGATCGCCTTCCACCCGAATCCCTGGATCGCAATTCCACCCGAATCCCTGGATCGCCATTCCACCCAAATCCCTGGATCGCAATTCCACCCAAATCCCTGGATCGCAATTCCACCCGAATCCCTGGATCGCCTTCCACCCGAATCCCTGGATCGCCATTCCACCCGAATCCCTGTATCGCAATTCCACCCGAATCCCTGGATCACCATTCCACCCAAATCCCTGGATCGCCATTCCACCCGAATCCCTGGATCGCAATTCCACCCGAATCCCTGGATCACCATTCCACCCAAATCCCTGGATCGCCATTCCACCCGAATCCCTGGATCGCAATTCTGCCCGAATCCCTGGATCGCCATTCCACCCGAATCCCTGGATCGCAATTCCATCCGAATCCCTGGATCGCCATTCCACCCGAATCCCTGGATCGCAATTCCACCCGAATCCCTGGATCGCCTTCCACCCGAATCCCTGGATCGCAATTCCACCCGAATCCCTGGATCGCCATTCCACCCGAATCCCTGGATCGCCATTCCACCCGAATCCCTGGATCGCAATTCCACCCAAATCCCTGGATCGCAATTCCACCCGAATCCCTGGATCGCCATTCCGCCCGAATCCCTGGATCGCAATTCTGCCCGAATCCCTGGATCGCCATTCCACCCGAATCCCTGGATCGCCATTCCACCCAAATCCCTGGATTGCCATTCCACCCAAATCCCTGGATTGCCATTCCACCCAAATCCCTGGATCGCAATTCCACCCAAATCCCTGGATCGCCATTCCACCCGAATCCCTGGATCGCCTTCCACCCGAATCCCTGGATCGCAATTCCACCCGAATCCCTGGATCGCCTTCCACCCGAATCCCTGGATCGCAATTCCACCCGAATCCCTGGATTGCCATTCCACCCGAATCACTGGATCGCCATTCCACCCAAATCCCTGGATTGCCATTCCACCCAAATCCCTGGATTGCCATTCCACCCGAATCACTGGATCGCCATTCCACCCGAATTCCTGGATCGCAATTCCACCCGAATCCCTGGATTGCCATTCCACCCGAATTCCTGGATCGCAATTCCACCCGAATCCCTGGATTGCCATTCCACCCGAATCCCTGGATCGCCATTCCACCCGAATTCCTGGATCGCAATTCCACCCAAATCCCTGGATTGCCATTCCACCCAAATCCCTGGATCGCAATTCCACCCAAATCCCTGGATTGCCATTCCACCCAAATCCCTGGATCACAATTCCACCCGAACCCCTGGATTGCAATTCCACCCAAATCCCTGGATCACCATTCCACCCGAATCCCTGGACTGCCATTCCACCCGAACCCCTGGATCGCAATTCCACCGGAATCCCTGGATTGTAATTCCACCCAAATCCCTGGATCACCATTCCACCCGAATCCCTGGATCGCCATTCCACCCAAATCCCTGGATCGCAATTCCACCCGAATCCCTGGATCGCCATTCCAGAGCTCCTCACTCCAATCCCCAGGACGGGCTGGGAGCTCATCCCGGAATCCTCACTCCGGGATGGGAACGGCAGCGAATTCCCAGCGCTTTCCATTCCCGGCTTTCTGCTCCCGAAACCTCTCCAAGGTTTCTCCAAGGGCAGGGACAGAAGGAGAATTCCCGCGGGATCTTCCCGAGGAGGGTCAGGAACGGCTGCTCCGGGACACGGAGCCCATCCACGGCTCGGAACCAGCAGGAGCCTCCTCCGCCGACCCCGATCCCGTGGGAACGGCTGAAATCCATTAGGATCCCGCAGAGCCGGAGCGGAAGCTTTTTGGGAATGACTCGGCAGCGCCCGGAGCGCTTTTGGCTCTTTAGGAGCAATTTCGGATGGGTTTCTGGATTTTCTTTTCCGTCGCTTTTGGGTTTCTTTCCCCTTTTAATCCCTTTTATTTTTGGCAGCGGGGAGGGAGCAAATGGAGCCCGGATCCATTTGTGGTTTTCCAGAGGCAGCAGCGTCCGGAGCCGGGAGCCTCCGGGGCCCAGGGAATGACTCGTGTCGGGAAAAGGGAGCGGGGACAAGGGAAGGAGCAGGGACGGGCAGCGGATCCAGAGGGAAACTGGGATGGGAAACTGGGAAACTGGGATGGGAGAGGGGAATTGGGATGGGAAACTGGGGTGGGAAACTGGGATGTGAGAGAGAAATTGGGATGGGAAACTGGGATGGCAAACCGGGATGGGAGAAGGAAACTGGGATGGGAAACTGAGGTGGGAAACCGGGATGGCAAACCGGGATGGCAAACCGGGATGGGAAACTGGGATGAGGAACTGGGATGGGAGAATTGGGATGGGAGAGGGGAAACTGGGATGGGAGAGGGAAACTGGGAGGAGAAACTGGGATGTGAGAGAGAAACTGGGATGGGAAACTGGGATGGGAAACTGGGATGGGAAACTGGGATGGGAAACTGGGATGTGAGAGGGAAACTGGGAGGAGAAACTGGGATGGGAGAGAGAAACTGGGATGGGAGAGGGAAACTGGGATGGGAAACTGGGATGTGAGAGAGAAATTGGGATGGGAGACTGGGATGGGAAACTGGGATGGGAAACTGGGATGGGAAACTGGGATGGGAAACTGGGATGGGAGAGAGAAACTGGGAGGAGAAACTGGGATGGGAAACTGGGAGGGGAAACTGGGATGGGAAACTGGGATGGGAGAGAGAAACTGGGATGGGAGAGGGGAAACTGGGATGGGAAACTGGGAGGGGAAACTGGGATGTGAGAGGGAAACTGGGATGGGAAACTGGGAAGGGAGAGGGGAAACTGGGATGGGAAACTGGGATGGCAAACCGGGATGGGAGAAGGAAACTGGGATGGGAAACTGAGGTGGGAAACCGGGATGGGAGACTGGGATGGGAAACTGGGATGAGGAACTGGGATGGGAGAATTGGGATGGGAGAGGAAAACTGGGATGGGAGAAGGGAAACTGGGATGGGAGACTGGGATGGGAAACTGGGATGGGAGAGGGAAACTGGGTTGAGAGTGGGGAATTGGGATGGGAGAGAGGAATTGGGATGGGAAACGGATGGGAGAGGGGAAACTGGGATGGGAGAGGGGAATTGGGATGGGAAACTGGGATGGGAGAGGGGAAATTGGGATAGGAAAGGGTAAACTGGTATGGGAAAGGGAAACTGGGATGGGAAACTGAGGTGGGAAACTGGGATGGGAGAGGGGAAACTGGGATGGGAGAGGGGAAACTGGGATGGGAGATGGAAACTGGATGGGAGAGGGGAAACTGGGATGGGAGATGGAAACTGGGATGGGAGATGGAAACTGGGATGGGGGAGCAGGATGCTGGGATGGAGGAGCAGGACAGAGGGAAAAGGAGCCGGAAATTGGGATGGAGGTGCTCCAAACCCTGCCTGCACCTGGCACAGGAACAAATCCCAGCTCCACCTCCAAAGGTCCCCGGAGCAGGAGAGGAGCTGCGGGATCCGGGAGTGCCGGGATACGCCTGGACTCACCTCAGTGTGTTTGGGAACAAAGATCCGTGGGATTCTTCCCAGCTGGAGAAGTTCCTCTGCCTTTTCCCGGTTCCCGGGGATGCGGCAGCTGCCGCGACAGCTTGTGTTGGATCCGGCTGCTCCCGGCTTGGCTCGAGATGGAGCTGGGAAAACGGGAACAGCCTGGCAGCCGCAGCATCCTGGGGATCACACCCCAATGATCCCTGATCCACAGAATCCTTGGAAACACATCCCAGAAATCCTAGATCTACGGCATCCCGGGGATTGCGTCCCGGTGATCCCAGATCCATGGGATCCTGGGGGTCACATCCCAGAAATCCTTGATCTACGGCATCCCGGGGATTGCGTCCCGGTGATCGCAGATCCATGGGATCCTGGGGATCGCATCCTAATGATCCCTGATCCACAGCATCCAGGAATCACATCCTGGCTGTCCCTGATCCACGGAATCCCAGGAATCACATCCCAAACATTCCTGATCCATGGAATCCAGGGAAACGCATCCCAACTGTCCCAAGAGCATCCCAGGAAACCCCGCACCCCATGACCCATAGCACCCCATTAACGCCACACCCCATGTCCCACAGCACCCCATAGCCCTGCACCCCATAACCCACAGCACCCCATAACCCACAGCGCCCCATAACCCTGCACCCCATAACCCCCACACCCCATGACCCACAGCACCCCATAACCCAGAACCCCATAAACCCCACACCCCGACCCACAGCACCCCATAGCCCTGCACCCCATAACCCACAGCGTCCCATAACCCTGCACCCCATAACCCACAACCCATAGCCCACAGGGCCCCATAACCCTGAACCCCATAACCCACAGCGCCCCATAACCCTGCACCCCATAACCCTGCACCCCATAACCCCCAACCCACAGCACCCCATAACCCCACAGCACCCCATTAACCCTGCATACCCATAACCCCACATCCCATAACCTCACACCCCATAACCCACAGCACCCCATAACCCCACATCCCATTAACCCCACACCCCATAACTGACAGCACCCCATAACCCTGCACCCCTTAACCCACAGTGCCCCATTAACCCTGTACATCGTAACCCTGCATCCCATCAACCCCGCACCCCATAACCCAAAGCAACCCATAACCTCACACCCCATCACACACTGCGCCCCATAGCCCTGCACCCCATAACCCACAGCTCCCCATTAACATGGCACCCCATAACCTCACACCCCATAACCCACAGCGCCCCATAACCCTGCACTCTATTAACCCCATACGCGATAACCCCATACACCATTAACCCCACACCCCGTTAACCCTGCACCCCGTAACCCTGCACCCCACAACCCCACACCCCACAACCCCACACCCCATTACCCCTGCACCCCACAACCCCACACCCCATAACTTCACACCCCATTAACCCTGCACCCCATAACACAACACACCATTAACCCCACATCCATTAACCCCACACCCCATAACCCCAGATTCCATTAACCCTGCACCCCATAACCCTGCACCCCACAACCCCACACCCCATAACTTCACACCCCATTAACCCTGTACCCCAAAACCTTGCACCTCATTAACCCCACATCCATTAACCCCACACCCCATTAACCCTGCACCCCATAACCCAACACACTATTAACCCCACACCCCAATAACCCTGTACCCCAAAACCTTGCACCCCATTAACCCCACATCCATTAACCCCACACCCCATAACCCTGCATCCCATGACCCCAGTGACACCCAGGCCCTGTCCCCATGTCCCTCTGTCCCTCTGTCCCTGTGTCCCTGTGTCCCTCTGTCCCTCTGTCCCCGTGTCCCCGTGTCCCTCTGTCCCTCTGTCCCTCTGTCCCCGTGTCCCTCTGTCCCTCTGTCCCCGTGTCCCTGTGTCCCTGTGTCCCCGTGTCCCTCTGTCCCTCTGTCCCTCTGTCCCTCTGTCCCCGTGTCCCTGTGTCCCTGTGTCCCTGTGTCCCTCTGTCCCTCTGTCCCTCTGTCCCTGTGTCCCCGTGTCCCTGTGTCCCTGTGTCCCCGTGTCCCTCTGTCCCTCTGTCCCTCTGTCCCTCTGTCCCCGTGTCCCTGTGTCCCTGTGTCCCTGTGTCCCTCTGTCCCTCTGTCCCTCTGTCCCTGTGTCCCCGTGTCCCTGTGTCCCCGTGTCCCTCTGTCCCTCTGTCCCTCTGTCCCTCTGTCCCCGTGTCCCTGTGTCCCTGTGTCCCTGTGTCCCTCTGTCCCTCTGTCCCTCTGTCCCTGTGTCCCCGTGTCCCTGTGTCCCCGTGTCCCTCTGTCCCTCTGTCCCTCTGTCCCTCTGTCCCCGTGTCCCTGTGTCCCTGTGTCCCTCTGTCCCTGTCCCATCCCGGTCACCTCCTGTCCCACAGGGAATTCTCCGTGTCCTTCTCCCTGCAGGAATCCCCCCGGACAGGGGACCCGACTTTTCCAGGACTTTTCCAGGAACTCTTCCCTGTCCCTCGTCACCCGCTCAGCTCCCAAAAATCCCCGGGAAGCGGGAGAGGGGCACAGCGGGGGACACAGCAGGACAAGTGCCACCTCCTGCCACCTCCTGTCACCCCCTGGATTTGGGAAGATCCCCGGGGAAGCTCCCAGGGGAGTTCATTCCATGCGGAATATCCAACCATTCCCAGCCCCTGGAGCCGTCCCTCGGGGGGCGGTGATGGGAGGAGCTCCGGGGAACTTTGGAATTCCCTGGCTGGAATTCCCTGGCTGGAATTCCCTGGCCGGAATTCCCCGGGGATGGCGTCAGGACAATTGTCCCCTGGTCTCGGGTGACAGCAGCTGGCCCGGCCTGTCCCGCGGCTGGAAAACAACATTCCCTGCTCCAGACGCTCCCGGGCCCATCCCGAAATCTGGGCCGCGGGAAAAGCGGGAATTCTGCCCCCGTCCCACCTGCAGCTCCGGGATCCCGAAATCAGCAGGACACGGAGCGGCTGGAGACATTCCAGAGGGGAACACGGAGCTGCTCCGGGAGCTGGGAGAGCTGGGAATGCGCAGCTGGATGGGGGAAGGATCCAGGGAATCCTTGGAGCTGCTTCCAGAGGGAAAGGAGAGCTGGGATTTGGGATAAAGGGCTGGAGGGGCGGGAGGCAGGGAATGGAATTCCTGCTGGGAAAGGGGAGCTCGGGGTGGGACCCTGGGCTGGAATTCCCATCTGGGTTGGAATTCCCGGAGAATCCCTGCAGTGTTCAAGGAAAGGTTGGATGGGATGGGATTGGATGGGATAACGGGATGGGATAACGGGGTGGGATAACGGGATGGGATAACGGGATGGGATAACGGGATGGGATAACGGGATGGGATAACGGGATGGGATAACGGGATGGGGTAACGGGATGGGATAACGGGATGGGATAACGGGATGGGATAACGGGATGGGATAACGGGATGGGGTAACGGGGTGGGATAACGGGGTGGGATAACGGGATGGGATAACGGGATGGGGTAACAGGGTGGGATAACGGGATGGGGTAACGGGGTGGGATAACGGGATGGGATAACGGGGTGCAGGTGCAGACTCTGGGGCAGGGCTGGGATTTGATCTTTGGGATTCGATCTTTGGGATCTATTCCAGAGTTAGTATTTGACCTTTGGGATTTGACCTTTGGGATCTGTTCCAGGGTTGGGATTTGATCTTTGAGATTCGATCTTTGGGATCTGTCACAGAGTTGGGATTTGATATTTGAGATACGATCTTTGGGGTCTGTCCTAGAGTTAGGATTTGATCTTTGGGATTTGATCTTTGGGATCTGTTCCCAGAGTCAGGATTTGATCTTTGGGAACTGTTCCAGAGCTGGGATTCAATCTTTGGGATCTGTCCCAGAGTTGGGATTTTATCTTTGGGATCTATCCCAGAGCCAGGAATTGATCTTTGGGATCTGTTCCAGGGTTAGGATTTGATCTTTGGGATTTGATCTTTGGGATCTGTTCCCAGAGTCAGGATTTGATCTTTGGGATCTGTTCCAGAGCTGGGATTCAATCTTTGGGATCTGTCCCAGAGCCAGGATTTGATCTCTGGGATCTGTTCCAGGGTCAGGATTTGATCTTTGGGATTGGATCTTTGGGATCTGTTCCCAGCGCTGGGATTCGGTCTCTGGGATCTCTTCCAGAGCTGGGACTCGATCTTTGGGATTCGATCTCTGGGACCTGTTCCCTCCCGGGACACATCCCCGAACCACCCCCTCCCGCCTCTCCTCGGGGGCTCCGCGGGGGCTCGGCCGGTGCTGAAGGACAGCTCCGCCCCCTCCCTCCTCCTCCATCCCTCCCCATCCCTCCTCCTCCCATCCCTCCTCCCTCTCCCATCCCTCCTCCCGCTCCTCCGCCGCTTCCCCTCCGTCTCCGCTCCCCCGGCCGCTGCCCGCCCGCCGCCGCCGCCATGCCCCAGCCGGCCCCGCCGCCGCCCGCAGCCGCCGCCGGCGCACCATGAAGCGGCAGAACGTGCGGACGCTGGCGCTCATCGTCTGCACCTTCACCTACCTGCTGGTGGGAGCCGCCGTCTTCGACGCGCTCGAGTCCGAGGCGGAGACGGCGGAGAAGCGGCGGCTGGAGGCCAAGAGCCGGGAGCTGAGCAGAAAGTACAACCTGAGCGCCGAGGGCTACGGGGAGCTGGAGCGGCTGGTGCTCAAGCTCAAGCCGCACAAGGCCGGCGTGCAGTGGAAATTCGCCGGATCCTTCTACTTCGCCATCACCGTCATCACCACCATAGGTAAGAGGGGTCGGGGGGTTTTCCTTTTCTCCACACCGGGAGCAGCCGGGAAAGCGCCCGGGAGTCCCCCCGGAGGGAGCGGGGAGAACCGGGAGCTCGGCGCTTGAGCGGCGCGGAGCTTTCCTCAGACGACGGGCGTGCCGGGGGGATCGGGGTGATCCCGGTGGGATCGGTGTGATCCCGGTCTGTGCTGTCCCGGTGGGATCGGGGTGATCCCGGTCTGTGCCATCCCGGGGGGATCGGGGTGATCCCGGTCTGTGCCGTGCCGGGGGGATCGGGGTGATCCCGGTGTGTCCTGTCCCGGTGGGATCGGGGTGATCCCGCTCTGTGCCGTGCCGGGGGGATCGGGGTGATCCCGGTCTGTGCCATCCCGGGGGGATCGGGGTGATCCCGGTCTGTGCCGTGCCGGTGGGATCGGGGTGATCCCGGTCTGTGTCCTGTCCCGGTGGGATCGGGGTGATCCCGGTCTGTGCCATCCTGGGAGGATCGGGGTGATCCCGGTCTCTCTCATCCCGGCGGGATCGGGGTGATCCCGGTCTCTCTCATCCCGGGGGGATCGGGGTGATCCCGGTCTGTCCTATCCCGGGGTGATCCCGGTCTGTGCCGTGCCGGGGGGATCGGGGTGATCCCGGGGTGTCCTGTCCCGGTGGGATCGGGGTGATCCCGGTCTGTGCCGTGCCGGTGGGATTGGGGCGATCCCGGTCTCTCTCATCCTGGTGGGATCAGGGCGATCCCGGTCTCTCTCATCCCGGTGGGATCCGGGCGATCCCTCTCCCTCCCGTCCCCTGGGATCGGGGCGATCCCTCTGCCCGGATTCCCAAGCTTCCCATCCCGGTGGAACCAGGGGGATCCCTGTGCCCCGATTCCTAAATCTCCCATCCCTTGGGATCGGGGCGATCCCTCCCCGGCACCTCCAGCACCGGGAAAAACATGTCCGGACCCGCCTCTCTCCCATCCCTTGGGATCAGGACAATCCCTCTGCCCGGATTCCCAAGTTTCCCATCCCTTGGGATCAGGACAATCCCTCTGCCCGGATTCCCAAATCTCTCCTCCTTTGGGATCAGGACAACCCCTCTACCTGGATTCTCTCTCTCCCATCCTTTGGGATCTGGGTGATCCCTCTGCCCGGATTCCCAAATCTCCCATCCTTTGGGATGGAGGCGATTCCCGGTCCGAACCCCCCAAATCCCCAATCCCGCAGCTCCAGGACTTCCCCGCCTCTCCCAGCGGGAATTCCCGGCCCGAACCCCGGGATCGGGGAATTCTCGGGGCCGGGATTCTCCGGGATGTTCCCGAGTGGCCTCGGCAGCCCCGGAAACCGGCGGGACCCCGGCCTGCAGGAGGGGACAGGGACGAGGCCCTATAGGATCCATGGGGACAGGGATGTGTCCCTACAGGATCCATGGGGACAGGGACGTGTCCCTATAGGATCCCCGGATCCATGGGGACAGGGACGTGTCCCTATAGGATCCATGGGGACAGGGACGTGTCCCTATAGGATCCATGGGGACAGGGATGTGCCCCTATAGGATCCATGGGCACAGGGATGTGTCCCTATAGGATCCCCGGATCCATGGGGACAGGGACGTGTCCCCACCCTGCCAGGCTCTCCCGCGGGTGTCACCACTGTCCCCACGCTCGAGGGTGTCCCCAGCCCTGACCCCACCCCGGGAAGTGTCACTGGGGGTGGCACCTTTGGGACCGACCCCATTGTCACCCCCCGTCACCACAGTGTCACCCCCTGTCACCACACTGTCAACACATTGTCACCACATTGTCACCCCCTGTCACCACAGTGTCACCCCTCTGTCACCACCCTTGTCACCCCGCAGTCACCGCAGTGTCACCACAGTGTCACCACAGTGTCACCACAGTGTCACCCCCTGTCACCGCAGTGTCACCACACTGTCACCCCTCTGTCACCACCATTGTCACCCCGCAGTCACCGCAGTGTCACCACAGTGTCACCACAGTGTCACCACAGTGTCACCCCACTGTCACCACAGTGTCACCACATTGTCACCACATTGTCACCCCGCTGTCTCGACAGTGTCACCCACAGTGTCACCCACAGTGTCCCCCACAGTGTCACCCCTCTGTCACGCCACTGTCACCCCTCTGTCACCGCCACTGTCACTGCTCTGTCACCGCCATTGTCACCCTCTGTCACCCCTCTGGCCTTTGGGTCCCCTCCAGGGGTGGCCGGGGTCACCCAATGTCCCCTGGTCCCCAACTGCCCCCCAAACCCAGCACCCTGAGGGGTGGGGACAGTGAGGGGACACTGAGGGGACAGAGAGGGACAGAGAGGGGACAGTGAGGGACAGTGAGGGACAGTGAGGGACAGTGAGGGGACACAGAGGGGACACTGAGGGACAGAGAGGGGACACAGAGGGGACAGCGAGGGGACAGTGAGGGGACAGTGAGGGGACAGTGAGGGGACAGTGAGGGACAGAGAGAGACAGAGAGGGGACAGTGAGGGGACAGTGAGGGGACAGTGAGGGGACAATGAGGGGACAGTGAGGGGACAGAGAGGGACAGTGAGGGGACAGTGAGGGACAGTGAGGGGACAGAGAGGGACAGTGAGGGGACAGGGAGGGGACAGTGAGGGGACAGTGAGGGGACAATGAGGGGACAGAGAGGGACAGTGAGGGGACAGTGAGGGACAGTGAGGGGACAGTGAGGGGACAGTGAGGGGACAGTGAGGGGACAGAGTGGGACAGTGAGGGGACAGAGAGGGGACAATGAGGGGACAGAGAGGGGACAGAGAGGGGACAGTGAGGGGACAATGAGGGGACAGAGAGGGACAGTGAGGGGACAGTGAGGGACAGTGAGGGGACAGTGAGGGACAGTGAGGGGACAGTGAGGGGACAGTGAGGGGACAGAGAGGGGACAGAGAGGGGACAGCGAGGGGACAATGAGGGGACAGTGAGGGACAGAGAGGGGACAGAGAGGGGACAGAGAGGGGACAATGAGGGGACAGAGAGGGGACAGAGAGGGGACAGAGAGGGGACAACAGGTGACACAGGCCGCCATTGCCATGGGTCCTACGGGAGGTGCTGGAGAGAGGGAAAGGTTGGGATGGGATTCTGGGATAGGAGGGGATCCATGGGATGGGATCTAAAAGATGGAATGGGATCCATGGGATGGGATCCGTGGGATGGGATGGGATCCATAGGACGGGATCCATAGGATGGGATGAGATCCATGGGATGGGATCCACGGGATGGCATCCATGGGATGGGATGAGCTCCATGGGATGGGATCCATAGGACGGGATCCATAGGATGGGATCCACAGGATGGGATGAGCTCCATGGGATGGGATCCATGGGATGATCTCCATGGGATGGGATCCACAGGATAGAATGGGATCCATGGGATGGGCTCCATAGGGTGGAATCCACAGGACAGGATGGGATCCATGGGATGGGATCCATGGGATGGGATCCATGGGATGGGATCCATAGGATAGAATGGGATCCATGGGATGGGATCCATAGGGTGGAATCCACAGGATGGGATGGGATCCATGGGATGGGATCCATAGGATAGAATGGGATCCATGGGATGGGATCCATAGGGTGGAATCCACAGGATGGGATGGGATCCATGGGATGGGATCCATGGGATGGGATCCATGGGATGAGAACACCAGGATTCAGACAGGTTTCGGGATGTCCCTGCTCCCCCGGGGCTGCCACACGGATTTTGGGGTTCCTGTGGATTCCCGGGATTGGGACAGGGATTTCGGGATGCCTGCTTGTCCCCGGGGCTGACATCCAGGTGCTGAGGTGCTCGTTGATTCCCGGATTTGGGATGTGGATTTCGGGGATGTTTCCAGGTCCAAAATCCCGGTGTTGGGATGCAAAATAATTCCTGGGGTTGAAACACCGGGCTCGAGGTGTTTGTTATTCCCGGAGCCGTTATTCCCGGTGTTTGTCATTCCCAGAGCAGTTATTCCCACCCTCAGGTGTTATTCCCAGGATTCTTTTCCCAATGTTTATCATTCCCATTATCCCGGTGTCAGGCTGTTATTCCAAGGGCTGTTATTCCCGGTGTTTGTCATTCCCGGAGCTGTTATTCCCGGTGTTTGTTTTTCCCATTATCCCGGTGTTTGTCATTCCCACTCTCAGGGTGTTCGTTATTCCCAGGATTCTTTTCCCAGTGTTTATCATTCCCGTTATCCCGGTGCCAGGCTGTTATTCCCAGAGCTGTTATCCCGGTGTTTATTATTCCCATTATCCTGGTGTTTGTCATTCCCACTCTCAGGGTGTTCGTTATTCCCAGAGCTGTTATCCCAGTGTTTATCATTCCCATTATCCCAGTGTCAGGCTGTTATTCCCAGAGCTGTTATTCCCGGTGTTTGTCATTCCCAGAGCTGTCATTCCCACTCTCAGGTTGTTCATTATTCCCAGAGTTTTTATCCCGGTGTCAGTGTCAGGGTGCTTGTTATTCCCAGAGCTGTTATCCCGGTGTTTATTATTCCCATTATCCGGGTGTTTGTCATTCCCATCCTCAGGGTGTTCGTTATTCCCGGAGCTGTTATCCCAGTGTTTATCATTCCCATTATCCCGGTGTTTGTCATTCCCACTCAGGTTGTTCGTTATTCCCAGAGCTGTTATCCCGGTGTTTGTTATTCCCATTATCCTGGTGTTTGTCATTCCCACTCTCAGGGTGTTCGTTATTCCCGGAGCTGTTATCCCAGTGTTTATCATTCCCATTATCCCGGTGTCAGGCTGTTATTCCCGGAGCTGTTATTTCCCGGTGTTTGTCATTCCCACCCTCAGGTTGTTCGTTATTCCCAGAGTTTTTATCCCAGTGTCAGTGTGTTCTTTATCCCAGGGCTGTTTTCCCGGTGTTTATTATTCCCATTATCCCGGTGTTTGTCATTCCCACCCTCAGGGTGTTCGTTATTCCCGGAGCTGTTATCCCAGTGTTTATCATTCCCGTTATCCCAGTGCCAGGCTGTTATTCCCAGAGCTGTTATTCCCACTCTCAGGTTGTTCGTTATTCCCAGAGTTTTTATCCCAGTGTCAGTGTGTTCATTATCCCAAGGCTGTTATCCCGGTGTTTATTATTCCCATTATCCAGGTGTTTGTCATTCCCATCCTCAGGGTGTTCGTTATTCCCAGGATTCTTTTCCCAGCGTTTATCATTTCCGTTATCCCGGTGTCAGGCTGTTATTCCCAGAGCTGTTTTCCCGGTGTTTTTATTCCCAGAGTTGTTATTCCTGCTACCAAGTTGTTCGCCATTCCAGAGCTCTTATCCCGGTGTCAGGCCGTTATTCCTGGAGCTGTTATCCCGGTGTTTGTTATTCCCATTATCCCGGTGTCAGTCATTCCCACCCTCAGGGTGTTCCTTATTCCCAGAGCTGTCTTCCCAGTGTTTATTATTCCCGTTATCCCAGTGTTTGCCATTCCCATTATCCCGGTGCCAGGGTCATTGCTGTTCCCATTATCCCGGTGTTTCCCATTCCTGTTATTCCAGTGTTTATTATTCCCATTATCCTGGTGTTTACCGTTTCCACTATCCCATTATTCCAGTGTTTACTATTCCTGTTATCCCGGTGTTTGTCATTCCCATTATCCCGGTGTTTATTTTTCCCATTTTCCCAGTGTTTATTATTCCCATTATCCAGGTGTTTATGATTCCCGTTATCCCGGCATTTTTCAATCCCTTATTCCCATTATCCCGGTGTTTGCCATTCCTGTTATCCCATTACCCTGGTGTTTAGTATTCCCCCTATCCAGGTGTTTATTGTTCCCATTATCCCGTTATCCTGGTGTTTGCCATTCCTATTATCCCAATGTTTCGTATTCCCATTATCCAGGTGTTTATTATTCCCGTTATCCCAACGATTTTCAATCCCCTTATTCCCGTTATCCTGTTGTTTGTCACTTCCATTATCCCGGTGTTTGTCATTCCTGTCATTCCCATTATCCCGGTGTTTGTCATTCCCATTATCCCATTATCCCATTATCCCATTATCCCATTATCCCATTATCCCATTATCCCGGTGTCTGTCATTCCCATTATCCCATTATCCCATTATCCCAATGTTTACTATTCCCATTATCCCGGTGTTTGCCATTCCCATTATCCAGAAAAGCTCTGGGCAGGGAATCTCCAGCGGGATCCATCCCAAAGATCCCGGAATGCCGGAGAGGGACACGGATCCGCTTGGATTGATCCCAAGGAACTGTGGCTCTGCCTCTCCCGGGATTCCCAATCCCGCAGCCAGAATCTGGGAATGCTGGAACGGGGCTGAATCCCATCCCAAGAATTCCTGCTGCTCCCGGCGCTCCCAACCCTGGAGCGGCTTTGGGATTGGGATGAGGATTCCCGGTATCCCGAACGTCTGCCCTGGGTGGGAATTGCGGAGGGAACGGCCCCAAATGGCTTTCCCTGTGTCCATATCCCTGGAATTTCCACGGGGAAAGGGCTGGGACATCCAGGTGTGAGGGGAGATCGCTTTTCCCGAAACCCCGTGGTTTGGATGAGGCTGGAACGAAAGGAGACGCCTCCAAACCCAGGCCTGACAAGGAAAAGGGGGAAAAATCCCGGAATTCCCGTGGAACCGGATTTTTCCAGGGCAGGGGGAAGAAAGACCAATGGGATTTTCCCAGGAATTCGCCCCCCAGGGATCAGGGAAAAGCCGGGCTGGGATCGGGGAGCAGCTCCTGAGCCGGGGGAGATCCCAGCGGGATGGGGGAAGGAAAATCCGGGATTACAGATCCCGCTGGGAAAAGTCCGGATCCATTTCGGGGTTGGTTTTCCCCTTTATCCATGGAAAAAAGCCAGGAGAGGAGCAGCTCCTGAGCAATTCCAGAGGCTGGGATGTCCCGTCTGTCCCAATCCTGGAATTCCAGGGGCTGGGATCTGTCCCAATCCCGGAATTCCAGGGGCTGGGATGTCCCCAGGGGGGTGTGGGGGTGGCGGTGTCACCCGGGCTGCGCTGGCTCTGGATCGCTCCCAAAAATCCCCATCCCAAAAAAACCACCCCGATCCCAAAAATCCCCATCCCCAAAAACACAAACCTGATCCCAAAAATCCCCATTCCAAAAAAATTCCAAAAAATAGCATTCCCAAAACATCCTATCCCCAAACCCCCCGATCCCCAGAAAAACATCCTCCCCCCAAAAAACAAAAAAACCCAAAAATCCCAAAAATTCCCATCCTCCCAAAAAACCTGATCCCAAACCACCTGATCCCACAAAAAACCGATCCCAAAAAATCCCCATCCCAAAGAAACCCAATGCCGAAAACCCCGGTCCCCAAAAAACCCAGACCCCCAAAATCCCAAAATACCCAGTCCCCGAAATCCCAAACAAACCCAATCCCCATCCCAAACAAACCTGATCCCAAAAATCCCCATCCCAAAAATCCTGATCCCAAAAATCTCGATCTCAAAAATCCCCATCCCAAACAACCCCGATCCCAAACAAATCCCGATCCCGAACAAACCTGATCCCAAACAACCTCGATCCCAAAATCCCCATCCTGAACAATCCCGATCCCAGAAATCCTGGTCCCAATCAATCCCGATCCCAAATCCCAATCCCGAACCAACCCCATCCCAAACAATCCCCATCCCAAACAATCCTGATCCCAGAAACCCCGATCCCGAACAATCCCGATCCCAAACAATCATGATCCCAAACCCTGATCCCGAACAAAGCCATTCCCAAACAATCCCTATCCCAGAAATCCCAATCCCGAACAATCCCGATCCCAAACAATCCTGATCCCAAACCCTGATCCTGAACAAAGCCGTTCCCAAACAATCCTGATCCCAAACAACCTTGATCCCAAACAAAACCCGATCCCAAACAATCCCCATCCCAAACAACCCCGATCCCAAAATCCCCATCCTGAACAATCCCGATCCCAGAAATCCTGGTCCCAATCAATCCCGATCCCAAATCCCAATCCCGAATAAATCCCATCCCAAACAATCCCCATCCCAAACAATCCTGATCCCAGAAACCCCGATCCCGAACAAAGCCATTCCCAAACAATCCCTATCCCAGAAACCCCAGTTCCGAACAATCCCGTTCCCAAACAATCCTGATCCCAAACCCTGATCCCGAACAAAGCCGTTCCCAAACAATCCCTATCCCAGAAATCCCAATCCCAAACAATCACGATCCCAAACAATCCTGATCCCAAACCCTGATCCTGAACAAAGCCGGTCCCAAACAAACCTGATCCCAAACAACCTCGATCCCAAAATCCCCATCCTGAACAATCCCAATCCCAAACAACCTCGATCCCAAATATCCCCATCCTGAACAAACCCCATCCCAAATCCCAATCCAGAACAAAACCCCATCCCAAACAATCCTGATCCCAGAAACCCCAATCCTGAACAAAGCCGTTCCCAAACAATCCCGATCCTAAACAATCCCGTTCCCAAAAAATCCTGTTCCTGAACAACCCAGATCCCAAATATCCCCATCCTGAACAACCCCAATCCCAAACCCTGATCCTAAACAATCCCGATCCCAGAAATCCCGATCCCGAACAAAGCTGATCCCAAACAAACCCGATCCCAAACAACCCAGATCCCAAATATCCCCATCCTGAACAATCCCGATCCCAAACAATCCTATTCCCAGAAATCCCGATCCCAGAAATCCCAATCCCGAACAATCCCGATCCCAAACAACCCCGATCCCGAACAATCCCGATCCCAGAAACCCCGTTCCCAAACAATCCCGTTCCCAGAAATCCCGATCCCAAACAATCCTATTCCCAGAAATCCTGATCCCAGAAATCCCGATCCCGAGCAATCCCGATCCCAGAAATCCTGATCCCAAACAACCCTATTCCCAGAAATCCCAATCCTGAACAGCCCCGATCCCAAAAATCCCGATCCCAAACAATCCCGATCCCAAACAATCCCGATCCCAAACAAAGCCGATCCCAAACAATCCCAATCCCAGAAATCCTGATCCCAGAAATCCCAATCCCGAACAACCCCGATCCCAAAAATCCTGATCCCGAACAACCCTGATCCCAAACAAAGCTGATCCCAAACAATTCCAATCCCAGAAATCCCGATCCCAGAAATCCCAATCCCGAACAATCCCGATCCCAAACAACCCCGATCCCGAACAATCCCAATCCCAGAAATCCCGATCCCAAACAATCCCATTCCCAGAAATCCCTATCCCAGAAATCCCGATCCCCAAATCCAGTTCCCGCCGCCTCCCCCGGGGCAGCAGTGGCCCGTGTCCGGGTGTCACCGCGGTGTCACCGTCTGTCACCGCTCCGGGAACGGCGCCAGGAACGGGATCGGGAGCGACCGGGAGAGGCCGGGGCTGCGCGTGCCCGATTGTCACCGCCTGTCACCCCCTGTCACCGCCTGTCACCTCCCTGTCACCCGCTGTCCCCGATTGTCACCCCCTGTCCCCGATTGTCACCCCCTGTCAGCCCCCTGTCACCTCCCTGTCACCCCCTGTCCCCCTCCTGTACCTCCGTGTCACCCCCTGTCACCTCCCTGTCACCCCCTGTCCCCGATTGTCACCGCCTGTCACCCCGTGTCACCTCCCTGTCACCCCCTGTCACCTCCCTGTCACCCCCTGTCCCCCATTGTCACCCCCTGTCACCTCCCTGTCACCTCCCTGTCACCCGCTGTCACCCCGTCACCCCCTGTCCCCAACTGTCACCCCCTGTCACCCCCTGTCCCCAATTGTCACCCTCTGTCCCCCTCCTGTACCTCCCTGTCACCCCCTGTCACCCCCTGTCCCCGATTGTCACCCCCTGTCCCCGATTGTCACCGCCTGTCACCTCCCTGTCACCCCCTGTCACCCCCTGTCCCTGATTGTCACCGCCTGTCCCCGTTTGTCACCCCCTGTCCCCCCGTGTCACCCCCTGTCTCTGTCACCCCCTGTCCCCCAGTGTCACTGCCTGTCCTTGTTTGTCACCTCCTGTCCCCCTCCTGTCCCTGTTTGTCACCTCCTGTCCCCCGGTGTCACTGCCTGTCCTTGTTTGTCACTCCCTGTCACCCCTTGTTCCCCCTTGTCACCTCCTGTCCCCTTCCTCTCCCCGTTTGTCACCTCCTGTCACCTCCGTATCACCTCCTGTCCCCCCATGTCACCTCCTGTCCCCTCCTGTCCCCTCCATGTCACCTCCTGTCCCTGTTTGTCACCTCCAATCCCTGTTTGTCACCTCCCGTCCCCCTCCTGTCCCCTTCCTCTCCCCGTTTGTCACCTCCTGTCACCTCCATGTCACCCCCTGTCACCCCCTGTCGCCTCCCGTCCCCCTCCTGTCCCCTGTTTGTCACCCCCTGTCCCCCCTTGTGCCCATTTGTCACCCCCTGTCCCCCTCCTATCCCCCCATGTCACCGCCTGTCCCCTCCGTGTCACCGCCTGTCCCCCCATGTCACTCCCTGTCCCCTCCTGTCCCCGTTTGTCACCCCCTGTCCCATTCCTGTCCCCCCCTTTGTCACCCCACTTGTCCCTGTCTGTCCCAGTGTCCCTGTGTCCCCGTGTCTGTCCCCTGTCTGTCTCTCTGTCCCTCTGTTTTTCCCCGTGTCCCTCTGTCCCTCTGTCCCTCTGTCCTTCTGTCCCTGTGTCTCTCTGTCCTTCTGTCCCTGTGTCTGACCCTCTATCTCCTCTCTCCCCTCTCTCCCCTCTGTCCCCCTGTCCCTCTCTCTGTCCCTCTGTCTGTCCCTGTGTCCCCGTGTCTGTCCCCTCTGTCCCTGTGTCCCTGTCCCTGTGTCTGTCCCCTTTGTCCCCTCTGTCCCTGTGTCCCTCTGTCTGTCCCCGTGTCTGTCCCCGTGTCTGTCCATGTCCCTCTGTCCCTCTGTCCCCCTGTCTGTCCATCCCCATGTCCCTCTGTCCCAGTGTCTGTCCCCATCTCTGTCCCTCTGTCCCTTTGTCCCCTTTGTCCACTCTGTCCCCCTGTCTGTCCCCTGTGTCCCCGTGTCTGTCCCTCTGTCTGTCCCCCTGTCTGTCCCTCTGTCCCTCTGTCTGTCCCCACGTCTGTCCCCTGTGTCCCCGTGTCTGTCCCTCTGTCTGTCTGTCCCCATGTCTGTCCCCATGTCTGTCCCCGTGTCTGTCCCTCTGTCTGTCTGTCCCCATGTCTGTCCCTGTGTCCGTCCCCGTGTCTGTCCCCGTGTCTGTCCCCCTGTCTGTCCCCATGTCTGTCCCTCTGTCTGTCCCCGTGTCTGTCTCTCTGTCTGTCCCTGGATCCGAATTCCCTGGATTCGGGGCTGGGAGCAGTGCAGGGAAAAACTCCGGGAATTGTTGGGAATTGATTATTGATTGTTGGGAACTGATGATTGTCGGGAATTGCTGGGACAAGGAGCGCGGAGCGGTTTGGGAATTCCTCCCCCTCCCATCCCCTCGGGACATTCCCGTTCCCATTCCACAAAAAAAAACCACAACAACCCAAAACATTCCCATGGAAATCGCTTGGAATGGGAAATGGGGTTTGGAATCCACTGGGAAAGGGGGAAAACACCGCCGAAATTCCAGGGCTGGAATTCCTTCCAACCCCTCCAGACATTCCCGTTCCCATTCCACAAAAAAACCCCAGAACATTCCCATGGAAATCCGTGGCGGCACCTCCCGAAACCATCCACGGGCTTTGGAATTATCAGGGAAAGGGGAATTCTCCTGGAATCCCTGTTCCCTCCTGGGTTTTCCTGGGAAAGCCAAGGATGGTTGGAGCATCCAAACCCCGGGAATCGTTGGAAAATCGGGATCGCTCCCCTCCCTTTCCCTTTTCCACGTTGGGATTCCTGGATATTCCTCCTGGATCCTCTCTGCCAGGGCTTTTCCTGCCGGGAATGAGCAGGGAGTGGGGCCTGGAGAATTCCCGCTGGGATCGGAGCCGCTTCCCGGTGGGATGGGGATGTAGGGGTGACAATCCCAGCCCGGACGGGGCCCGGCGCCTTTTCCAGGGAATGTCTTCCCGA
Organism: Delichon dasypus; assembly: GCA_037837765.1. Classification (NCBI taxonomy): domain Eukaryota; kingdom Metazoa; phylum Chordata; class Aves; order Passeriformes; family Hirundinidae; genus Delichon; species Delichon dasypus. The sequence goes on from JBBAXF010000003.1 coordinate 1,839,663, forward strand.
GGAGACTCCGGCAATCCCGAGGGATTGGGGAGGCCTCGTGGATTTTCCCGTGGGATTCAGCGCTGGGATCGGGATTCCATCCCTCCGGATCCTCCCTCTCCCATCCCCCTCTCCCGCCCAGGCCATAAATTCCCGGTTTTTTTCCATCCAGGAGCGACTCCGGCTGTTAATTCCCGCTCCGGGCCTTTCCCGGCTGATTCCTTTGAATCCCGGCAAATCCCGACTGGGAGCGAGGAATGAAAACCGTGGGCCAGGGGGGTCAGGGCCCGGAAAATCCATCCTGGATTTCTGGAGGTTCGGGAGATTTTCCCGGTTTTTCCCAAGCGCTGGGGGCTGGAGGCTCGGGGTGGATCCAAGAGCCTGGAATGGGATTTCTGGGATGGATGGAATCAGCAGATCCTGGGAAAAAGGGGCCGGATCCGTTCCTCATTCCCGTCCTGCACTGCCATTCCTGTCCTGCATTCCCATTTCCCATTTCCCATTTCCCATATCCCATATCCCATATCCCATTTCCCATATCCCATATCCCATATCGCATATCCCTCTATCCCATATCCCTCTATCCCACATCCCACATCCCATATATCCCATATCCCATTTCCCATATCCCTCTATCCCATATCCCATATCCCATACCCATATCCCTCTATCCCATATCCCACATCCCATATACCACATCCCATATCCCATATCCCACATCCCATATCCCACATCCCATATCCCATATCCCATATCCCATATCCCTCTATCCCATATCCCATATCCCTCTATCCCACATCCCATATCCCATATCCCACATCCCATATCCCACATCCCATATCCCATATCCCATATCCAATATCCCATATCCCACATCCCTCTATCCCATATCCCTCTATCCCATATCCCATATCCCGTATCCCATATCCCATATCCCGTATCCCGTATCCCATATCCCATATCCCGTATCCCGTATCCCATATCCCATATCCCATATCCCATATCCCATATCCCATATCCCTCTATCCCATATCCCGTATCCCATATCCCATATCCCTCTATCCCGTATCCCATATCCCATATCCCTCTATCCCTCTATCCCATATCCCATATCCCGTATCCCATATCCCATATCCCTCTATCCCATATCCCATATCCCATATCCCTCTATCCCTCTATCCCATATCCCATATCCTGTATCCCATATCCCATATCCCTCTATCCCATATCCCACATCCCATATCCCACATCCCATATCCCATATCCCATATCCCATATCCCATATCCCATATCCCATATCCCACATCCCATATCCCATATCCTGTATCCCATATCCCATATCCCATATCCCATATCCCGTATCCCATATCCCATATCCCATATCCCTCTATCCCACATCCCATATCCCACATCCCATATCCCATATCCCTCTATCCCATATCCCATATCCCATATCCCATATCCCATATCCCATATCCCTCTATCCCATATCCCATATCCCATATCCCGTATCCCATATCCCACATCCCACATCCCATATCCCACATCCCATATCCCATATCCTGTATCCCATATCCTGTATCCCATATCCTGTATCCCATATCCCATATCCCACATCCCATATCCCATATCCCATATCCTATATCCCATATCCCATATCCCATATCCCATATCCCATATCCCATATCCCATATCCCATATCCCTCTATCCCATATCCCATATCCCGTATCCCATATCCCATATCCCATATCCCGTATCCCATATCCCACATCCCACATCCCATATCCCATATCCCATATCCCATATCCCATATCCCATATCTCATATCCCTCTATCCCACATCCCATATCCCGTATCCCGTATCCCATATCCCATATCCCATATCCCACATCCCATATCCCATATCCCATATCCCACATCCCACATCCCATATCCCTCTATCCCGTATCCCATATCCCATATCCCTCCATCCCGTATCCCAGGGATCCTCCACAATCCCTCTTCCCGGCCCCGTGGTCTCCCTCCCCCTTTTCCGAGGGGCTCAGCCCCCCCCGGATTCCCCGCTCGGGAATTCCCTGGATCCCTCTTCCCGGGAAGGACCCGGACACCCATCCCTGCCCATTTTGGGACACAAATCCAGCCGAAAATCCATCCGGGATCTTTTATTCCCGCTGGAGCCCATGCCCCCTTCCCCCAAAAAAACCCCTCGGGGTATCCCAGCCCATTCCCGAGATATCCCAGTTTATCCATGGGCTCCAGACCCCCCATTCCCACCCGGAGCCCCCTTTTCCATGGAAAGGGGAGGGCCGGCACGGGGGGGCCGGGAAGAGCCTGGCGGGGCCCCAGAATCCAAGGAAAAATTGCCAGTTTTGGCACAAACAGGGAGCTTGGCCGGCGCCGGGATTTTCCATGACTCCATCCCGACCCCCCCGGCGGCGGGAGGCGCTGGGAAGGGGGGAGCAGGAATCGGGCACCCCCCACATCCCGAAAAATCCAGGGGCTGTGGATCCCACCGCGGGTCCGAATCCCTTTGGGAACGAGGCGGGAATCGGGGGGGATGTGGGAATAAAGGGGTCCGGCCCCACATCCAACCCCTGCTCAATCCCACCGGGAATGGGAATCCTGGGGATCCCGGATCCTTGGGATCCCGTGGGGGGGGCTCATGGAATGTTCCAGACGCTCCATGGAATGAGATCCCTCTTTTCCGGGGGTGGGGGGCGGAATGTGGGAAAAGGGGGAGATGGAGAAGAGGGGATTTGGGGAGGTGGAGGGAGAGAGGGATGGAGGGATCCATGGATGGAGGGATGGAGGGATGGATCCATGGATGGAGGGTTGGATCCATGGACGGAGGGATGGATCCATGGATGGAGGGTTGGATCCATGGATCCATGGATGGAGGGTTGGATCCATGGACGGAGGGATGGAGGGATCCATGGATGGAGGGACGGATCCATGGATGGAGGGATGGATCCATGGATGGAGGGTTGGATCCATGGATGGAGGGATGGAGGGATGGATCCATGGATGGAGGGATGGGGGGATCCATGGATGGAGGGTTGGATCCATGGATGGAGGGATGGAGGGATGGATCCATGGATGGAGGGATGGAGGGATCCATGGATGGAGGGATGGATCCATGGATGGAGGGATGGAGGGATCCATGGATGGAGGGATGGAGGGATGGATCCATGGACGGAGGTTGGATCCATGGATGGAGGGATGGAGGGATCCATGGATGGAGGGATGGAGGGATCCATGGATGGAGGTATGGATCCATGGATGGAGGGATGGAGGGATCCATGGATGGAGGGATGGAGGGATCCATGGATGGAGGGATGGATCCAAAGATGGAGGTTGGATCCATGGATGGAGGTTGGATCCATGGATGGAGGGATGGATCCATGGATACAAGGATGGATCCATGGATGGATGGATGGATAGATGGATCCATGTCTCCATGGATGGACAGATTTGAGGGATGGATTAATGGATCCCTGAAATCCATGGATGGATTGGATGGATGTATGGATGGATGGATCCCTGAAATCCATGGATGGATTTGGCGGATGGATGGATTTAAGGAATGGATTCATGGATCCCTGAAATCCATGGATGGATTTGGCAGATGGATGGATTGATGGATGGATGCATGGACGGATGGATTCATGGATCCCTGAAATGAATGGATGGATGGATGGATCCATGGATGGATGCATGGATGGATCGGTGGATGGATCCATGGATCCATGTCTCCATGGATGGACGGATACAAGGAACAGCAGGAACAGGGGAAATTGGGATTTTGGCAATCCCAGGGCTCCCTCCAGCTCCCCATTCCCAGTTCCGCCTATCCCAGATCCCATCCCTCTGCTCCGGCCGCAGGACGTGTCCCTGGGCCAAAATCCAGGGATTTCTGTGTCCCTGCAGGACCCAGGTGTGTCCCTGGCCGTGTCCCTCCGTGCCAGCTCCATGTTTTCCAGGGACAGGCCGGAATTCCAAACCGGCACCTCCTGCCATTCCCAGCCGCCCTCTCCAGGGTTCTTTGCTCTTCCCGGGAATGCCGGGGTCTCCTGGGGGACAGCTGGGATGGCCGGGGACAGCGGGAACTGGGAACAGTGTGATCCGTGCTGGGAACAATGGGATCTGCACTGGGAACAGCAGGATCTGGGCTGGGAACAGCGGGATCTGCACTGGGAACAGTGGGATCTGGGCTGGGAACAGCGGGATCTGCACTGGGAACAGTGGGATCCGTGCTGGGAACAATGGGATCTGCACTGGGAACAGCGGGGTCTGCACTGGGAACAGTGGGATCCGTGCTGGGAACAGCAGGATCTGCACTGGGAACAGTGGGATCCATGCTGGGAACAATGGGATCTGCACTGGGAACAGCGGGATCTGCATTGGGAGCAGCAGGATCTGCACTGGGAACAGCGGGACAATGATTCCTACTGGGAAGAGTGGGACCTGCACTGGGAGCAGTGGGATCTGCACTGGGAACAAGGGGACAATGATTCCTGCTGGGAACAGCGGGATCTGCATTGGGAACACCGGGATCCTTGCTGGGAACAGTGGGACAATGATTCCTACTGGGAACAGCAGGATCTGCACTGGGAGCAGTGGGATCTGCACTGGGAACAGTGGGATCCTTACTGGGAACAGCGGGACAATGATCCCTACTGGAACAGCGGGATCCAGACTGGGAACAATGGGATCTGCACTGGGATCAGCGGGATCTGCACTGGGAACAGCGAGATCTGCATTGGGAACAGCGGGACAATGATCTCTACTGGAACAGCAGGATCGCACTGGGAACAGCAGGATCTTCACTGGGAACAGTGGGACAATGATCCCTACTGGAACAGCGGGATCCTTACTGGGAGCAATGGGTCAATATTCCTTACTGGGAACAGCGGGATGCGGATCCTTACTGGGAGCAGTGGGATATGGGGAAGGGCTGGCACAGGGAGGCTCCTTCCATCCCCCGTCCCATTCCCAAAATTTCCTTGTCCCTGATCCCTGAATCCCACCCCCTGGTTCCCTGAATCCCACCCCCTGGTTCCCTGAACTCCCCGGACAGGTTCCCCAAACCCCTGTCCCATTCCCGGCACCCTCTGCCCCATTCCCTAAATCCCTGCCCCATTCCCTAAATCCCTGCCCCATTCCCAGCACCCTCTGCCACATTCCATAAATCCCTGCCCCACTCCCTAAATCCCTGCCCCATTCCCTAAATCCCTGCCCCATTCCCAGCACCCTCTGCCACATTCCATAAATCCCTGCCCCACTCCCTAAATCCCTGCCCCATTCCCAGCGCTCCCTGCCCCATTCCCTAAATCCCTGCACCCCCATTCCCTAAATCCCTGCCCCATTCCCAGCGCTCCCTGCCCCATTCCCTAAATCCCTGCCCCATTCCCTGCACCCTCTGCCCCATTCCCAGCGCTCCCTGCCCCATTCCCAGCACTCCCTGCCCCATTCCCTAAATCCCTGCCCCATTCCCTGCACCCTCTGCCCCATTCCCTGCACCCTCTGTCCCATTCCCTAAATTCCTGCCCCATTCCCAGCGCTCCCTGCCCCATTCCCTAAATCCCTGCCCATTCCCTAAACCCCTGTATCCTCATTCCCTGTATCCCCATTCCCAGCGCTCCCTGCCCCATTCCCAGCGCTCCCTGCCCCATTCCCTAGATCCCTGCCCCATTCCCAGCGCTCCCTGCCCCATTCCCTAAACCCCTGCCCCATTCCCAGCGCTCCCTGCCCCATTCCCAGCGCTCCCTGCCCCATTCCCTAGATCCCTGCCCCATTCCCAGCGCTCCCTGCCCCATTCCCAGCGCTCCCTGCCCCATTCCCTAAGTCCCTGCCCCATTCCCAGCGCTCCCTGCCCCATTCCCAGCGCTCCCTGCCCCATTCCCAGCGCTCCCTGCCCCATTCCCTAAATCCCTGCCCCATTCCCAGCGCTCCCTCCCGGACGTCTCCTCCCCTCCCCGCCCTCCCGGCCCCATTCCCGACCCTCCCTTCCCGGTTTTCCCGAGGCCGGCGCGGCTGTCCCGCTAATCCCGGCCATCCATCGCTCCCCAGGGCCGGGATTGGCCCCGCGCCCGCGGCTCCGGCCCTGCACCTGCTCCGGGGCCGGATCCAGCCCCGCCGCTCCAGCCCTAAAAAGGCCGGGATCGGCCGCGTTCCTTCGGGACGTGTCACGGGCACATCCCGGGACAAGCCCCGGGAGCCGGGAAGCAACCGGGGGGGAAAGGGAGCCGCGATTCCAGGAGTTATTCCCGGCGGATCTCCGCGCCGGATGTGCGCCCTGCCCGCCCGCGGGGGCCCCCCGGAGGGATTTGGGGGCGACAATCCGAGGTTTTCCCCCTCTTCCCGCTGCCTGGATTTGCCATTCCCGACCTTTTCCCCCCGCCCTCCCCGATCCTCAGACGTGCCGGAGCTCAGGCAGCTCCTGCTAAAACTGGGAACGGGGCCGGGGGGGATCGGGGGATTGATGGGAGCTTGGAGAGCTCATAAACTCCTGTCCCTCGGGAAAGAGCGCTAAAAATAGCTCCGGGAGGCCGGAGAGGGATGGAGAGGCTGGAGAGGGCAGGGAAAGGGAGAGAAGGGAGAAAAAGGGGAGGGAAGAGGGAGGAAAGGGAGAAAAAGGGGAGGGAAGAGGGAGGAAAGGGAGAAAAAGGGAGGGAAAAGGGAGAAAAGGGAGAAAAAGAGGAGGGAAAAGGGAGGAAAGGGAGAAAAAGGGGAGGGAAGAGGGAGAAAAGGACAGGGAAAGGGAGAAAAAGGGAGGGAAAAGGGGAGAAAAGGGGAGGAAAATGGAGAAAAAGGGGAGAAAAGGGCAGGGAAAGGGAGGAAAAGGGGTGGAAAAGGAGAAAAAGGGAAGAAAAGGGAGGAAAAGGGAGCAAAAGGGAGGAAAAAGGGAGAAAAGGAAAGGGAAAGAGAGAAAAGGGCAGGAAAAGGGAGGAAAGGGCAGGAAAAGGAAGAAAAAGGAAGAAAAAGGGAGAAAAGAGGCAGGAAAGGGGAGAAAAGGGCAAGGAAAGGCAGGAAAATGGAGAAAGGGGCAGGAAAGGGAGAAAAAAGCAGGAAAAGGGTAGGAAAGGCGGGAAAAAGCAGGAAAAGGCAGGAAAAGGCAGGAAAATTGAGAAAAAGGGTAGGAAAAGGGAGAAAAAGGCAGGAAAAGGAGAAAAGGGAATGGAGAGAGGGACACAGGGAATGGAGAGAGGGACACAGGGAATGGAGAGAGGGACAGAGGGAATGGGGAGAGGGACACAGGGAATGGAGAGAGGGACAGAGGGAATGGGGAGAGGGACACGGAATGGGGAGAGAGGGACACAGGGAATGGGGAGAGGGACAGAGGGAAGAAGGAAGCGACAGAAGGAGCAGGGATGGATGAGGGGACGCTCAGGGAGTGCTCCCAGGTGTTACTCAGATGTTACTCAGGAGATCTCCCCGGTGTTACTCAGGTGTTACTCAGATGACGCTCGGGGGATTATTTCAGGTGTTACTCGGGTGTTACTCAGATGTTGCTCAGGGGATGCTTCCAGGTGTTACTCGGGTGATGCTCAGGTGTTGCTCAGGTGTTACTCGGGTGTTGCTCAGGTGATGCTCAGGTGTTGCTCGGGGGATGCTCCCAGTTGTTACTTGGGTGTTACTCGTGCGATGCTCAAGTATTACTCAGGAGATCTCCCAAGTGTTACTCAAGTGATGCTCAGGTGCTGCTCTCAGGTGTTAGTTGTTACTAAGGTGTTACTCAGGTGTCGCTCGGGCGATGCTCAGGTGTTACTCAGAGAATGTTCCCAGGTGTTACTATGGGGATGCTCAGGTGATGCTCCCAGGTGTTAGTTGTTACTAAGGTATTACTCGGGTGTTACTCAGAGGTGCTCAGTGGATGCTCCCAGGGTGTTACTCAGGTGTTTCTCAGGTGATTCTCCCCAGGTGTTACTCAGGCAATGCTCAGGTGTTGCTCAGGTGTAATACAGGTGTTAGGTGTTACTCAGGTGATGCTCAGTGTTGCTCAGGTGTAATACAGGTGTTACTCAGGTGATGCTCAGGTGTTGCTCAGGTGTTACACAGGTGTTACACAGGTGTTAGGTGATGCTCAGGTGATGCTCAGGTGTTACTCAGGTGATGCTCAGGGGATGGTTTAAGGTGTAATACAGGTGTTACACAGGTGTTAGGTGTTACTCAGGCAATGCTCAGGTGTTGCTCAGGTGTTACTCAGGTGTTGCTCAGGTGTTACTCAGGTGATGCTCAGGTGTTACTCAGGTGTTACACAGGTGTTAGGAGATGCTCGGGTGTTACTCAGGTGTTACTCAGGTGATGCTCCGGTGTTACTCAGGTGTTAGGTGATGCTCAGGTGTTGATCGGGTGTTACTCAGGTGTTACTCAGGTGATTCTCAGGGGATATTTCAGGTGTTGCTCTTCGACGGTGCTCAGATGATGCTCCCGGTGTTCCCAGATGTTTCGCGGATGCTTCCCAGATGTTTCCTGCGTGTATCCCAGGTGTCCCCCAGATGTTTCCCAGGTGTCTCCCAGGTGTTCCCAGGTGTATCCCAGGTGTATGCCGGGTGTATCCCAGGTGTATCCCAGGTGTATCCCAGGTGTATCCTGGGTGTTTCCCAGGTGTATCCCAGGTGTATCCCAGGTGTATCCCGGGTGTATCCCAGGTGTTCCCCAGGTGTATCCCAGGTGTATCCCAGGTGTATCCCGGGTGTATCCCAGGTGTATCCCAGGTGTATCCCGGGTGTATCCCGGGTGTATCCCGGGTGTATCCCAGGTGTATCCCAGGTGTATCCCGGGTGTATCCCGGGTGTATCCTGGGTGTTCCCCAGGTGTTCCCCAGGTGTATCCCAGGTGTATCCCGGGTGTATCCCAGGTGTATCCCAGGTGTATCCCGGGTGTATCCCGGGTGTATCCCGGGTGTTCCCCAGGTGTTCCCCAGGTGTATCCCAGGTGTATCCCGGGTGTATCCCAAGTGTATCCCGGGTGTTTCCCGGGTGCTGCTCCGGGGATGTTTTTGGTGGTGCTCAGGTGTTGCTCCCCAGAGATGCCCTCAGGTGCCACTCCCAGGTGTTGAGGTCTCTCTCCATAGATTCCCTCTCCATCAATTCTGTCTCCATTGATTCCCATCCATGGATTCCTCTCCATCGATTCCATCTAAATGGATTCCCTCTCCATCAATTCCTTTCCATGAATTCCCACCCCATTGATTCCCTCTCCATGGATTCTTCTCCATGAATTCCGTCTCCATTGATTCCTTTCCATTGATTCCTGCTCCATGGATTCCCTCTCCATGAATTCCCACTCCATCGATTCCCGCTCCATCAATTCCCATCCATGGATTCCCTCTGCATCGATTCTTGCTCCATGGATTCCCACTCCATCTCTTCCCTCTCCGTCGATTCCTCTCCATGGATTCCCTCTCCTTGGATTCTTGTCCATGAATTCCCACTCCATGGATTCCTCTCCATGGATTCCCTCTCCATCATTTCTGTCTCCATTGATTCCCATCCATGGATTCTTCTCCATGGATTCCCCTCCATCGATTCCTTTCCATTGATTCCCTCTCCATGGATTCCCTCTCCATGAATTCCCACTCCATCGATTCCCTCTCCATGGATTCCATCTCCATGAATTCCCACTCCATCGATTCCCTCTCCATGGATTCCATCTCCATGAATTCCCACTCCATTGATTCCCTCTCCATGGATTCCTCTCCACTGATTCCCTCTCTATCAATTCCATCTCCATCAATTCCCACCCATGGATTCCTCTCCATGGATTCCATCTCCATGAATTCCCACTCCATCGATTCCCTCTCCATCAATTCTGTCTCCGTTGATTCCCATCCATGGATTCTTCTCCATGGATTCCCCTCCATCGATTCCTCTCCATGGATTCCCTCTCCATCGATTCCTCTCCATGGATCCCGTCTCCATCGATTCCCATCCATGGATTCCATCCCTGTCTCCCACAGCAGCTCCTCCTTGGAGAAGATCCCACGATCCCGCTTGATCCCTGGCTCCGACTCAACCTCGTGGCAGCGAGGGGGACACGGGATCGGGATCGGGAACGCGGGATCGGGATCGGGAACACGGGATCGGGATCGGGGACACGGGATTGGGATCGGGAACGCGGGATCGGGATCAGGGAACTCAGGATCGGGAACACGGGATCGGGATCGGGAACATGGGATCGGGATCGGGAACACGGGATTGGGATCGGGAACGCAGGATCGGGATCAGGGAACTCAGGATCGGGAACACGGGATCGGGATCGGGAACATGGGATCGGGATCGGGAACACGGGATCGGGATCGGGAACGCGGGATTGGATTGGGAACATGGGATCGGGATCGGGAACTCGGGATCGGGATTGGGAACTTGGGATCGGGAACACAGGATCGGGATTGGGAACATGGGATCGGGATCCGGGACACGGGATCGGGATTGGGAACACGAGATCGGGATTGGGAACACGGGATCAGGGAAAGGAAAGGAAAGGAAAGGAAAGGAAAGGAAAGGAAAGGAAAGGAAAGGAAAGGAAAGGAAAGGAAAGGAAAGGAAAGGAAAGGAAAGGAAAGGAAAGGAAAGGAAAGGAAAGGAAAGGAAAGGAAAGGAAAGGAAAGGAAAGGAAAGGAAAGGAAAGGAAAGGAAAGGAAAATAATGTGGAAAATGTGAAAGAAAGGGAAAGGGAAAGAGCAAATTAAAAAAAAAAAAAGAAAGAAAAAGGAGGAAAATTAGAAAATGAGAAAGAGAAACTAAGAAAAAACAGGGAAGAGAGTGGAAAAGGAAAGGAAAAAACGGAAAAAAGGAAGAAGAGGAAGAAAATAAAAAAATAATAAAAAAGAGAAAGGGAAAGAAAAGTTATAGGGAAAGGGAAAGATAAAGGGAAAACGAATGGAAAAGGAAAAGGGATCGGAGAAAGGGGAAAAAAGGGAAGAAAAGGAGGAAAAGAGAAAAATGAGAAAGAATAGGGGAAAGTGAGAAAGAGGGAAAGGTATGGGAAAAGGAGGAAAGGGACGGGAAAAGGGGCAGGAAAAGGGGCAGGAAAAGGAGGAAAGGAGAGGGAAAAGGGGCAGGAAAAGGGATGGGAAAAGGGGCAGGAAAAGGGGCAGGAAAAGGGGCAGGAAAAGGGGCGGGAAAAGGGTCGGGAAAAGGGGAGCAGCTGGTTCCTGTCACCCCCATCCCATCCCCGTGCCATCCCGGGATCCATCCGGGACGGATAAATCCCGTCTTTGCCGGCGGGGGATTACGGGAGCGCAGCTGTTCCCGGGCGTCGGGAATTGGGGCACGGGGACAGGGAACAGACGGAGCCCTGGCCACGGAGACCGCCAAAATCCCGGATTTCCCGGTCTCCGGAGAACCCGGGACAGGGATTTTGGGAACGGGGAGTTCCCAGTTCCCAAACCCGGGGGTGGTGGGGAAGGATCCGTCCAAACGTCCTCGGTGGCACAGCATTCCCGGAGAAGCCGTGGCTGCCCCTGGAAGCGTCCAAGGGAATTTGTCGGATGGAGCTTGGAGCAGCCCGGGGTGCTGGGAGGAGCCGGGGTTGGAAGAGGGCGGGATCTGAGGCCGCTTCCCACCCAAACCATTCCATGATTCCGTGATAAAGGACACTCGGGATCCGCTCCGAGGGATCTTTATGGAAGTCAGGGATGGGAAAGGCAGGAAAAGGGAAGGGAGACCCTTCCTGGAATGCTGAGATTCCCAGGGAATTCCCAAAATTCCTTCCTGGAGAGGAGTCGGGATGGGGCTGGATCCAATGCCAGGGCTGGGAGAGCTGGGAATGTGCAGCTGGATGAGGGAAGGATCCCGGGAATCCTGGGAGCCTTTTCCAGAGTTTTCCAGGAGAGCTGGGATTTGGGATAAAGGGCTGGAGGGGCGGGAGTCAAGGAATGGAATTCCCAGTGGGATTTTGGGGAGATTGGGAAGGAATTCCCGGCCGGGCTGGAATTCCCAGAGAATCCCTGGATCCCCGGCAGTGTCCGAGGGTGGATTTGGATCCCCCTGGGATGCTGGGAAGTGTCCCTGGGATGGGATTGAAGGTCCCTGGATCCCATCCCAAACCATCCCGGGATTCTGGGATCCAGGACGCTCAGGATCCATCCCGAGGGGTTTTCATGGAATTTGGGGATGGAAAAGGGAAGGGAGACCCTTCCTGGAGTGCTGAGATTCCCAGGGAATTCCCAGAATTCCTTCCTGGAGAGGAGTCGGGATGGGGCTGGATCCAAAGCCAGGGCTGGGAGAGCTGGGAATGTGCAGCTGGATGAGGGAAGGATCCCGGGAATCCTGGGAGCCTTTTCCAGAGGGAGAGGAGAGTTGGGATTTGGGATAAAGGGCTGGAGGGGCGGGAGGCAGGGAATGGAATTCCCAGTGGGAAAGGGGAGCGTGGGGTGGGACCTTGGGAAGGAATTCCCAGAGAATCCCCGGCAGTGTCGAGGGTGGATTTGGATGCCCCCGGGATGGCGGGAATGGATCCAGCCCCATCACCCTGGCACCGCGAGAGGCGTCGGTGTGGGAGCGGCACCAGCTCTCCCCTCCCCTTTCCTCACCCCCCACACCTCTCCCACTCTTCCCACCCGCACAATTCCCACCGGGAACCCCGCATCCCACCCCTCTCTCCCTCTCTCCCCGCAGGCTACGGCCACGCGGCGCCCAGCACGGACGGCGGGAAGGTTTTCTGCATGCTCTACGCGCTGCTGGGCATCCCGCTGACGCTGGTGATGTTCCAGAGCCTGGGCGAGCGCATCAACACGCTGGTGCGTGCAGGAATTGCTCCTCTGCCGCGGACTGCGGGACGGTGCGGGTGAATGCAGACTGGCGAGCTCCGAAGTCGGGGTTTAGAAGATGAGGTTTATTGTAAAGGATGTGACGCCAGGCTGCGGCTCGCGGCAAGGCCTAGGAGGCGGCGGAAGGGGAGAGGAAATTCCAAGAGAGGAAAGTCCTTGGGGAAGGGTGCCAGGCAAAGTCCAGCCCCCTGGGGACCCCTTATCAGGGGGCTTCAAGGTGGGCTGGAACAGGACTTGGGCCAATGGGGTTACAGATACCTGATACTTCAGGGGAGGGTTACAGGTGTGGGATGAACCATACATTGAGGGGTGAGACAGGACATTCCATTTGACCTCTGGGTCTGGCTGCAGGTGACCTTCAGCTGGCCACATCACTGTTTTCCCAGACATCCAGTAGCTCTCAGACATCAAAACTTGCTCTCAATTCTATCTCACTCACAGGTTTCACATTCTCAGGCTCTAAGCAGTCGTATTTATAGGGCTTTCTGTCTTCACCCTCCCCAACAGGTGCGCTCGCTGCTGCGCCGCCTCAAGCTGCGCCTGGGCTCGCGGCGCCCCGAGGTCTCCATGGCCAACATGGTCTCCATCGGCTTCGTGTCCTGCGTGGGCACGCTCTGCCTGGGCGCCGCCGCCTTCTCGCACTACGAGAGCTGGAGCTTCTTCCAGGCCTACTACTACTGCTTCATCACGCTGACCACCATCGGCTTCGGCGACTACGTGGCGCTGCAGAAGGACCAGGCGCTGCAGACGCAGCCGCAGTACGTGGCCTTCAGCTTCGTCTACATCCTGGCGGGGCTGACGGTCATCGGCGCCTTCCTCAACCTGGTGGTGCTGCGCTTCATGACCATGAACGCCGAGGACGAGCGCAGGGACGCCGAGCAGCGGGCGCTGCTGGGGCGGGGAGGCCGCTCCGGTACCGGCACCGCCGGCGTTCCCGAGGTTCTGGCGGCTCCGGCGGCCGAGGGCGCGTTCCGGAACGTCTACGCCGAGGTGCTGCACTTCCAGTCGGTGTGCTCGTGCCTGTGGTACAAGAGCCGGGAGAAGCTGCAGTGTTCCGTCCCCGCCGTGGTTCCCGGGGGTTTTCCCGGCCCCGAGGCCGGCCCGGAGCGCGGCTGCTCCTCTCCCGCCCGCTGCCGCTCCTGCCGCTCCCGGCGCTCCGCCGTCAGCTCCGTGTCCACCGGGCTCCAGAGCCTGGCGGCGTTCCCGGGAATCGCCAAGCGGCGCAGCTCCGTGTAGCGGCAGAACCCTCCTCGTCCCAGCCTGGATCCCTCCTGGATCCTTCCCAGATCCCTCCTGGATCCTTCCCGGATCCCTCCTGGATCCCTCCTGGATCCTTCCTGGATCCCTCATGGATCCCTCCCGGACTCTGGAATGACGCCGGAGCGAGGCCGTCCCGGTTGGATCTTAATTTAAAAAGTCTTGGATTTTAATTTCAAAACTCTTGGGTTTTAATTTCACCACCACAACAACAAAAACGCCCAAAAAAACCCCCCACACACCCCCCCCAAAAAAACCCCACCCCCACTCCTTGAAAATGTGAAACTCGGGAGAACCTCGGGAATTCCGAGGGGATTTTGAGGGGGGCAGCCAGCCCTGCCCTCCCCGTGCTCCGGATCCTCGGGAATTCCGAGGGGCGCGGCGGGAATCAGGCTAAGAGGGGCTTAGCCGCAGCTTTTCCACGTCGGCCGCCCGGAAAAGCAGCCGGGAGTCACGGAGGCCGATTCCAGACCCTGGGATTCCGGGGCTCCCTCAGCCCTTTGTGAGCCGGGAATCCTCGGGATCCGGCGGGAATCGTCCGTGGGAAGCTGGGATTTCCACCCGGGAAGGGGTTTCGGGGGAAATTTGGGATATTATCCCTCAGGTCCCGGTCTCCGTCCTGCCCAGGGCTGCGGGGATGGGATTGTTTCCCTCAGGGAGGGATTTTTTGGGATAATCTGGGATGGGTTTTCTTTCCCTTGGGATCCCCATTTCTGTTCTCTCCGAAGCTCTGGGGATGGAATTGTTCCTCCTGGGAAGGCATTTTAGGGACAATTTGGGAACATTTTCCCATGGAATCCCCATTTCCATCCTCCCTGAGGCTCCAGAGACAGAATCATTTTCCTCAGGGAGGATTTTTGGGAATATTTTCTCACAGGATCCCCATCTCCATCCTCCCCGAGTCTCTCCAAGGATGGAATTGTTCCCCTCAGGGAGGTTTTCTTGGGAATATTTTCCCATGGGATCCCAATCTCCATCTTCACTGAGGCTCCAGGGTGGGAATTGTTCCCTCCAGAGAGGATTTTTGGGAATATTTTCCCATGGGATCCCAATCTCCATCCTCCCTGAGTCTCTCCAGGGTTGGAATGGTTGGAATTGTTCCCCTCAGAGAGGATTTTTTGGGAATATTTTCCCACGGGATTCCCATTTTTATCTTCACTGAGGCTCCAGGGTGGGAATTGTTCCCTCTAGGGAGGATTTTTGGGAATATTTTCCCACGGGATCTTTGTCTCCATCCTTCCCAAGTCTCCAGGGATGGAATTTTTCCCCTCAGAGAGGATTTTTTGGGGAATATTTTCCCATGGGATCCCAATCTCCATCCTTACTGAGGCTCCAGGGATGGAATTGTTCCCCTCAGGGAGATTTTTTGGGAATATTTTCCCACGGGATTCCCATTTTTATCTTCACTGAGGCTCCAGGGTTGGAATTTTTCCCCTCAGAGAGGATTTTTGGGAATATTTTCCCACAGGATCCCCATTTGCATCCCCCCCCCAAGGCCCCAGGGATGGAATTGTTCCCTCCAGGGAGGATTTTTGGGAATATTTTCCCACGGGATTCCCATTTTTATCTTCACTGAGGCTCCAGGGTGGGAATTGTTCCCCTCAGGGAGGATTTTTTGGGAATATTTTCCCACAGGATCCCAATCTCCATCCTTACTGAGGCTCCAGGGATGGAATTTTTCCCCTCAGGGAGGATTTTTTGGGAATACTTTCCCCCGGGATCCCCATTTCCATCCTCTCCAAGTCTCTCCAGGGATGAAGTTTTTTCCCTTCAGGGAGGATTTTTTGGGAATATTTTCCCACAGGATCTTTGTCTCCATCCTTCCCAAGTCTCCAGGGATGGAATTTTTCCCCTCAGAGAGGATTTTTTTGGGAATATTTTCCCACAGGATTCCCATTTGCATCCCCCCCAAGGCTCCAGGGATGGAATTGTTCCCCTCAGGGAGGATTTTTGGGAATATTTTCCCACAGGATCCCCATCTCCATCCTCCCCGTGGCTCCAGGGTGGGAATTGTTCCCCTCAGGGAGGATTTTTTGGGAATATTTTCCCACAGGATCCCCATCTCCATCCTCCCCGTGGCTCCAGGGTGGGAATTGTTCCCCTCAGGGAGGATTTTTGGGAATATTTTCCCACAGGATCCCCATCTCCATCCTCCCCGTGGCTCCAGGGTGGGAATTGTTCCCCTCAGGGAGGATTTTTTGGGAATATTTTCCCCCAGGATCCCAATCTCCATCCTTATTGAGGCTCCAGGGTGGGAATTGTTCCCCCAGGGAGGATTTTTTTGGAATATTTTCCCACGGGATTCCCATTTTTATCTTCACTGAGGCTCCAGGGTTGGAATTTTCCCCTCAGAGTGGATTTTTTGGGAATATTTTCCCACAGGATCCCCATTTGCATCCCCCCCCAAGGCCCCAGGGATGGAATTGTTCCCTCCAGGGAGGATTTTTGGGAATATTTTCCCATGGGATCCCAGTCTCCATCCTTATTGAGGCTCCAGGGATGGAATTGTTCCCCTCAGGGAGGATTTTTTGGGAATATTTTCCCACAGGATCCCCATTTCCATCTTCACTGAGGCTCCAGGGATGGAATTTTTCCCCCCAGGGAGGATTTTTGGGAATATTTTCCCATGGGATCCCAATCTCCATCCTTCCCAAGTCTCTAGGGATGGAATTGTTTCCCTCAGGGAGGATTTTTGGGAATATTTTCCCACGAGATCCCAATCTCCATCTTTATTGAGGCTCCAGGGATGGAATTGTTCCCTCTAGGGAGGATTTTTTGGGAATATTTTCCCACGGGATCTTTGTCTCCATCCTCCCTGAGTCTCTCCAGGGTGGGAATTGTTCCCCTCAGGGAGGATTTTTGGGAATATTTTCCCACAAGATCCCAATCTCCATCCTTATTGAGGCTCCAGGGATGGAATTGTTCCCCTCAGGGAGGATTTTTTGGGAATATTTTCCCATGGGATCTTTGTTCCATCCTTCCCAAGTCTCCAGGGATGGAATTGTTCCCCTCAGGGAGGATTTTTTTGGGAATATTTTCCCACGGAATCCCCATCTCCATCCTCACTGGGACTCCGGGGACGGAATCTTTCCCTCAGAGGGGGATTTTTTGGAAATCTGGGATATCCCGCCACTTTTCCATCCCACCCACCACCCTCAGCCCTGGAATCCTCCCGGAATTCCCGGGATGCCCCTGGCGTCACCACCACCCCCACGGGGAAGCAGAACTTCCCTCCTTTCCCATTCCCATTCCCATTCCCGTCTTTTCCGGGACGGGATTTTCCCCTCCCGGTGCCCAAATCCCCCTCGGGGGGACACGGGGGGACGTTCCGTCACTTTTCCGGAGAGGGAAAAATCCATGGATTTCTCACCCTCGAGCCCTACACGCGTGAGATTCCAGAGGATGTTCGTTACCAGCGGGAGCTGCCCACGGAATTCCGGAAAAGTCCGTCCCAGAGGAGGCTCCTGACCATTCCAGGGAGGAATTCCGGCGTCTTCCTCGTCCAGGGGCTCCCCGATTCCCACCGGGAAGCGTTCCCCGGTTCTCATGCCAAAGCCGATTTGTCCCGCGGGATTCGACTCCTCGGAGAGAGAAATAAAGGATTGTTGGAAGCTCGGGAGAGTCTGGGATCTTCCCGAGGGATACGGAGAGGGAGGAGGGGCTGGGAGAGGAGGATCCGGGAAAGGAGGATCCCGATCCCGTGGGATCTCAGCTGTGCTTCCAGGAATTCCCGTGGGATTGGGAGAGGAGGATCCTGACCCTCTGGGATCCCTGCTTTGCTTCCAGGAATTCCCATGGGATCTGGGAGAGGACGATCCCGATCCCGTGGGATCTCGGCTGTTCTTCCAGGAATTCCCATGGGATTGGGAAAGGAGGATCCCAATCCCATGGGATCTCGGCTGTGCTTCCAGTATTTTCCGTGGGATTGGGAAAGGAGGATCCGGATCCTGTGGGATCTTGGCTGTGCTTCCAGGAATTCCCATGGGATTGGGAAAGGAGGATCCTGATCCCGTGGGATCTCAGCTGTGCTTCCAGGAATTCCCGTGGGATTGGAAGAGGAGGATCCCAACCCTCTGGGATCTCTGCTTTGTTTCCAGTATTTCCCATGGGATTGGGAGAGGAGGATCCTGATCCTGTGGGATCTCGGCTGTGCTTCCAGGAATTCCCGTGGGATTGGGAAAGGAGGATCCCGATCCTTTCAGATCCCAGCATCACCTCAGCTCCTTCTCTTGGAATCTGGGAAAGGAGGATCCCGATCTCATGGGATCTCAGCTCCTTCTCTTGGAATCTGGGAGAGGAGGATCCTGATCCCTGGAACCTCAGCTCCTTCCTTGGGATCTGGGAGAGGAGGATCCTGATCCCTGGAACCTCAGCTCCTTCCTTGGGATCTGGGAGAGGAGGATCCTGATCCCTGGAACCTCGGCTCCTTCCTTGGGATCTGGGAGAGGAGGATCCCGA
The DNA here is from genome assembly GCA_037837765.1 of Delichon dasypus. Classification (NCBI taxonomy): domain Eukaryota; kingdom Metazoa; phylum Chordata; class Aves; order Passeriformes; family Hirundinidae; genus Delichon; species Delichon dasypus. The sequence goes on from JBBAXF010000003.1 coordinate 1,858,133, forward strand.
TCCCTGGAACCTCGGCTCCTTCCCTCGGGATCTGCGGCAGGTGGAGGCCTGGGACAGCGGGATCGGGATCCTCTGGGATCCCCCCACGCTGCCGCTCCATCCCTTCAGCTCCGCAGGGACCGGGAGATGCCGGATTTTCCCTGGGATAAGGCTCCACCCCTCCATGAGGGAGAGGAGCGGGGAGAGGATGTGGCTCGGAGCTCATCCAGGGATTCGGCATCCTTTGGGAAAAGGGAATCCTGGGCCAAGGCCAGGCTGGATGGGCTTGGAGAGGGAAGCGTGGGGTGGGAATGGGGCAGGATTTAAAGTCCCTTCCTGCTTGTCCTGGTCCTCCGGCCGCTTCCCGAATTCCAGCTCTCCTGGAGCCCCTTTGGGCTTGGGAAAGGCTCCAAGGATTCCCGGGAATCTCTTCTCGAGGTGTACATTCCCAGCTCTCCCAGCCTGGATCCAGAGCAGCTCCGTGTCCCTTCTTCTTTCTGTCCCTGGAATTCAGCTGGAGGAGCATCCATCCATCTATCCATGGATCCATCCATGGATCCATTCCATCCATCCATCCATGGATCCATCCATCCATCCGTCCATTCATCCATGGATCCATCCATCTATCCATGGATCCATTCCATCCATCCATCCATCCATTCCATCCATCCATCCATCCATCCATGGATCCATCGATCCATCCATCCATGGATCCATCCATCCATCCATCCATGGATCCATCCATCTATCCATGGATCCATCCATCCATCCATGGATCCATCCATCCATCCATCCATCCATGGATCCATCCATCCATCCATCCATCCATGGATCCATCCATCTATCCATGGATCCATCCATGGATCCATTCCATCCATCCATCCATCCATGGATCCATCCATCCATCCATCCATCCATCCATGGATCCATCCATCCATCCATCCACCCATGGATCCATCCATGGATCCATTCCATCCATCCATTCCATCCCTATCCATGGATCCATGGATCCATCCATTCCATCCCTATCCATCCATCCATGGATCCATCCATTCCATTCCATCCATCCATCCATCCATCCTTGCATGGATCCATTCCTACATCCCTCCCTCCATCCATCCATGGATCCATGGATCCACCCATCCATCCATCCCTATCCATCCATCCATGGATCCACCCACCCATCCATCCCTATCCATCCATCCATCCACGGATCCATCCCTCCATCCCTTAACCCCTCCCTACTTTCCATGCCCCAATTCCCGACGGAGAAGAGGACGGAGCCGGGATTTTCCCAGGGCCGGGACACCAATCTCAGCCCCCTCCGGAATTCCCGGGGGATCCTCAGGATCCTCAGGAGCCGCTCCAGGAACACGGTGGGAGCCGGGAGGAGCCTCCAGGCAGATTCCCGAGGGATTCCGGGATCCTGAGCCATTTTTTCCCCTCTTCAAGTGTTTCCGTTTTCCCTGTCAGCCCTATCCCAAATATCCACAATCCATCGGAGCGACTCAGAATTCCCGCCGTGGGGAAGCTCGTCCCAGGGCTGATCCCGACTCCCGACGGGAAAACAGGGGAAAAATGGGAAAATTGAGGGATTGGGGGGGGGGGGGAAATTAAAGGAAAACTGAGGCTGGTTTGGGATCCAAAGGAATTTTTGTTAATTAAGAATTTAATTTTTTTAAATTCCTGATTAAATATTTAAATTTTCCCCTGAGAAGACGAAACCCAAACCTCTGGATTTGGATGGTGCCGGGAAGGGGAAATCCTGGATTTATCATCCTTGGGTTTTCCAGGTCCCACCCCAAACGAGGCCCCGACGCCTCTGGATGCGGAGATTCGGGATAACCGGGAAATTCCCGGGAATGAATCCTCCTGATCCCGAGGCTCCGGATGTCCCTGGGATCACGGAGATTCCATGGATGTGGGGACGGGGAGGGACGGGAGGTGGGGTCACTCGAGGTCACATTAGGGTCACTCGGGGTCACATTTGAGTCACTCGGGGTCACATTTGGGTCACTCGGGGTCACATTTGGGTCACCTGAGGTCACATTTGGGTTACTCAGGGTCACATTTAGGTCACTCGAGGTCACGTTTGGGTCACCCGGGGTCACATTTGGGTCACATTTGGGTCACTCAAGGTCACCCGGGGTCACATTTGGGTCACTCGGGGTCACGTTTGGGTCACCCAGGGTCACATTTGGGTCACTTGAGGTCACATTTTTGGTCACTCGAGGTCACGTTTGGGTCACCTGGGGTCACATTTGGGTCACTCAGGGTCACCTGGGGTCACATTTAGGTCACTCGAGGTCACGTTTGGGTCACCCGGGGTCACCTGAGGTCACATTTGGGTCACCTGGGGTCACATTTGAGTCACTCAAGGTCACCCGGGGTCACGTTTGGGTCACTCGGGGTCACGTTTGGGTCACTCAAGGTCACATCAGGGTCACATTTTGGGTCACCCGGGGTCACATTTGGGTCACTCGGGGTCATGTTTGGGTCACTCAAGGTCACATCAGGGTCACCTTTGGGTCACTCAGGGTCACCTGGGCTCACATTTGGATCACTTGAAGTCACATTTGGGTCACTCAGGGTCACCTTTGGGTCACCCGGGGTCACATTTGGGTCACTCGGGGTCACCTGAGGTCACATTTGGGTCACCCGAGGTCACATTTGGGTCACCTGGGGTCACATTTGGGTCACTCGGGGTCACCTTTGGGTCACCCGAGGTCACATTTGGGTCACTCGGGGTCACATTTGGGTCACCGGGGGTCACGTTTGGGTCACCCGAGGTCACGTTTGTGTCCCCTCATCCCATCCCCATCCAGGGCCACATTTCTGTCCCCCCCAAGGTTTATCCCGGGTTTATCCCAGACCAGGTTTATCCCAGACCAGGTTTATCCCAGGTCAGGTTTATCCCAGGGCAGGTTTATCCCAGGTCAGATTTATCTCAGGTCAGGTTTATCCCAGGTCAGGTTTATCCCAGGTCAGGTTTATCCCAGACCAGGTTTATCCCAGACCAGGTTTATCCCAGACCAGGTTTATCCCAGGTCAGGTTTATCCCAGGGCAGGTTTATCCCAGGGCAGGTTTATCCCAGGTCAGATTTATCTCAGGTCAGGTTTATCCCAGGTCAGGTTTATCCCAGGTCAGGTTTATCCCAGACCAGGTTTATCCCAGGTCAGGTTTATCCCAGGTCAGGTTTATCTCAGGTCAGGTTTATCCCAGGTCAGGTTTATCCTGGGAAGGTTTATCCTGGTCAGGTTTATCCCAGGGCAGGTTTATCCCAGGTCAGATTTATCCCAGGGCAGGTTTATCCCAGGTCAGATTTATCTCAGGTCAGGTTTATCCCAGGGCAGGTTTATCCCAGGTCAGGTTTATCCTGGTCACGTTTATCCCGGGTTTATCCCAGGTCATGTTTATCCTGGTCAGGTTTATCCCAACAGGTTTATCCTGGATTTATCCCAGGTAAAGTTTATCCCAGGCCAGGTTCATCCTAGCCATATTTATCCCAGACAGGTTTATCCCAGGTTTATCCCAGGTTTATCCCAGGTGGGTTTATCCCAGGTCAGGTTTATCCCAGCCGGGTTTATCCCTGCCGGGTTTATCCCAGGTGGGTTTATCCCAGCCGGGTTTATCCCGGGTTTATCCCAGGTCAGGTTTATCCCAGGTTTATCCCAGCCGGGTTTATCCCGGGTGGGTTTATCCCAGGTCAGGTTTATCCCAGGCCAGGTTTATCCCGGGTTTATCGCGGGCAGATCCCGCGGGTCCCGAATCCCGGGAATGGATCCCGGCCCCGCTCCGCCAGCGCCACCTGCCGGACACGCGGGGACACGCGCGAGGGGACGGCGACAACGGGACAGAATTCCCGGGAAAGAATTCCCAGGACGGAATCCTTGGGACAAAATTTCCAACACAGAATTCCCAGGACAAAATTTCTGGGACAGAATTCCCGGGACAGAATCTCCAACACAGAATTCCCTGGACAGAACTCGCAGGACGGAATCTCCCGGACATAATTCCCGGTACAGAATTTCCAAGAGAGAATCCCCAAGCCAGGTTCCCAGGGCAGAAATCCCAGGACAGAACTCAGGGATACAAACCCCGGGACAGAATTCCCTGGGACACAATTCTCGAGACAGAATTTAACAGGAAAGACCCCAGGGACAGGAATCCAGGGAGAGATTTCCCAGGATGGAAACCTTGGAACAAAATCCCCAGGACAGAATTCCCACTACCGACGGCCCCAGAGGCACTACGGAGGGTGGGGGCGTGGCTATGCAAATCATGGGGTGCAGCTATACCCAATCACTGCCTTGATCTGTGGGCGTGGCCAGACTGGGCATGGGCGGGGTTTCCATGGGATGGGCCAGCAGGGTGTTACATCCCATAAACACCCATGGATACACACAGCAGGGTGCTACATCCCATAATAACCATGGATACACACGGCAGGGTGTGACATCCCATAGTAACCATGGATACACACGGAGGGTGTGACATCCCATAATAACCATGGATACACACAGCAGGGTGTGACATCCCATAATAACCATGGATACACATGGCAGGGTGTGACATCCCATAATAACCACGGATACACAGAACAGGGTGTGACATCCCATAATAACCATGGATACACAGAACAGGGTGTGACATCCCATCAATCACCATGGAAACACACAGCAGGGTGTGACATCCCATAGTAACCATGGATACACACGGCAGGGTGTGACATCCCATAATCACCATGGATACACAGAACAGGGTGTGACATCCCATCAATCACCATGGAAACACACGGCAGGGTGTGACATCCCATGGTAACCATGGATACACACAGCAGGGTGTGACATCCCATAGTAACCATGGATACACACGGCAGGGTGTGACATCCCATAATAACCATGGATACACACGGCAGGGTGTTACATCCCATAATAACCATGGATACACACGGCAGGGTGTGACATCCCATGGTAACCATGGATACACACGGCAGGGTGTGACATCCCATGGTAACCATGGATACACACGGCAGGGTGTCACATCCCATAATAACCATGGATACACACGGCAGGGTGTGACATCCCATAATAACCATGGATACAGCAGGGTGTGACATCCCATAGTAACCATGGATACACACGGCAGGGTGTGACATCCCATAATAACCATGGATACGCACAGCAGGGTGTGACATCCCATAGTAACCATGGATACACACGGCAGGGTGTTACATCCCATAATAACCATGGATACACACAGCAGGGTGTGACATCCCAGAGTAACCATGGATACACACAGCAGGGTGTGACATCCCATAATAACCATGGATACACAGAACAGGGTGTGACATCCCATCAATCACCATGGATACACACGGCAGGGTGTGACATCCCATAATAACCATGGATACACACGGCAGGGTGTGACATCCCATAGTAACCATGGATACACACGGCAGGGTGTGACATCCATTGGTAACCATGGATACACACAGCAGGGTGTGACATCCCATAATAACCATGGATACACACAGCAGGGTGTGACATCCCATAGTAACCATGGATACACACAGCAGGGTGTGACATCCCATAAATCACCATGGATACACACGGCAGGGTGTTACATCCCATAATAACCATGGATACACACGGCAGGGTGTGACATCCCATGGTAACCATGGATACACACAGCAGGGTGTGACATCCCATAATAACCATGGATACACACGGCAGGGTGTGACATCCCATAAATCACCATGGATACACACGGCAGGGTGTGACATCCCATAGTAACCATGGATACACAGAACAGGGTGTGACATCCCATAGTAACCATGGAAACACACGGCAGGGTGTGACATCCCATAATAACCATCGATACACACGGCAGGGTGTGACATCCATAGTAACCATGGATACACACAGCAGGGTGTGACATCCCATAGTAACCATGGATACACAGAACAGGGTGTGACATCCCATGGTAACCATGGAAACACGCGGCAGGGTGTGACATCCCATAATAACCATGGATACACAGGGCAGGGTGTGACATCCCATAGTAACCATGGATACGCACGGCAGGGTGTGACATCCCATAAATCACCATGGATACACACAGCAGGGTGTGACATCCCATAATAACCATGGATACACACGGCAGGGTGTGACATCCCATAATAACCATGGATACACAGCAGGGTGTGACATCCCATAGTAACCATGGATACACACGGCAGGGTGTGACATCCCATAGTAACCATGGAAACACACAGCAGGGTGTGACATCCCATAATAACCATGGATACACACAGCAGGGTTGTGACATCCCATAATAACCATGGATACACAGGGCAGGGTTGTGACATCCCATAATAACCATGGATACACACGGCAGGGTGTGACATCCCATAGTAACCATGGATACACACGGCAGGGTGTGACATCCCATGGTAACCATGGATACACAGAACAGGGTGTGACATCCATTAGTAACCATGGATACACACGGCAGGGTTGTGACATCCCATAATCACCATGGACACACACAGCAGGGTGTGACATCCCATAGTAACCATGGATACACACAGCAGGGTGGGACATCCATAATAACCATGGAAACACAACCGCAGGGTGTGACATCCCATAATAACCATGGATACACAGAACAGGGTGTGACATCCCATAATAACCATGGATACACACGGCAGGGTGTGACATCCCATGGTAACCATGGAAACACACGGCAGGTGTGACATCCCATAATAACCATGGATTACACAGAACAGGGTGTGACATCCCATAATAACCATGGATACACACGGCAGGGTGTGACATCCCATAAAAACCATGGATACACACAGCAGGGTTGTGACATCCCATAATAACCATGGATACACACAGCAGGGTGTGACATCCCATAGTAACCATGGATACACACAGCAGGGTGTGACATCCCATAATAACCATGGATACACACGGCAGGGTGTGACATCCCATATTAACCATGGATACACAGGGCAGGGTGTGACATCCCATAATAACCATGGATACACACGGCAGGGTGTGACATCCCATGGTAACCATGGATACACACGGCAGGGTGTGACATCCCATAATACCATGGATACACACAGCAGGGTGTGACATCCCATAATAACCATGGATACACAGGGCAGGGTGTGACATCCCATGGTAAACCATGGATACACACGGCAGGGTGTGACATCCCATAATAACCATGGATACACACAGCAGGGTGTGACATCCCATAATAACCATGGATACACACGGCAGGGTGTGACATCCCATAGTAACCATGGATACGCACGGCAGGGTGTGACATCCCATAAATCACCATGGATACACACAGCAGGGTGTGACATCCCATAATAACCATGGATACACACGGCAGGCTGTGACATCCCATATTAACCATGGATACACAGGGCAGGTGTGACATCCCATAATAACCATGGATACACACGGCAGGGTGTGACATCCATGGTAACCATGGATACACACAGCAGGGTTTGTGACATCCCATAATAACCATGGACACACACGGCAGGGTGTCACATCCCATAATAAACCATGGAAACAACTACGGCAGGGTGTGACATCCCATAATAACCATGGATACACACGGCAGGGTGTCACATCCCATAATAACCATGGATACACAGGGGCAGGGTGTGACATCCCATAATAACCATGGATACACACGGCAGGGTGTGACATCCCATGGTAACCATGGATACACACGGCAGGGTGTGACATCCCATAGTAACCATGGATACACACGCAGGGTGTGACATCCCATAGTAACCATGGAAACACACAGCAGGGTGTGACATCCCATAATAACCATGGATACACACAGCAGGGTGTGACATCCCATAATAACCATGGATACACAGGGCAGGGTGTGACATCCCATAATAACCATGGATACACACGGCAGGGTGTGACATCCCATGGTAACCATGGACACACACAGCAGGGTGTGACATCCCATAGTAACCATGGAAACACACAGCAGGGTGTGACATCCCATAATAACCATGGATACACACGGCAGGGTGTGACATCCCATAATCACCATGGACACACACAGCAGGGTGTGACATCCCATAGTAACCATGGATACACACAGCAGGGTGTGACATCCCATAATAACCATGGATACACACCGCAGGGTGTGACATCCCATAATAACCATGGATACACAGAACAGAGTGTGACATCCCATAATAACCATGGATACACACGGCAGGGTGTGACATCCCATGGTAACCATGGAAACACACGGCAGGGTGTGACATCCCATAATAACCATGGATACACAGAACAGGGTGTGACATCCCATAATAACCATGGATACACACGGCAGGGTGTGACATCCCATGGTAACCATGGAAACAGACGGCATGGTGTGACATCCCATAAATCACCATGGATACACACAGCAGGGTGTGACATCCCATAATAACCATGGATACACACGGCAGGGTGTGACATCCCATAATAACCATGGATACACAGGGCAGGGTGTGACATCCCATGGTAACCATGGATACACACGGCAGGGTGTCACATCCCATAATAACCATGGATACACAGGGCAGGGTGTGACATCCCATAGTAACCATGGATACACAACACAGGGTGTGACATCCCATAATAACCATGGATACACACAGAACAGGGTGTGACATCCCATAGTAACCATGGATACGCACGGCAGGGTGTGACATCCCATAATAACCATGGATACGCACGGCAGGGTGTGACATCCCATAATAACCATGGATACACACAGCAGGGTGTGACATCCCATGGTAACCATGGATACACACGGCAGGGTGTGACATCCCATAATAACCATGGATACACAGGGCAGGGTGTGACATCCCATAAATCACCATGGATACACACAGCAGGGTGTGACATCCCATAATAACCATGGATACAGCAGGGTGTGACATCCCATAATAACCATGGAAACACACAGCAGGGTGTGACATCCCATAGTAACCATGGAAACACACGGCAGGGTGTGACATCCCATAATAACCATGGAAACACACAGCAGGGTGTGACATCCCATAGTAACCATGGAAACACTCGGCAGGGTGTGACATCCCATAATAACCATGGATACGCACAGCAGGGTGTGACATCCCATAATAACCATGGATACACACGGCAGGGTGTGACATCCCATAATAACCATGGATACACAGGGCAGGGTGTGACATCCCATAAATCACCATGGATACACACAGCAGGGTGTGACATCCCATAATAACCATGGATACAGCAGGGTGTGACATCCCATAGTAACCATGGATACACAGAACAGGGTGTGACATCCCATAATAACCATGGATACACACGGCAGGGTGTGACATCCCATGGTAACCATGGAAACACACGGCAGGGTGTGACATCCCATAATAACCATGGATACACAGAACAGGGTGTGACATCCCATAATAACCATGGATACACACGGCAGGGTGTGACATCCCATGGTAACCATGGAAACAGACGGCAGGGTGTGACATCCCATAAATCACCATGGATACACACAGCAGGGTGTGACATCCCATAATAACCATGGATACACACAGCAGGGTGTGACATCCCATCAATCACCATGGATACACACGGCAGGGTGTGACATCCCATGGTAACCATGGACACACACGGCAGGGTGTGACATCCCATAATAACCATGGATACACAGGGCAGGGTGTGACATCCCATGGTAACCATGGATACACACGGCAGGGTGTCACATCCCATAATAACCATGGATACACAGGGCAGGGTGTGACATCCCATAATAACCATGGATACACACAGCAGGGTGTGACATCCCATAATAACCATGGATACAGCAGGGTGTGACATCCCATAATAACCACGGATACACACAGCAGGGTGTGACATCCCATAGTAACCATGGATACGCACAGCAGGGTGTGACATCCCATAGTAACCATGGATACACAGGGCAGGGTGTGACATCCCATAATAACCATGGATACACAGCAGGGTGTGACATCCCATAGTAACCATGGATACACACGGCAGGGTGTGACATCCCATAATCACCATGGATACACACGGCAGGGTGTGACATCCCATAATAACCATGGATACACACAGTGCAGGGTGTGACATCCCATAATAACCATGGATACACACGGCAGGGTGTGACATCCCATAGTAACCATGGATACACACGGCAGGGTGTGACATCCCATGGTAACCATGGATACACAGAACAGGATGTGATATCCCATAATAACCATGGATACACACAGCAGGGTGTGACATCCCATAATAACCATGGATACACAGGGCAGGGTGTGACATCCCATGGTAACCATGGATACACACGGCAGGGTGTGACATCCCATAATAACCATGGATACACACAGCAGGGTGTGACATCCCATGGTAACCATGGATACAGCAGGGTGTGACATCCCATAATAACCATGGATACACACAGCAGGGTGTGACATCCCGTAATAACCATGGATACACCCGGCAGGGTGTGACATCCCATAATAACCATGGATACACACAGCAGGGTGTGACATCCCATCAATCACCATGGAAACACACAGCAGGGTGTGACATCCCATAATCACCATGGATACACACGGCAGGGTGTGACATCCCATAATAACCATGGATACACACGGCAGGGTGTGACATCCCATAATCACCATGGAAACACACGGCAGGGTGTGACATCCCATAATAACCATGGATACACAGAACAGGGTGTGACATCCCATAATAACCATCGATACACACGGCAGGGTGTGACATCCCATAGTAACCATGGATACACACAGCAGGGTGTGACATCCCATAGTAACCATGGATACACAGAACAGGGTGTGACATCCCATGGTAACCATGGAAACACAGAACAGGGTGTGACATCCCATAGTAACCATGGATACACAATGCAGGGTGTGACATCCCATGGTAACCATGGATACGCACGGCAGGGTGTGACATCCCATAAATCACCATGGATACACACAGCAGGGTGTGACATCCCATAGTAACCATGGATACACACGGCAGGGTGTGACATCCCATAATAACCATGGATACACACGGCAGGGTGTCACAACCCATAATAACCATGGATACACACGGCAGGGTGTGACATCCCATAGTAACCATGGAAACACACAGCAGGGTGTGACATCCCATAATAACCACGGATACACACAGCAGGGTGTGACATCCCATAATAACCATGGATACACAGGGCAGGGTGTGACATCCCATAATAACCATGGATACACACGGCAGGGTGTGACATCCCATAGTAACCATGGATACACACGGCAGGGTGTGACATCCCATGGTAACCATGGATACACAGAACAGGGTGTGACATCCCATAGTAACCATGGATACACACAGCAGGGTGTGACATCCCATAATAACCATGGATACACACGGCAGGGTGTGACATCCCATAATAACCATGGATACACACAGCAGGGTGTGACATCCCATAGTAACCATGGATACACACGGCAGGGTGTGACATCCCATAATCACCATGGACACACACAGCAGGGTGTGACATCCCATAGTAACCATGGATACACACAGCAGGGTGGGACATCCCATAATAACCATGGAAACACACCGCAGGGTGTGACATCCCATAATAACCATGGATACACAGAACAGGGTGTGACATCCCATAATAACCATGGATACACACGGCAGGGTGTGACATCCCATGGTAACCATGGAAACACACGGCAGGGTGTGACATCCCATAATAACCATGGATACACAGAACAGGGTGTGACATCCCATAATAACCATGGATACACACAGCAGGGTGTGACATCCCATAATAACCATGGATACACACGGCAGGCTGTGACATCCCATATTAACCATGGATACACAGGGCAGGGTGTGACATCCCATAATAACCATGGATACACACGGCAGGGTGTGACATCCCATGGTAACCATGGATACACACAGCAGGGTGTGACATCCCATAATAACCATGGATACACACGGCAGGGTGTCACATCCCATAATAACCATGGAAACACACGGCAGGGTGTGACATCCCATAATAACCATGGATACACACGGCAGGGTGTGACATCCCATGGTAACCATGGATACACACGGCAGGGTGTGACATCCCATAGTAACCATGGATACACACGGCAGGGTGTGACATCCCATAGTAACCATGGATACACACAGCAGGGTGTGACATCCCATAGTAACCATGGATACACACAGCAGGGTGTGACATCCCATAATAACCATGGAAACACACAGCAGGGTGTGACATCCCATAATAACCATGGATACACACCGCAGGGTGTGACATCCCATAATAACCATGGATACACACGGCAGGGTGTGACATCCCATGGTAACCATGGAAACACACGGCAGGGTGTGACATCCCATAATAACCATGGATACACAGAACAGGGTGTGACATCCCATAATAACCATGGATACACACGGCAGGGTGTGACATCCCATGGTAACCATGGATACACACGGCAGGGTGTGACATCCCATGGTAACCATGGATACACACAGCAGGGTGTGACATCCCATAATAACCATGGATACACACGGCAGGGTGTGACATCCCATAATAACCATGGATACACACAGCAGGGTGTGACATCCCATAAATCACCATGGAAACACACGGCAGGGTGTGACATCCCATGGTAACCATGGATACACACGGCAGGGTGTGACATCCCATGGTAACCATGGATACACACGGCAGGGTGTGACATCCCATAATAACCATGGATACACCCGGCAGGGTGTGACATCCCATAATAACCATGGATACACACGGCAGGGTGTGACATCCCATGGTAACCATGGATACACACGGCAGGGTGTGACATCCCATAGTAACCATGGATACACAGAACAGGGTGTGACATCCCATAATAACCATGGATACACACGGCAGGGTGTGACATCCCATGGTAACCATGGATACACACGGCAGGGTGTCACATCCCATAATAACCATGGATACACAGGGCAGGGTGTGACATCCCATAGTAACCATGGATACACAACACAGGGTGTGACATCCCATAATAACCATGGATACACAGCAGGGTGTGACATCCCATAGTAACCATGGAAACACACGGCAGGGTGTGACATCCCATAATAACCATGGATACGCACGGCAGGGTGTGACATCCCATAGTAACCATGGATACACAACACAGGGTGTGACATCCCATAATAACCATGGATACACAGCAGGGTGTGACATCCCATAGTAACCATGGATACACACAGCAGGGTGTGACATCCCATGGTAACCATGGATACACACGGCAGGGTGTGACATCCCATAATAACCATGGATACACAGGGCAGGGTGTGACATCCCATAAATCACCATGGATACACACGGCAGGGTGTGACATCCCATAATAACCATGGATACAGCAGGGTGTGACATCCCATAATAACCATGGAAACACACAGCAGGGTGTGACATCCCATAGTAACCATGGAAACACACGGCAGGGTGTGACATCCCATAATAACCATGGATACGCACAGCAGGGTGTGACATCCCATGGTAACCATGGATACACACAGCAGGGTGTGACATCCCATAATAACCATGGATACAGCAGGGTGTTACATCCCATAATAACCATGGATACACACGGCAGGGTGTGACATCCCATAATAACCATGGATACACAGGGCAGGGTGTGACATCCCATAAATCACCATGGATACACACAGCAGGGTGTGACATCCCATAATAACCATGGATACAGCAGGGTGTGACATCCCATAGTAACCATGGATACACAGAACAGGGTGTGACATCCCATAATAACCATGGATACACACGGCAGGGTGTGACATCCCATGGTAACCATGGAAACACACGTCAGGGTGTGACATCCCATAATAACCATGGATACACAGAACAGGGTGTGACATCCCATAATAACCATGGATACACACGGCAGGGTGTGACATCCCATGGTAACCATGGAAACAGACGGCAGGGTGTGACATCCCATAAATCACCATGGATACACACGGCAGGGTGTCACATCCCATAATAACCATGGATACACAGGGCAGGGTGTGACATCCCATAATAACCATGGATACACACGGCAGGGTGTGACATCCCATAATAACCACGGATACACACAGCAGGGTGTGACATCCCATAGTAACCATGGATACGCACAGCAGGGTGTCACATCCCATAATAACCATGGATACACAGGGCAGGGTGTGACATCCCATTAATAACCACGGATACACACAGCAGGGTGTGACATCCCATAGTAACCATGGATACGCACAGCAGGGTGTCACATCCCATAATAACCATGGATACACAGGGCAGGGTGTGACATCCCATAATAACCATGGATACACACGGCAGGGTGTCACATCCCATAATAACCATGGATACACACAGTGCAGGGTGTGACATCCCATAATAACCATGGATACACAGAACAGGGTGTGACATCCCATAGTAACCATGGAAACACACAGCAGGGTGTGACATCCCATAATAACCATGGATACACAGGGCAGGGGTGTGACATCCCATGGTAACCATGGATACACACAGCAGGGTGTGACATCCCATAATAACCATGGATACACACGGCAGGGTGTGACATCCCATAATAACCATGGATACACACAGCAGGGTGTGACATCCCACGGTAACCATGGATACACACAGCAGGGTGTGACATCCCATCAATCACCATGGAAACACACAGCAGGGTGTGACATCCCATAATCACCATGGATACACACGGCAGGGTGTGACATCCCATAATAACCATGGATACACACGGCAGGGTGTGACATCCCATAATAACCATGGATACACAGAACAGGGTGTGACATCCCATAATAACCATCGATACACACGGCAGGGTGTGACATCCCATGGTAACCATGGATACACACAGCAGGGTGTGACATCCCATAATAACCATGGATACACACGGCAGGGTGTGACATCCCATAATAACCATGGATACACACAGCAGGGTGTGACATCCCATAAATCACCATGGAAACACACGGCAGGGGTGTGACATCCCATGGTAACCATGGATACACACGGCAGGGTGTGACATCCCATGGTAACCATGGATACACACGGCAGGGTGTGACATCCCATGGTAACCATGGATACAGCAGGGTGTGACATCCCATAATAACCATGGATACACACAGCAGGGTGTGACATCCCATAGTAACCATGGATACACACGCAGGGTGTGACATCCCATGGTAACCATGGATACACACGGCAGGGTGTGACATCCCATAATCACCATGGATACACAGAACAGGGTGTGACATCCCATAAATCACCATGGATACACACGGCAGGGTGTGACATCCCATAATAACCATGGATACAGCAGGGTGTGACATCCCATGGTAACCATGGATACACAGAGCAGGGTGTGACATCCCATAATAACCATGGATACACCCGGCAGGGTGTGACATCCCATAATAACCATGGATACACACGGCAGGGTGTGACATCCCATAATAACCATGGATACACACAGTAGGGTGTGACATCCCATAATAACCATGGATACACACGGCAGGGTGTGACATCCCATAATAACCATGGATACACAGAACAGGGTGTGACATCCCATGGTAACCATGGATACACACAGCAGGGTGTGACATCCCATAATAACCATGGATACACACGGCAGGGTGTGACATCCCATAATAACCATGGAAACACACGGCAGGGTGTGACATCCCATAATAACCATGGAAACACTCGGCAGGGTGTGACATCCCATGGTAACCATGGATACACACGGCAGGGTGTGACATCCCATGGTAACCATGGAAACACACCGCAGGGTGTCACATTCCCATCCGTATCCATGTGCCGGATCATCAATTAATCCCTCATTAATTACTCATTAATTAGGGCGGCGCAGCAGCCGCGCTCCGTCTCTCCTTGTTCTCTGCCAGCCGGGATTTTTCCAAGGTCCCGGCACGGGATCGCAGCCTCGCGCCTCTGGAAATTCCAATGCAGCCTCCCATCCAGATTCCGGCCCCATTCCACAGCCGATCCCCACCATTCCCGTTTCCAGCCCCATTCCACAGCTGATCCCCTTTTCCAGCTTCAGCCCCATTCCCACAGCTGATCCCCATCATTCCCATTTCCAGCCCCACATTCCCACAGCTGATCCCTCTTTTCCAGCTTCCAGCCCATTCCCACAGCTGATCCTCTTTTCCAGCTTCCAACTCCATTCCCCAGCTGATCCCCCTTTTCCATCTTCCAGCTTCACATTCCCACATCTGATCCCCCTTTTCCATCTTCCAGACCCATTCCCACAGCTGATCCCCTTTTCATCTTCCAGCCCCATTCCCACAGCTGATCCCCCTTTTCCAGTTTCCAGCCCCATTCCACAGCTGATCCCCATCATTCCCATTTCCAGCCCCATTCCCACATCTGATCCCCCTTTTCCAGCTTCCAGCCCCATTCCCACAGCTGATCCCCCTTTATCAACTTCCAGCCCCACATTCCCACAGCTGATCCCCCTTTTCCATCTTCCAGCCCCATTCCCACAGCTGATCCCTCTTTTCCAGCTTCCAGCTCCACATTCCCACAGCTGATCCCCCTTTTTCCAGCTTCCAGCCCCATTCCCACAGCTGATCCCCCTTTTTCCAGCTTCCAGCCACATTCCCACAGCTGATCCCCCTTTTCCATCTTCCAGCTCCACATTCCCACAGCTGATCCCCCTTTTCCAGCTTCCAGCCCCATTCCCACAGCTGATCCCTCTTCTCCAGCTTCCAGCCCCACATTCCCACAGCTGATCCCTATCATTCCCATTTCCAGCCCCACATTCCCACAGCTGATCCCTCTTTTCCAGCTTCCAGCCCCATTCCCACAGCTGATCCCTCTTTTCCATGTTCCAGCCCCACATTCCCACAGCTGATCCCCACCATTCCCGTTTCCAGCCCCATTCCCGCAGCTGATCCCCTTTTCCAGCTTCCAGCCCCGCATTCCCACAGCTGATCCCCCTTTTCCAGCTTCCAGCCCCATTCCCACAGCTGATCCCTATCATTCCCATTTCCAGCCCCACATTCCCACAGCTGATCCCCACCATTCCCATTTCCAGCCCCCGTTTGACGGAATTCCATGAACCGCGGGGTTCCGGAAATTTCCCCTCGTGCTCTTCCCACTTCCAGATGCTCCAGGGCTCGCTCCTTGTCTTTTCTGGGCTCCTCTCAGTGGAATTCCTGAGGCTGGAGTGGAGCCACTGGTCGGGAATTCCGCTCGCCATCCTGGGGCTGCAGGATCCCGGGTGTCCCGGGAAGGCCGGGAGCGTGGGATGCCCTTGGAATGGCAGGAAAAGTCCTTGGGATGGCAGGGAAAGTCCATGGAATGGTGGGATCATTCTTTGGAATGGCAGAAAAACTTGGAATGGCAGGGTCACTCCTTGGAATGTTGGGATCACTCCCTGGAATGGTGGGACCACTCCATGGGATGTCGGGATCACTCCTTGGAATGTCGGGATCACTCCTTGGAATGGTGGGATCACTCCATGGAATGGTGGGATCACTCCATGGAATGGTGGGATCACTGCATGGAATGATGGGATCACTCCCTGGAATGATGGGATCACTCCCTGGAATGGTGGGATCACTCCCTGGAATGGTGGACAACTCCGTGGGATGGTGGGATCACTCAATGGAATGGTGGGACCACTCAATGGAATGGTGGGAACACTCCATGGGATGTCGGGATCACTCCTTGGAATGGTGGGATCACTCCATGGAATGCTGAGATCACTCCGTGGAATGTTGGGATCACTCCATGGAGTGTCAGGATCACTCCTTGGGATGGTGGGATCACTCCATGGAATGGTGGGACCACTCCATGGAGTGTCAGGATCACTCCTTGGGATGGTGGGATCACTGCATGGAATGGTGAGATCACTCCCTGGAATGGTGGGATCACTCCATGGAATATCAGGATCACTCCTTGGGATGGTGGGATCACTCCGTGGGATGTTGGGATCACTCCGTGGGATGTTGGGATCACTCCGTGGGATGGTGGGATCACTCCGTGGGATGATGGATCACTCCGTGGAATGGTGGGATCACTCCATGGAATGGTGGGACCACTCCATGGAGTGTCAGGATCACTCTGTGGGATGTTGGGATCACTCCCTGGAATGGTGGGATCACTCCGTGGGATGTTGGGATCACTCCGTGGGATGGTGGGATCACTGCATGGAATGGTGGGATCACTCAATGGAATGGTGGGAACACTCCATGGGATGTCGGGATCACTCCCTGGAATGGTGGGACCACTCCCTGGAATGGTGGGATCACTCCGTGGGATGTTGGGATCACTCCTTGGGATGGTGGGACCACTCCGTGGGATGTTGGGATCACTCCATAGAATGGTGGGACCACTCCATGGAGTGTCAGGATCACTCCGTGGGATGTTGGGATCACTCCATGGAATGGTGGGATCACTCCCTGGAATGGTGGGATCACTCCGTGGGATGTTGGGATCACTCAATGGAATGGTGGGATCACTCCGTGGAGTTTCCCTGGTCCATGGGCAGGTGACGGGGCTCAGCTTCCTCTCCCTCATCTTCTCCTGCTTCCATGTTTTCCTGATCTGCTTTTCCCCTTTTTCCTTCTCTCCCTTTCCTTTCCTTTCCTTTCCTTTCCTTTCCTTTCCTTTCCTTTCCTTTCCTTTCCTTTCCTTTCCTTTCCTTTCCTTTCCTTTCCTTTCCTCTCCTTTCCTCCTCCTTTCCTCTCCTTTCCTCTTCCTTTCCTCTCCTTTCCTCTCCTTTCCTCTCCTTTCCTCTCCTTTCCTCTCCTTTCCTCTCCTTTCCTTTTCTCTTCCCATTCCCTTCACAGTGTTTCCTTTCCTCTTCCTTTCCCCTTCTTCCTCTATTTTCCCCCCTTTCCTCCTCATTCTCAGCCTTCTTCCCCCATTCCTTCCTCACCTTTTCCCTATTTTTCACCCTTTCCCAGTTTTTCCGTTTTCTCTGTTTTCCCCCGTTGTTTTCCCCCACTGTTTCCCCATTGTTTCCGTTCTTTTCCCTGTTTTCCTGGTTTTTTTCCCCGTTGTTTTCCCTGTTTCCCCATTGTTTCCCTGTTGTTTTCCCTGTTGTTTTCCCTGTTTCCCCCATTGTTTTTCCTGTTGTTTTCCCTGTTATTTTCCCTGTTTCCCCTGCTGTTTTCCCTGTTTTCCCTGTTGTTTTCCCTGTTTCCCCCATTGTTTTCCTGTTGTTTTCCCCATTCTTTTCCTCATTCTTCTCCCAGTTATTTTCCCTGTTTTCTCCATAGTTTTCCCTGCTGTTTTCCCCATTGTTTTCCCTGCTGTTTTCCCTGTTTCCCCGTTGTTTCCCTGTTGTTTTCCCTGATATTTTCCCCTGTTGTTTTCCCTGTTTCCCCATTTTTTCCCACTATTTCCCCATTGTTTTCTCTGTTATTTTCCCTGTTTTCCCTGTTATTTTCCATTTTCCCCGTTGTTTCCCCGGTGTTTCCCCACTGTTTCCCCTTGTTTTCCCTGTTATTTCTCTGTTGTTTTCCCATTGTTTCCCCTGTTATTTCCCCATTTTCCTGGTTATTTTCCCCATTGTTTTCCTGTTATTTTTCCTGTTATTTTTCCCGGTTGTTTTCCCTGTTTCCCTGTTGTTTCCCTGTTGTTTCCCGTTATTTTCCATTTCCACTGTTGTTTTCCCTGTTTTTTCCCCATTGTTATTCCTGTTGTTTCCCCACTGTTTCCCCAATTGTTTTCCCCGTTGTTTTCCCTGTGTTTTCCCTGTTCCCCCAGTTATTTTCCCCGTTGTTTCCCCTTGTTTTCCCTGTTATTTCTCTGTTGTTTTCCCATTGTTTCCCCTGTTATTTTCCCTGCTTTCCTCATTATTTTCCCCATTGTTTTCCCCATTGTTTTCCTGTTATTTTTCCCTGTTATTTTTCCCGGTTGTTTTCCCCGTTGTTTTCCCTGTTTCCCCGTTGTTTCCCTGTTGTTTTCCCAGTTGTTTTCCCCTGTTTTCCCTGTTGTTTTCCCTGTTGTTTTCCCTGTTTCCCCCATTGTTTTCCCATTGTTTCCCCTGTTATTTTCCTTTTTTTTCCCTACTGATTTCCCTGTTTCCCCTGCTGTTTTCCCAGTTTTTCCAGTTATTTTCCCTGTTTCCCCCGTTGTTTTCCCGTTGTTTTCCCTGTGTTTTCCCTGTTCCCCCAGTTATTTTCCCTGTTTTCCCCCTTGTTTTCCCTGTTTTTCTCACTGTTTTCCTGGAGTTTCCCTGCTGTTTTCCTGGTTTCCCCCATTGTTTTCCCTGTTATTTTCCCCTGTTGTTTTCCTGTTGTTTTCCCTGTTTTCCCCATTGTTTTCCTGGAGTTTCCCCATTGTTTTCCCTGTTGTTTTCCCTGTATTTTCCCCTGTTGTTTTCCCTGTTCCCCACTTGTTTTCCCTCTTTTCCCTGTTGTTTCCCCAGTGTTTTCCCATTGTTCTCCCTCTTATTTCTCTGTTGTTTTCCCCATTGTTTTCCCCACTGTTTTCCCGTTATTTTCCCCTGTTGTTTTCCCCGTTTTCCCCATTGTTTTCCCTGCTGTTTTCCCCCTTGTTTTCCTGTTATTTTCCCTTTTTTTCCCTGTTATTTTCCCCATTGTTTTCCCTGTTATTTTCCCCATTGTTTTCCCTGTTTTCCCCCTTGTTTTCCCTGTTATTTTCCCTTTTTTCCCTGTTATTTTCCCCATTGTTTTCCCTGCTGTTTTCCCTGCTGTTTTCCCAGGTGACCTCCCGATCCTGCTGGCCCATTCCATCGTCTCCATCCGGATGGTTCTGGAGTCGGGAATCCATCTTCTCCCACCACGTCCGCCCGCGGCTCCGCCGTTCCCGCCATCCCCGGGAACGGGAATCTCCTCTCCCCCACCATGGAAAAACCGCTCCGCCCAGCCCCTCCTCTTCAAACCCCCCCCCCCCCCTTTTCCAGGTTCTTTCGGCTTCTCCATCCTGGAGAATCCTGGAGGATCCGCGGGGATCGCGTGGACTTCTCCGGGATCAGCGTGATGTGGGAGCCGAATGCTTCCAGGTGCTCCGGATCCCGGGATTCGTGCTCTCTACAACGGCCTTCACAGCACCGGGATAACGGGAATAACGATGGGAATAACGAATGGGAATAACGGACAGGAATAACGATGGGAATAACGATGGGAATAATGATGGGAATAACAACGGGAATAATGATGGGAATAACACCGGGAATAGTGACGGAATAACAACGGAATAACGAACGGGAATAACGAACGGGAATAGGGCTGGGAATAACGCTGGGAATAACAATGGGAAAAATAATGGAAATAATGGATGGGAATAATGATGGGTGGGAATAACAATGAGAATAGCGCTGGGAATAATGATGGGAACAACAGTGGGAATAACGACAGGAATAATGATGGGAATAGCGATAGGAATATTGATGGGAATAAGGAACAGGAACAGCGATGGGAATAATGATGGGAATAACCAAGGGGAATAACAACAGGAATAACGTTGGGAATAATGATGGGAATAAGACCGGAATAACGATGGGAATAACACTGGAAATAACGCACAGGAGGAGCGGGAAGCGCTGCTCGGCAGGGACGGCACCGTCAGACAGGGATGAGCGGTGCCGGATGGGAATGTTCCTTGGGATCAGCATCCCGGGGGTTGGGAGTGGGAATTCTCCCTGCAGGGAATGTCAGCCAGGGCTGGGGAGGCTGTGCCGGCTCTTCCCGGTGGTGCCGGCTCATCCCGGTGGTGCCGGCTCTCCCTGTTCCAAGGGACTGGGGTGGGATTGGGATGGGGTTGGGATTGGGATGGGATTGGGATGGGATTGGGCTGTGCCGGCTCTTCCCAGTGGTGCCAGCTCTCCCTGTTCCCAAGGGATTGGGATGGGATTGGATGGGATTGGGGGTGTGCCGGCTCTTCCCAGTGGTGCCACCTCTCCCTGTTCCCAAGGGATTGGGATGGGATTGGGATGGGGTTGGGATTGGATGGATTGGGATGGGATTGGGATGGGATTGGGCTGTGCCGGCTCTTCCTGATGGTGCCAGCTCTCCCTGTTTCCAAGGGATTGGGATGGGATTGGGATGGGGTTGGGATTGGGATGGGATTGGGATGGGGTTGGGATTGGGATGGGATTGGGGTGTGCCGGCTCTTCCAGTGGTGCCAGCTCAACCTGTTCCCAAGGGATTGGGATGGGATTGGGATGGGATTGGGATGGGAATTGGGAAGGGAATTGGGATGGGATTGAGGTGTGCCAGTTCTTCCCGGTGGTGCCAGCTCAACCTGTTCCCAAGGGATTGGGGGTGGGACTGGGATGGGATTGGGATGGGATTGGGATGGGATTGGGATGGGATTGGGATGGGGTTGGGATGAGGTTGGGATTGGGATGGGATTGGGCTGTGCTGGCTCTTCCCAGTGGTGCCAGCTCTCCCTGTTCCCAAGGGATTGGGATGGGATTGGGATGGGATTGGGGTGTGCCGGCTCTTCCCAGTGGTGCCGGCTCTCCCTGTTCCCAAGGGATTGGGATGGGATTGGGATGGGATGGGATTGGGATTGGATTGGGATGGGATTGGGGTGTGCCGGCTCTTCCCAGTGGTGCCAGCTCTCCCTGTTCCCAAGGGATTGGGGTGGGATTGGGATGGGACTGAAGCTGGATCTTCCCCAGTTCCCAAATTTGTGTTCCCATTAAAGCCCCTCTGCCCCCAGCTCATTCCATGGGGGGATCCTGCAGGAATTTGGGAATTCTCAGGGATTGCAAAGACAGGGATCATCCCTCAGGGTGTCCCCAGAGGGATTTACACTGGAATTATTCCCTGGATCACATCCGGGGCATCAGGACCTGGCAATTCCCTTTGCAGGGAAGCTCCTCCCTGGCAGGTGAGGGGCTGGAGATCCCTTCCCGGTGGGATCCAGCTGATCCTCGGTGTTCCCATGGGGTGGGGACAGGGACAGGGACAGGGACTGGATCAGTGTCCATGGATGGGAACAGGGACTGGGACTGGGACAGGGACAGGGACAGGGACAGGGACAGGGACAGGGACAGGGACTGGATCAGTGTCCATGGATGGGAACAGGGACAGGGACAGGGACTGGATCCGTGTCCATGGACAGGGACAGGGACTGGATCAGTGTCCATGGATGGGAACAGGGACTGGGACAGGGACTGGATCAGTGTCCATGGATGGGGACAGGGACAGATCAGTGTCCATGGATGGGAACAGGGACTGGGACAGGGACTGGATCAGTGTCCATGGATGGGAACAGGGACAGGGACAGGGACAGGGACTGGATCAGTGTCCATGGATGGGAACAGGGACAGGTGACAGGGACTGGATCTGTATCCATGGATAGGGACAGGGACAGGGACAGGATCAGTGTCCATGGATAGGGACAGGGACAGGGATAGGCACTGGCACTGGATCTGTGTCCATGGATGGGCACAGGGACAGGGACTGGATCCGTGTCCAGGATGGGGACAGGGACAGGGACAGGGACTGGATCAGTGTCCATGGATGGGAACAGGGACTGGGACAGGGACAGGGACAGGGACTGGATCCGTGTCCATGGATGGGAACAGGGGCAGGGACAGGGACAGGATCAGTGTCCATGGACAGGGACAGGGACAGGGACTGGATCAGTGTCCATGGATGGGGACAGGAACAGGGACAGGGACAGGGACAGGGACTGGATCCGTGTCCATGGATGGGGACAGGGACAGGGACAGGGATTGGATCCGTGTCCATGGATGGGGACAGGGACAGGGACAGGGACTGGATCAGTGTCCATGGATGGGAACAGGGACTGGGACAGGGACAGGGACAGGGACTGGATCCGTGTCCATGGATGGGAACAGGGGCAGGGACAGGGACAGGATCAGTGTCCATGGATGGGGACAGGAACAGGGACAGGGACAGGGACAGGGACTGGATCCGTGTCCATGGATGGGGACAGGGACAGGGACAGGGATTGGATCCGTGTCCATGGATGGGGACAGGGACAGGGACAGGGATTGGCACTGGATCCGTGTCCATGGACAGGGACAGGGACAGGGACTGGATCCGTGTCCATGGATGGGAACAGGGACAGGGACAGGGACAGGGACTAGATTCGTGTCCAGGGATAGGGACAGGGATAGGGACAGGACAGGGACAGGCACTGGATCCAGGGACAGGGACAGGGACAGGGACAGGGACTGGATCAGTGTCCATGGATGGGGACAGGGGCAGGGACAGGGACAGGGACAGGGACAGAGACAGGGACAGGCGCTGGATCCATGTCCATGGATGGGGACAGGATCTGTGTCCATGGATAGGGACAGGGACAGGATCCGTGTCCATGGATGGGGACGGGGACAGGGACAGGGACTGGATCAGTGTCCGTAGACAGGGACAGGGACGACAGAGACAGGAACAGGGACAGGGATTGGATCAGTGTCCATGGATGGGAACAGGGACAGGGACAGGGACAGGGTCCGTGTCCATGGATGGGGACAGGGGCAGGGACAGGGACAGGATCCGTGTCCATGGATGGGCACAGGGACAGGGACAGGGACAGGGATTGGATGTGTGTCCATGGATGGGAACAGGGACAGGATCCGTGTCCATGGACAGAGACAGGGACAGGGACAGGATCCGTGTCCATGGATGGGCACAGGGACAGGGACAGGGACAGGGATTGGATGTGTGTCCATGGATGGGAACAGGGACAGGATCCGTGTCCATGGACAGAGACAGGGACAGGGACAGGATCCATGTCCATGGATGGGCACAGGGACAGGGACAGGGACTGGATCCGTGTCCATGGACAGGGACACAGGGACAGGGGCAGGGACAGGCGCTGGCCCTGGATCCGTGTCCGTGCACAGGGACAGTTCCCCAGGCCTGTTGTTCTCCTGCCGGCTCAGATTTGGGAACAGAGCCGGATTCCTCAGCTCCCCAGTTCCACACTGGCTGATCCCAGGCTGTTTTTCCTCCTTTTTCCCTTCAGGATTATCCCAAAAAACTCCGGCAGCAGATCCAAGGGTTTCAACTCTACCTTTATTTTCCTTTCGGGATCACCCCGTAGGGTCCTGGCAGCCGGAAGGGACTCAGGGGGGAGGCGACAGCGGCGGTGACAATTCCCCCCGGGAAGGGGGATCCCGAGGGGCGGCATCAGCGGGATCTGCTGCTACTCTCTGGGAAGGAGGGAAAATCCGGGATGAGCCCGGTGTTATCCCACGGCGGGGAGGGGTTTTTTTGGGAATGTCCCGGACTCACACGGCGTTTTCCTTGAAGCGCTCCAGCGCCTGCTCGGCCACGGTGTCCATGAATCGGGGATCGTCCCAAGGGATGTCCCCGGGAACGGTCAGCTCCAGCGGCTCCGAGTCGAAGAGCTGCACCGTCACCCGCGTGTCCGGCAGCGCCGACGGATCCTCGGGATTGGGGGCCTTGGACAGCACCTGCAGGGGGTCGTCCCACGGGATCATCCCATGGGGTAATTCCATGGAATTGTCCCACGGGATCATCCCACGGGGTAATCCCACAGGATCATCCCACAGGATTGTCCCAGGGGATTGTCCCACAGGATCATCCCACGGGATCATCCAGGGAATTGTCACACAGGATCATCCCATGGGGTAATTCCATGGAATAATCCCACGGGATTGTCCCACGAGATCGTCCCACGGGGTAATCCCACAGGATCATCCCACAGGATTGTCCCAGGGGTTCATCCCACAGGATTATCCCATGGGATCATCCCAGGGAATTATCCCACGAGATTGTCCCACGGGATCATCCCACAGGATCATCCCAGGGCATTGTCCCGCAGGATTGTCCCACGGGATCATCCCACAGGATAGTCCCAGGGCATTGTCCCACAGGATCATCCCACGGGATCATTCCAGGGGATCATCCCAGGTCATTGTCCCACAGGATAATCCCACAGCATCATCCCAGGGGTTCGTCCCACAGGGTAATCCCACGGGATCGTTCCATGGGATAACCCCACGGGATAATCCCACGGGATAACCCCACAGGATAACCCCACGGGATAACCCCACGGGATAACCCCACGGGATAACGCGGAGCTGCGCCGTCGGAACAGCCCCGAGCGGGTCCCCGGCCTTGGCTCCCATCCCGGCGCTCGCATCCGGCGCCAGGACATTCCCGGCGGCCAGGACATTCCCGGCGGCCAGGACATTCCCGGCCGGAGCACAAAGCACAAAGCGCCCTTTGTGGCCCCGCGTCCCGCTTTCGGCGTTCCCGGCGCCGCTCCCTCACCGTGGTGACCTGCAGGAATCCGTCGGGTCCCTTGGAGTAGTTGGCCAGGCGGGACACCCACCCGAACTGGCGGTTCAGCCGGTCCAGGAGGCCGGAGGTGCTGAGCATCTCCTCCTGGAATTCCCGCAGCAGGGAATCGTAGCGGCGCGTGAAGCGCTCGGCCACGCGCACGGCGTCCTCCAGCTGCTCCTGCAGCTCCTGCCCGGATGGATCCTCCTGCTGGGATGGATCCTCCTGCCGGGATGGATCCTCCTGCCCGCAGTCTGGGACGGGGAGAGCGGCGGTGGGGATGGGGTCAGCACCGGCCCGGGGGATCATCCCATAACATCCCGTCACGTTATCCCGTCACATCCCATCACATCCCATTGCATTATCCCATCCCATCCCACCCCACCACATCCCATCCCACAGCATCCCACAGCATCCCATCATGTTATCCCGTCACATCCCACCACATCCCATCACCTTATCCCATCACATCCCATCACATTATCCCGTCACATCCCATCCCACCACATCCCACAACATCCCATCATATCCCATCTCATCCCATCCCACAACATCCCATCACATTGTCCCATCCCATCCCATTATCCCATCCGGTCCTGCCCCATCCCACCACATCCCATCCCGTTATCCCATCCCACAACATCCCATCCCATCCCATCCCATCCCATCCCATCCCATCCCATTATCCTATCCCATCCCATTATCCCATTATCCCATTATCCCATTATCCCATTATCCCATCTGGTCCTATCCCATCCCATAAATCCCATTCCATCCCTTCCCCCCATAATGCACTGCTTGCATCCCAAACCCCAAATTGTGCCCCCCATTCCCATCCCCATTCCCATTCCTCATTCCCATTCCCCATTCCCATTCCCATTCCCCATTCCCATTCCCATTCCCCATTCCCATTCCCATTCCCATTCCCCAATCCCCATTCCCCATTCCCATTCCCATCCCCAATCCCCATTCCCCATTCCCATTCCCATCCCCATTCCCCATTCCCATTCCCCATTTCCCATTCCCCATTCCTCATTCCCATTCCCATTCCCATTCCCATTCCCATTCCCATTCCCATTCCCCATTCCCATTCCCCATTCCTCATTCCCATTCCCATTCCCATTCCCCATTCCCCTTTCCCCATTCCCCGTTCCCCATTCCCATTCCCCATTCCCATTCCCATTCCCCATTCCCATTCCCCATTCCCGTTCCCCATTCCCCATTCCCATCATTCCCCATTCCCATCATTCCCACCATCCCCATTATTCCCATTCCCATTATTCCCCCCATTCCCCCCATCCCCGTCATTCCCAATTCCCGGCTCACCGAGGTCCAGGATTTCCCGGCACTGCTCGCACTCATCCCTCATCCGCAGGCACCCGGCCGAGTTCCGACGGATCTCTCGGCAAACCATCCGGTCGTTGGTGAAATTCCAGGATTCTGCGGGAATTTTGGGCCGGCCTCAGTTCCCCGAATCCCCCCCAGCCCGGGAAATCCCCCCCAGTGCCATAAAAATGCTTTTTCCTTGGAATTTTGGCCCCTCCCGTCCCCAGGGCAGCAGACGGTGACGGCACCAGCTGCAACATTCCCAAAAAAAACATTGGCTGCAATTCCCTTCCCGAAAACCCACAAAACACCGGGAAAAAACATCGGCAGAAATCCCAAAAAACCACAAAACACCGGGAAAAACATTGTCAGAAATCCCAAAAAACACAAACACCAAAAGAACATTGGCAGAAATCCCAAAAAACCACAAACATAAAAAAAAACCCATCGGCTCCAATCCCCAAAAAAACAAACACCTGAAAAACATTGGCTCAAATCCCAGAACTCAAAACACCGGAAAAACATCGTCTCCAATCCCAAAAAAACCCAAACACCAAAGAAAATTGGCTCAAATCCCAAAAAAGCACCAAAAGACATCGGCACAAATCCCAAAAACCCCACAAACACTGAAAAAAACATCGGCAGAAATCCCAGAAATCCAAACACCTGCGACATTCCCTCCAAAACACCGGCAGCAATTCCGGAAAAACCAAATGCCATCAACATTCCCAGAAAAACCATCAGCAGTGATCCCGGAAAAAACAAACACCTCCAGCATTCCCAGAAAATCCATCAGCCGTGATCCCAGAAAAACCAAACGCCTCCAACATTCCCAGAAAAACCAAATGCCTCCAACATTCCCAGAAAAAACAAACGCCTCGAACATTCCCAAAAAACCAAAGGCCTCCAACATTCCCACAAAAACCATCAGCAGCATTCCCAGAAAAAACCAAAACACCTTCAACATCCCCAAAACATCAAATGCCTTCAACATTCCCAAAAAACCATCTGCAGTGATCCCAGAAAAACCAAACGCCTCCAACATTCCCAAAAAACCAAAACACCTTCAACATTCCCCAAAAATCAGCAGCATTCCCAGAAAAACCAAACACCTCCAACATTCCCAGAAAAATCAAACGCCTTCAACATTCCCAAAAATCCATCAGCAGGGATCCCACAAAAACCAAACACCTCCAACATTCCCAAAAAACCCAAACACCTCCAACATTCCCGAAAAACCCAAAGGCCTCCAACATTCCTACAAAACCCCAACGCCTCCAACATTCCCGAAAAAACCCAAAGGCCTCCAACATTCCTACAAAACCCCAACGCCTCCAACATTCCCACAAAACCAAAACACCTTCAGCATTCCCAGAAAACCCAAACACCTCCAACATTCCAAAAAACCCAAACACCTCCAACATTCCCGAAAAAACCAAAGGCCTCCAACATTCCCGAAAAAACCCCAACGCCTCCAACATTCCCACAAAACCCAAACACCTCCAACATTCCCACAAAACCCCAACGCCTCCAACATTCCCAAAAAACCAAAACACCTTCAACATTCCCCAAAAAAATCAGCAGCATTCCCAGAAAAACCAAACACCTCCAACATTCCCACAAAACCCAAACACCTCCAACATTCCCACAAAACCAAAACACCTTCAACATTCCCCAAAAGAATCAGCAGCATTCCCACAAAACCCAAACACCTCCAACATTCCCACAAAACCCAAACACCTCCAACATTCCCAACAACCCCATTCCCAGTCCCGCCGGGATGGAGGCGCCACGCCATCCCGAAATCCCGGCCCGCCGTTCCCTTGGGAATCCCGTGAGGACGGAGCTCATCCTCCGGAGGGTTTCCCGGGAATCTCGTCCCGTCGGGATCCGACCCCGCTCCGCTCCATCCTCACCGGGCGCGGAGCTCCACCACGGATTCTCCCGGCTCCCGGCGGCCTCCTCCATCAGGCGCTGGCCGATGCGGAGCAGCGGCTGGAAGAGCTCCTGGAAGTCGTGCCGGGGCGGCTGGAAAAGCGGGAAGAGGGGCCCGGAGAAGCGGCGGGAGCGGCGCGGGAAGAGCTGGGGCTCGGCGGCCGGAGGCTCCGGGAAGAAGGGATGGAGCCGGCCCCGGAGCAGGGAGCTGTCCCGGAAAATGCCGTCGACGCCGCGGTCCAGGAGCTGGAAGCGCTGCTCCAGCTCCTCCAGCTGCCGGTCCTGGAGCTGGTCGCGCTCCAGCAGCGAATCCAGGCGCTCCCCGTCCAGCCAGACGGAGATGGGAGACGAGGCGTTCAGGAACTCCTCCAGCTGGGGACGGACGGGAGAACAACGGGATAACGGGATAACGGGGAACGGGGAACAGGGAAACGGGATAACGGGGGAACGGGATAACGGGAATGTGGGATAACGGGATAACGGGGGAACGGGGAAACGGGATAAAGGGGGAACGGGGTAACGGGGTAAAGGGAATGTGGGATAACGGGATAACGGGGAACGGGGGAACGGGGAACGGGGGAACGGGGGAACGGGGAAACGGGATAACGGGGGAACGGGGAACGGGGTAACGGGATAACGGGAACGTGGGATAACGGGATAACAGGGAACGGGGGAACGGGGGAAACAGGATAAAGGGGGAACGGGGAACGGGATAACGGGATAACGGGGAAATGGGATAACGCGGTAACGGGATAACGGGAACGTGGGATAACGGGGTAACGGGGAACGGGGGAACGGGGGAAACGGGATAAAGGGATAACGGGGAACGGGATAATGGGAACGTGGGATAACGGGGGAACGGGATAAAGGGGGAACGGGGAATGGGGTAACGGGATAACGGGGAAACGGGATAACGGGAATGTGGGATAACGGGATAACAGGGAATGGGGGAACGGGATGGTGGGGAAACGGGATAAGGGGAAAATGGGATGGGATGGGATGGGATGGGATGGGATGGGATGGGATGGGATGGGATGGGATGGGATGGGATGGGAATCCAGCCCTTCCCGGGATCCCTCACATGGAGACCCTCCAGGAACGGGATCAGGGCGAGATCCTGCTATTTCCCGCTATCCCTGAGCGCTGCGGGATCCCCTCAGCTGCCAAAGCTCCGGGAATGGGAATGGGAGCGGCAATGGGAATGGGATGAGGCCCAAATCCGGCCTTTCCCGGTGTTCCCGTGTGGGGTGGGATCCCTCACGGGACGGTTCATGGGAATGGCAGTGGGATGAGGCTGAATTCCCACTTTTCCCGGTATCCCGGTGCCCCTCACCTCCCGCCCCTCTGGCTAACAGGAACAGGAGCGGGATCATCCCCAATCCCTCCCATTTTCCCATTGTTTTCCCGTTATTTTCCCACTGCTCTCCCACTGTTTTCCCTTTGTTTTCCTGCTGTTCTCCCACTGCTTTCGTGCTGTGTTCCCACAGTTTTCCCTGATGTTTTCCCACTGTTTTCCTGGCATTTTTCCCACTGTTTTCCCTTTGTTTTCCTGCTGTTCTCCCACTACTTTCGTGCTGTGTTCCCACAGTTTTCCCTGATGTTTTCCCACTGTTTTCCTGGCATTTTTCCCATTGTTTTCCCTTGGTTTTCTTGCTATTTCCCTGCTGGTTTTCCCATTGTTTTCCTCTTGTTTTCGCATTCTTCTCCCTTTGCCTCCTCTTCTGTTTCCCTGCTGTTCTCCTTTTTTTTCCCTCCTGCTGTTTTTCCCTTGTTTTCCCAATTTTTCCCTTTTGTTTCCCTGGTTTTTTTCCCTTTCTTTTCCCTTTGTTTTCCCACTGTTTGCCCTTCATTTTCCCCTTTGTTCCCCCGCTCTTTTCCCCTTGTTTTCCTTTTTTTCCCTTTTGTTTTCCTGCTCTTTTCCCTTTCTTTTCCCCATTTTCTTGCTCTTTTCCCTTTGTTCTTCTGCTCTTTCTCCCTCATTTCCCCACTGTTTTTTCCTTTCTTTTCCCCTTGTTTCCCCCCTTGTTTTCCTGTCCTTTCCCCTCCTTTTCCCCCTTGTTTTCCCAGAGTTCTCCCCTCCCCTCTTCCTTTTGTTTTCCCGGAGTTTTCCTGGAGTTTCCCCCTTCTTTTCCCAGAGTTCCTCCCTTGTTTTCCCAGAGTTTTCCTGCTGTTTCCCCTCTCTTTCCCCCTTGTTTCCCCTCCCTTTCCCCCTCCCTTTCCCGCTGTTTCCCTCTTCATTTCCCCCTCATTTCTCCCTTGTTTTCCCAGACTTTTCCCCTCCCTTTTCCTCTTTTTCCCCTCATTTCCCCTCATTCCCCCCTCATTTCCGCCTCCATTTCCCCTCCTTTCCCCCTCCTTTTCCTGCTGTTTCCCCTCCCTTTCCCCCTTGTTTCTCCCTTGTTTTCCCAGTTTTCCTCTCTCTTTCCCCCTTGTTTTCCTGGAGTTTTCCCACTGTTTCCCCTCCCTTCTCCCCCTGTTTTTTCCCTTCATTTCCCCTCCATTCCCCCCTCATTCCCCCCCTCCTTTCCTCCTTGTTTCCCCCGAGTTTTCCCAGTTTCCCCTTGTTTCCCCCTTGTTTTCCCGGAGTTTCCCCCCTTGTTTTTCCCCGTTTCCCCCTCCTTTCCCCCTTGTTTTCCCGGAGTTTTCCCCCTTGTTTTTCCCCGTTTCCCCCTCCTTTCCCCCTTGTTTTCCCGGAGTTTTCCCCCATTTCCCTCCCGGTTTCGGCCCCGTTTCGGCCCCGTTTCGGCTCACCTGCCGCCCCACCATGCCGGCCCCGCTGTGGCAGGTCCGCGCGTAGAGGCGCAGGCAGCTCTGGCTCAGGCAGCGGCGGCAGCGCTCCCACAGCTCCCGCTCCGGGCCCCGGCAGCGCTCGCCCCGCTCCCGCAGCTCCCGCTCCTTCCGCCGCGCCAGGCGCACCGCTTCCTGCCGGGAACGCCGCCCGTCAGACCCCCGGGACGCGGGGAGAGCCGGGACCCATGGAGTGCGGGGGTACGGGGATAGCCGGGATAGCCAGGATAGCCGGAGAGCAGGGATAGCCGGGATACCGGGATACGGGGATAGCCGGGATAAAGGGATACGGGGATACGGGGATAGCCGGGATACGGGGATAGCCGGGATACAGGGATACGGGGATAGCCGGGATAGCCGGAGAGCCGGGATACAGGGATAGCCGGATACGGAGCCGGGATACGGGATAGCCGAGATACGGGGATAGCCGGGATAGCCAGGATAGCGGGGATACGGGGATAGCCGGGATACCGGGATAGCCGGGATACAGGATAGCCGGGATACGGGATACGGGATACGGAGAGCAGGGATACAGGGATAGCCGGGATCCATGGAGTGCGGGGATACGGGGATAGCCGGGATACCGGGATACGGGGATACGGGGATAGCCAGGATACAGGATAGCCGGGATAGCCGGGAGAGCCGGGATCCTGGAGTGCGGGATGCGGGGGATAGCCGGGATACAGGGATAGCCGGGATACAGGGATAGCCGGATACGGGATAGCCGGGATAGCCGGGACGCGGGAGAGCCGGGATCCATGGAGTGCGGGGATGCGGGGATAGCCGGGATACAGGGATAGCCGGGATACAGGGATAGCCGGGATAGCCGGGATACGGGGATAGCCGGGATCCATGGAGTGCGGGGATACGGGGATAGCCAGAGAGCGGGGATACAGGGATAGCCGGGATACAGGGATACGGGGATAGCCGGGATACGGGGATAGCCGGGATACGGGGATATGGGGATAAAGGGATACGGGGATACAGGGATAGCCGGGATACAGGGATAGCCAGGATACAGGGATACCGGGATACAGGGATAGCCGGGATACAGGGATAGCCAGGATACAGGGATAGCCGGGATCCATGGAGTGCGGGGATACGGGGATAGCCGGGATACAGGGATAGCCGGGATACGGGATAGCCGGGATACACGGATACGGGGATACAGGGATAGCTGGGATACAGGGATACGGGGATACGGGGATAGCCGGGATACAGGGATAGCTGGGATACAGGGATAGCCGGGATACGGGGATAGCCGGAGAGCAGGGGTACAGGGATAGTCAGGATAGCTGGGATACAGGGATACAGGGATACAGGGATACGGGGATAGCCGGGATACATGGATAGCCGGGATAAAGGGATACGGGGATACGGGGATAGCCGGGATACGGGGATACGGGGATATGGGGATAGCCGGGATACAGGGATACAGGGATAGCCGGGATACGGGGATAGCCGGGATACAGGGATACGGGGATATCCGGGATACGGGGATACGGGGATAGCCGGGATACACGGATAGCCAGGATACAGGGATAGCCGGGATAGCTGGGATAGAGGGATAGCTGGGATACAGGGATATGGGATAAGGGGATGTGGGGATAGCCGGGATACAGGGATAGCCGGGATACCAAGAATACAGGGATACGGGGATAGCCAGGATACAGGGATAGCCAGGATACAGGGATAGCCGGGATACGGGGATAGTCGGAGAGCAGGGACAGCCAGGATACAGGGATACAGGGATAGCCAGGATACAGGGATAGCCGGGATACAGGGATAGCCGGGATACAGGGATAGCTGGGATATGGGGATAGCTGGGATAGCCGGGATACAGGGATAGCCGGGATAGCCAGGATACAGGGATAGCCGGGATACGGGGATAGCTGGGATAGCCGGGATACAGGGATAGCTGGGATACGGGGATACAGGGATACGGGGATAGCCGGGATATGGGGATAGCCGGGATATGGGGATAGCCGGGATAGCTGGGATACAGGGATAGCTGGGATACAGGGATAGCCGGGATACGGGGATACGGGGATAGCCGGGATACGGGGATAGCCGGGATACGGGGATAGCCGGGATATGGGGATAGCCGGGATAGCTGGGATACAGGGATAGCTGGGATACAGGGAAACAGGGATAGCCGGGATACAGGGATACGGGGATATCCGGAGAGCCGGGATACAGGGATACAGGGATACGGGGATATCCGGAGAGCCGGGATACAGGGATCCACGGCACGCCATTCCCGGAGTCCCGAGCCACGGGGATTCATGGAGTGCAGGGACACAGGGACACCCAGCACGGCATTCCCAGAGCGCAGGGACACGGGGATCCAGGGAGTGCAGGGACTCCGGGATCCACGGCACGGCATTCCCGGAGTAAAGGGATACAGGGATAGCTGGAGTGCCAGGACACGGGGATCCAGGGAGTGCAGGGACATGGAGATAGCCGGCACGGCATTCCCGGAGTACCAGGACATGGGGACACCCGGAATGCCGGGACACAGAGATCCATGGAGTGCCGGGACATGGGGATCCATGGAGTGCAGGGACATGGGGATAGCCGGCACGGCATTCCCGGAGCACCAGGACATGGGGACACCTGGAATGCCGGGACACGGAGATCCATGGAGTGCCGGATATGGGGATCCATGGAGTGCCGGGACATGGGGATAGCCGGCACGGCATTCCCGGAGTACCAGGACATGGGGACACCCGGAATGCCGGGACACAGAGATCCATGGAGTGCTGGGACATGGGGATCCATGGAGTGCCGGGACATGGGGATAGCCGGCACGGCATTCCCGGAGTACCAGGACATGGGGACACCCGGAATGCCGGGACACAGAGATCCATGGAGTGCCGGGACACGGGGATCCATGGAGTGCCGGGACATGGGGATAGCCAGAGCGCCAGGACACAGGGATCCACGGCACGGCATTCCCGGAGTGCCGGGACATGGGAATACCCAGAGTACCGGGACAGCCAGATCCCCAGCACGGCATTCCCAAAATCCCTGGATGCACCAATCCCAAGCACGGCATTCCAAGATTCCCAGGACACCCCAATCCCGGCACGGCATTCCCAGAGTCCTGGGACACAGTGATCCCCTGATGCAGCATTCCCTGTTCCCAGGATGGAATTCCCTGCTCCTGGGATATCCAATCCCTGTTCCAGGGACACTCCATCCCCTGACACAGCATTCCATGTTCCCAGGATATCCAGTTCCCTGTTCCCAAGATATCCAACCCCTGACACAGCATTCCATGTTCCCAGGATATCCAATTCCCTGTTCCCAAGATATCCAACCCCTG
Source organism: Delichon dasypus (assembly GCA_037837765.1). Taxonomy (NCBI): domain Eukaryota; kingdom Metazoa; phylum Chordata; class Aves; order Passeriformes; family Hirundinidae; genus Delichon; species Delichon dasypus. The sequence continues at coordinate 1,893,906 of JBBAXF010000003.1, forward strand.
ACACAGCATTCCATGTTCCTGAAACAACCATCCTTGTTCCCAGGACATCCAATCCCTGACGCAGCATTCCCAGTTCCCAGGATGGAATTCCCTGTTCCCAGGACATCCAATCCCTGACGCAGCATTCCCTGTTCCCAGGATATTCAATTCCCTGTTCCCAGGACATCCAGCTCCTGACACAGCATTCCCTGTTGGAATTCCCAGGATGGAATTCCTCACTCCTTGGACACTCCAACCTCTGACACGGCATTCCCTGTTCCCAGGACAATCCCTGTTCCCAGGATGGCATTCCCTGTTCCCAGTGCATCCCATCCCCATTCCCATTCCCATTCCCCATTCCCTGTTCCCATATCCTGATCCCCATTTTCCCATTCCCCAATTCCCATTTTCCCATTTTCCCGACCCCCGTTTTCCCATTTTTCCATGTCCCAGTCCTCATTTCCCAATCCCTGTTTTCCCATTTTCCCATTTCCCCATTCCCCAATCCCCGTTTTCCCGATTCCCAATCCCTGTTTTCCCATTTCCCCATTCCCTGTTTTCCCGTTCCCTTTTTCCTATTTCCTGACCCTGTTTCCCCATTTCCCCATTCTCCCATTTCCCTTCCCCCAAATCCCTTTTTCCTGTTTCCTGATCCCCATTTCCCCATTTTTCCGATCCCCATTTTCCTGTTTTTTTCCTATTTTTCCTGGTTTTCCCCATTTTTCCCCATTTGTTCCCATTTTTCCCTGCTTTTTCCCCATTTTTCCCCATTTCCCCCATTTTTCCCCATTTCCCCCCATTTTTTCCCATTTTCCCCCATTTTTCCTGTTTTTCCCCATTTTCCCCCCTTTTTCCCTTTTTTCCCATTTTCCCCCATTTATTCCCCATTTTTTCCCTCTTCTTTCCTGTTTTCTTCTGTTCTTTCCCATTTTCCCCCCATTTTTCCCCGTTCTTTCCCGTTTTTCCCCATTCTTTCCCATTTTCCCCCATTTTTTCCCGGTTTCCCCCGTTCTTTCCCTTTTTTCCCTGTTCTTCCGTTTTTCCCCATTTTCCCCCCATTTTCCCCATTTTCCCCCATTTCCCCCCGTTCTTTCCCCATTTTTCCCCGTTCTTTTCCCATTCTTTTCCCGTTCTTTTCCCGTTCTTTCCCCGTTCTTTTTCCGTTCTTTCCCCGTTTTCCCCGTTCTTTCCCCGTTCTTTTCCCATTCTTTTCCCCATTCTTTCCCCGTTTTCCCCGTTCTTTCCCCGTTCTTTTCCCATTCTTTCCCCGTTTTTCCCGTTCTTTTCCCGTTCTTTCCCATTCTTTTCCCCGTTTTTCCCCGTTCTTTCCCCGTTCTTTTCCCCGTTCTTTTCCCGTTCTTTCCCCGTTCTTTTTCCGTTCTTTCCCCGTTTTCCCCGTTCTTTCCCCGTTCTTTTCCCATTCTTTTCCCCATTCTTTCCCCGTTTTTCCCGTTCTTTTCCCGTTCTTTCCCATTCTTTTCCCCATTTTTCCCCGTTCTTTCCCCGTTCTTTCCCCATTCTTTTCCCCGTTCTTTTCCCCGTTCTTTCCCCGCTCTTTCCCCGTTCTTTCCCCGTTCTTTTCCTGTTCTTTTCCCATTTTTCCCCATTCTTTTCCCCGTTCTTTCCCCGTTCTTTCCCCATTTTTCCCCGTTCTTTCCCCGCTCTTTTCCGGTTCTTTCCCCATTCTTTTCCCGCTCTTTTCCCCGCTCTTTCCCCGCTCATTTTCCCCATTTTCCCCCGCTCTTTTCCCATTCTTTTCCCCGCTCTGTTCCCCGCTCTTTCCCCATTTTTCCCCGTTCTTTCCCCGTTCTTTCCCCGTTCTTTTCCCCGTTCTTTCCCCGTTCTTTTCCCGTTTTTTCCCCGTTCTTTCCCCGTTCTTTCCCCGTTCTTTTCCCGTTTTTCCCGTTCTTTCCCCGTTCTTTTCCCGTTCTTTTCCCCGTTCTTTTCCCGCTCTTTTCCTGTTCTTTCCCCGTTCCTTTCCCCGTTCTTTCCCCGTTCTTTCCCCGTTCTTTTCC